>JAQJVL010000088.1:2388049-2541533 GCA_035578905.1 Stictocephala bisonia | reverse complement strand
CTTACCGCACTAACTCCAATGTCGGGCCGGGCCCGACGTCTCTATAATAACGTTCTATGATTGTATTTAGACTGACGTAGTTACATTATTGACCGCTAGGGTTGTTGTTTGATATGTGCTGCTATCTGTAGAATTTTTTCGGAACCGTTTGAGTTTAGTATCGGTGAACAAACCTCAGAAAATGTAATGTTTGTCGTCTGTGGCTGCTCTGTAAACAGCTGGCTGACTGCAACAGCTATCTGCACTCACTTTGTTCCGTCATGTTATCGTTCGTAATGAGCTTATAAAACGCATTGTTGTTGCTAGGTTATCGTTGTTGTTTTACTGTTTATTCGTAATATTTTTATTTTTACGACGATGATTCCTGTCGAATAAAATGGGTGAAGACGACGGCAGTAGTATTCTACCAAATGATGGAAGTGGCGACAGAATAGTTTCGATTTCGAACCTCAGTGATGACGGTATTACCAGCTTACTATTTGTCGAGGATTTATTATCCAACTAGTTATGTGCCTAAAACATTTCTTTTCATCTTTTACATTTCCTGTATGTTAATAAGTATTTTTACCGTAGGCCTATGTGTAACCGGTATGAAAATGAAAGAGCGTTGCAAGTAGGCTATTAGATTTTGTCTGTTTATATTTTTAGCTGATAACATGTTTTGAATTATTGAAAAAAGCTTTACTTACAAATTTGGTCTAACTTATGTACCTTTTGACTGTTGCTAAGCAATAAAATAAAATTTATGGAGCAATTAATTACTAGTTGCAGTGAAAATAATTTTTTTGGTAAAAATGTTGTTTTTCAAAAAAATTCGGTTTTAGAATTATATATTTTTTTTATGTATAATTTAGTCCAAAATATTTGAAAATGGCTTTTTTTTGTTTGTAAGGATACAAACAACAAAAAACAAACAACAAATACTATTCTTCCTATTTAAAATTTTTCAAAAATTCTTCTTGTATCCGTTTTTTTGTTAGAAATTCAATTTTGTTCCAATAAATATATATAATTAAAAAATGTTGAAAATAAAAAAATATGTTTTATTTTATATTAATCTATACTTTAGTCATAGAAGAAACAAAGAAAAAATACATCAGCTTTTTGGAACTATCAGATATATGTTTTTCCCACTGAACAAATGTAGTAGGCATACTTTGCTTAAAAGTAAATGGAGCTGATAGGGAAACTGGGTTCCCAGTAATTGGAGTGGAAAGGGTTAAGATCTTCCTTTCTTAAAACATATTTAAATCTTACTATTAGTGGATTTATTTTAAACATTAATTATCAAAAAGTCTAGTTCATAATGAAACAGTTTGAAGACCTAGGCTATGCATGTACTTGATTTGGCCGTTTCAACTTGCGTTTTTTTAAATATTTATACTGTGTGATAATTGTTGTATGTAATTTTTTATTTATATTGAACCAAAGTACCCATTTGTTTATTTATTGATTTAGTTTGCTACTTTTTAAGGACATATTCATATTATATCGGACCTCTTTCTGCTTGATATGTATGGATCTATGGCAATAAAGTCCTTGGTTCTATTTATATTCAGACAGACTTATTTGTCTAGTACATGTACAGCCATCATACAGCATTATCATTTTGTTTCTTTAAACATACACATTACAATTGTTGATGGAGAGAATAGTCATGTAATTGTAAAAAAAAATCAAATTTTTTTAATATTTCAAAATATCTCAATAAGTTTAACTCATAATAGATTATAATAATGGATGTTGAAAAGGATATATATATATATATATATATGATAAGACACATGTGTTTTATTGTATGTTAAAGGATTTTTAACATCCTTAAACATACGATACCATGTCAGTTTCAGAACAATGCTTGTTTAGGGATATGTTGATATCATATCAATCCCTGACAGCCTAATTCTTAGATAGGTATCAGAATCAATTGTAAACATTTGATTCCATACCTCTCAAAATTTTAAACCTTTTTTTGAAAAAAGCCATTGTGCAAGGAAGCTGTGACAAAATAGGCTTAGCTCTTTAATAAAAGGAATGTATAAAAGAAACATTTCAACTGTAACAATAGTAATATATTTAAAGTGTGTATCTGTTATGTCTTAATGAATTCAATTGCTGTGTCTTGACAAACTCACATAATTGATAAAACCCTCAAAAAATTAAGCCTCTAAAAAAAGAAAGAAAAAGTAGGTTTCATTTTCAATGTGTTATAAAGATAAAAAATATGGCATTCAATAACATTTGGATTAATATAGTTTGAACATTTGTGAATTTAAAGTATTTGGCTTGTTTTAATAACTTTTAGGCTGGAGACACACACAGCGGTTTTTTACGATCTTATTATTTACCAATAATGCCGTAACAGCAGTGAGACAAGGGATTGTACGGGGAGTTACACACTGGACTGAAGAATTAACGATCATTTTATTTAACGCCACAATATTTTTGTGTTTATATCTCCATATGATGATCTTCATTGTGTGAAATACTACTAATTTTAGTTTTTGAAGCAAGTTGTCATCCAAGGTTTGTTAGGCCAACACAACTTCAACAGAGTCTTGTTAGACGTCAATATTTCACGTGATCTTACTAATAACGGAGAAGATGCTATATCAGCCAATCTATGAAATAAGATATCCTTATTGGTGTGTCATCTACCTTCTCGATTGTTTTATAACTCTCACAGCAAATCCTTTTAGTGTAACCATTTTTAAACATCACAGGTTTAAGTCTTTTTAGATGTTATGTCAACATTATGTACAAAAATACTCTTCTTCTTATGCAAAATATTTGAATAATCATCTCCATTCATTTATTCTATATTGAACTGATTTAAGAGCCTTGTATACTTTCATTTAAATACTAAGACTGGAAAAATATAACAATGAATGACCATTTTTGCTCATATTTTAATTTGCAATAAGCAAACAATCCAATCAACTTTTAACATTTATAATCCCACATAGAAACAATCTTTTTGGTTGTGAATAGATGTTTATTTGTTATTAGGTTTTATTTGATAGACGGAAAACAGAATGGGGTGTGAAACGAAGTGCAACATTTCACGATGGAGGAGATGAAGAGAGTGAGGACGAATATGATGAGGAAAGTGAAATGGGGGATGCTCGAAGTCGGGGAAACGGCCGCAAGAGTATGCAACGCTCATCAACCATGCCCATCGAAGACAATCCTACACAGAGTCCTCTCAGTGCAATAGGATCCACGTTCAAGCTGCCGTTTGCGTGAGTTATCATTTTTTAGGATCTGTTGTTTTAATACCGGTATACACCTCAGCTTATTTAGCCAGGTTTTTGCATTTTTTTTAAAACTAAACATTGTTATCCATCTTAAATAGGGTTTATTTATGCTACTATTTGTTGGACAATGTAAGAACAAACTATGATTATATTACTCTCTATTCGTAAAATCTGCAAACCTTCAATTTGATACTGTTATAGAACTGGGGCATGTCATATAATCGCTCATTAATTCAGGGTTTCTTGGAAATAACCTCCATAACAAGTAAATAGAGTAATTACATGATCATGTTTTATAGATGTTACGAAGATTACATCTTTTACAATAATATTACTTCAATTTGTTATTATTGGTCCAGTTAAAAAGGTGTTATTCAATCTAAAGATTGATTGGACATTTTATTATTGATGAAGATTTTAACAGAGTACAGGAATATTCCTTACAATACTTGAATTCCTAGAGCAATGTCAAAGTACCCACTATGATCCTCTAAGCGTTGTGTAATCAGACTATGAGTGGAACTAGCTGGCACTCCAACGTACTACACTAGTTCAGAAATGAGATAAACTATTCTTTAAATTAAATCCATTTTGTAGATTTAATAAGTGTGAGCACATCAACGCATGTCATGAACAAATAGACAAATTATTCAAAGTAAGGATGATAGCACAGAGACACACTTCCACAATCTCTTAACTTAACCAAGTTACGTTTATAATTAGAAGATCAAATACACAGTTCATTACTTATTACAGATGAAAAGAAAATGTTATCAAAATTCGAAAGCACAGCTGTTTCAAATGTGAGGATCTTACATGTCTTTTTTGGTAATTTTAACACCTTAGTTGCGTAGAACAAGATGTATTTTTTCTAATTTTGGTGTAGAACACTTGGCTATTTCCTGTAACAGTGTTGGCCTACAAATACTTGCTGAAGAATCGTTCATTGCTTTTTCCTATCCTATAAACACACTTTATTTTCCTATAAAAGTATAGGGTCAGCACTTAGTGATTTTAAAAAAAATCAGTAAAATCCCACAAACCCCTATTAATGTGAACCAAACCGGGTTCGTTTTATTAAAAAATAGTAAAAAAGTATGAGTTTTTTTTATATTTCTACTGTACTAAACGTTTATTTGTTGCTTAAAAATACAAAAGTTTAAAAAAATAAAAACAACAATGACCTTAATCGCACATTTTAGTGTGCTGCGTGCTTCTGTCGTTGCTGTGGTATTATAGTGTTTCACTTCACCCACTCACCAGTAAATATATTATTGCTGTTCCATGTGCTGTTGTGTTTTTTTTTTCAGGCTGTTAACCCGTCAACATTTTAATTTAATTTTATAATCCCTGACTGTGTAGGTTTTTTTCTGTTATTTTCAGAGATATAGCTTTATGTCTAGCTATTAAACACAGTTTAAAACGCACACATATATGTATAGCAATTTGTTTTGAAAGATTAAACTACGCTAAATTTTGTCACTGAAACATGATCCTATAAATCTTTAAAGTTTTTGCTCTGAAGTTGTCTAACAACAGTACTTTTCTTTTTACTCTCTTGCAAATAAATGTTGAAAATAATAACTTATAACTATACACTACACTTTAATATTTACACTGTACAATCAGAGAAATTATTCAAAACTACTTTGATAACAAGCAAACTAAAGTAATCAGAAAAACAAACTAATGAGACTTAAACGACAACAACGCGAGCAAATGTAAAAAGCGGACTGCCTGAGTTTGCTCTCAACTGCACAGTTCGTCAGCTGATTGAATGTAGAGTTCCATTTTAACTCTCGTTTGTTCAACGAAAGTATTAAGCAAAAATTAATGTATGTATTTGATACTTCAAAATCGTAGTTTTACAATCGCATAACATACACTGTTGAATATTACAAGATTAAATTGCAAATAATCGAAAACTAATGATATGCTCTGTGATGTACTCAGCAACACATTCTCAGCTGCAAAGTGCGCATGACTTAACCAGATACGTCAAAACCCATTCAAGGGTTAAGCGACTCTTCTGTAACTCTATGCACTTGATTTAATGGAATATTTAATAAATAAGAGTTCCCATTTTGAAACAACAGGAAGAGTAAAATATCCACAGCTCAGCAACGCAGTGAATCTTACTAAAACCTGGAGGTGAATGGACTCTGTCACACTGGTTCGTACAATGTTGGATGTTGGCCTAGACCTGTTGTGCTGATGTCCTTTGTTTTCTGAATTACTAGAGTAATTTTGTTGAAAGTAATTTGGTGCTATGTTTATTTTTAAATGTTTAAAAACGACAATAAACCTGTGTTATTCTTTAACATATTTTTAGTTAGTAACATATTATGTTCACGATTATACTAAAAGATGCAAAAGCCTGACATATACTGAACTCACAATATTGTTTGCAATGCACTAATTCAGCACTAGAGTTGTGTCGTCCGTGTTTATATTAGTGCTTAGTATATTAATGTTAAACTGTCTCTCCATAAAACGTAATTTGATTATAAATTTTAAAATTTATTTTCAGTTAGTAAATTATTATATCAAATTATACTGAATTGATTTTAAAATTATTTTATTAAAACACATTTTAATAGCATTTTTTCAATACTAATTGATCAAGTCAAATGAATAGTGTTAGTTTTGTTTTATTTAATGTTATACTTTGATATTAAACAAAGGCAACTAAGTAAATTGGACACGAAGAATGTGGTGTTGACAACTTAAATCAAAATTTTTTTTAAATTCAAAAGAAACTTTTTTCCACATACATTGATTACAGATATATGTACAGTTTAGATAACCAAATGTCTTAATTTCTAAAATAATATAAATGATAACATAAAATTGAAATTAATAAATAAAATAAATTTAATGATAATACTTAATCAAACTTAATATTTGTGGAACAAGAAGGTCACTCCGTAGGTAATACTACCAGTTTGGGGTGGCCATCAAAACATTTTATTTAGTATAAACAAAGAAACTGGAACAGTGGTATCTCGGTAAATTTTTAAATATCTGCTAAATATAAAAAGCATGTTTCGAGAGATAATTGAATACAAAATAAAATATCATAAAATCAAAATGAGATTGATAATAGAAAAATAACAGTGCAAAAGAATAACTAAAAATGTATATATTATTTAATTAAATTAAGTAGTCAATGTTGTAAGAAAATGACAAATGGCAAGTAAGATAAAATATTAAATTCGAGATCAATGTACTATACTTAAAAGTTGTTCCATGTTATTTACTGTAAGAAGGTAAGATTTAAGTTTAAAAAAAAGTTTTAATGAAATTATATTATTAATATGTATTGAAATCATATTGTAAAAGTGAGGTGCATTATATGTGTAAAAATGTTAAAAAGCAGTTAAATTTGCTTTTGGAACTTCAAATATTAAGCCTCTAAAATTTTATAACTAAACACCATGTACAGAAAACCAGAAAAAATAATTGTAGAACTCTATAAATATAAAGATTTCAAATTGGCAAAATTTTCAAATTAACAAAAAGAGGCCTGCTAGGGGTGAATTGGGGACTAAAGGTGATGATGCGGAGGAAGGATTTTTGGGGTATGATTATAGGATATAAGATATGGTGACATACGTTCCTCCCCAACATGCCAAGCCATAACCAATTATGGAGCCCACCAGTGCATGGTATATTGATAACTTTTGCGGGCACTTACTTCGTAGATGATAAAAGCTTTTAACGCTTCTTAGTAATTGACGTTTCAACTGTAAAACATGAGTCTTCCAAGATAGATTCGAATCAATGTGCAATCCCAAAAATTTAATCATATAAACTTTCACAATAACAAGACATTGGCAAGAAGAGTGATTTAAACAGATATTTCATGATATACTAAATCTTTACTAAAACTTCTGGTACATTTAAAATCTAAAATCATATATTTGGTCTTTTCACTAAGAAGCATGAAGTTGTAACAAAACCATATACGTAGGAGCTACAGGTCTCTACTCATTTTATCATAGACTAGATTTAATTGATCATAAGAGTAGGTAAAAACTATATCATCAGCGAATGCGACCATTAAAAACCACAACACAGATCGTTCACATATATGAGGAACAAAATAAGTCCCAAAACAGAAACTTGAGGGACTCCAAAATGCACATAGCCTCTATCACTACAGTTGGAATCAAGTTTTACAAGGTTTTTCAAATGTCCAAAGACTTGTACACATTTTCGAAGAAGACTAGAAAGGCATTCTCAATACTCAACCCCTCCCTGAATCCAAATTGACTATCACTAAAGAACTTGTTTTTATTCAAAAATTTCAATAATCTCTTCTTATATTATTTTTTATATATTAATTAATATTTTCCAATATTTTAGACGAAACAGAAAGCAGAGATATTGGTCTATAACAGTTGACCTGTTTAACATCACCCTTTTTAAATATAGGCACTACAACAGCCAGCTTTAAACACTCAGAGGAAATTCACCTGTTTCTAAGCTCCTGTTAAAAAGATATACCAATATATTGATGATATGAGGCAAAATTCTTTTGACAACTGGGCTATGAGTGGTTCTAGTAATTTAAAATATTGTTCTCCCCTCATTGTGTGTGACTGTCACAATCAACAATATTCAGAGTTAGAATCATGCAATAAAAATCAGTTAGATAAATTTATTCGTCAAAATATATCATGCCCCTAAAATTCGAGGATGTAAGTGCCATCAGCGTAAAATTATCTGTGGCAGAGTTTGCTTCATTAACTATTTTTTATTTGTAACAATTATAAATGAGCTTCTTGAAACTAAAATAAATTGTCATAAAACTAGTTTTTTACTTGTGCTTTTCCACGGGATCAAAATATAAACTCAGAATTACTTAGATTGTTAAAAGTTATATTTTAGTATTTCGAAACTGTTAAAAAATTTCAGTTCCAAGATTGTCTAAACAGGAGACATACAAAATTGAAATCTAAACTTAACCTTTTCCAAAAGAATTATTTCACGTTAGAAATTGCAGAAGCAGAGTTCCAAGGTGAATTTCAAATATTCAAATAACCTTTTCCCATGCCTTAATAATGAAAAGAAAAAAAATTATTTCAATTTTGTTACTGGTTTTGCTGCTGGACAAGGCCTGTTTCGGATTCTACTTGTAAATTGAAAGAAACCTTTGACATATTTACATAAGAATATTGGTGAGATAGGACATTAGCAAACTTACCTTAGAAGACAAGTTCACTAACACCAGAGTAGTAGTAACATACACAAAATAAACTGAAGACTGAAGTCTCTCTCTCTCTATTCACCTGAAGAAAGTGCCAGTGGCATTGAAAATTTGTGTGATTATGTGTTTATTTTGTGTATGTTACTACTACTCTGATGGTAGTGAACTTGTCTTCTAAGGTAAGTTTGCTGATGTCCTATCTCTCCAATATACTAATTCCTGGCCTAGTGCCCTTTAACCTAACCTAAAAAAAAAAAAAAACATATTTACAAATGTTACTGGTCATTTTAAAACTGTACAAGTGTAAATCTGTCCATAGTAACAACCATGGATGGTTTGAAGAATAAAACAAATAAGCACAATACCACAGCACGTGTATGGGAGGGAGGGTGGGTCAATACCACTGTACGTGAATGGAAGGATGAGTTGGTCAATACCACTGTACATGTATGGGTGGGCTGGTGGGTCAGTACCATGTACGTATATGGGTGGGCGGGTGGGTCAGTACCACCGTACGTATATGGGTGGGCGGGTGGGTCAGTACCACCGTACGTATATGGGTGGGCGGGTGGGTCAGTACCACCGTACGTATATGGGTGGGCGGGTGGGTCAGTACCACCGTACGTATATGGGTGGGCTGGTGGGTCAGTACCATGTACGTATATGGGTGGGCTGGTGGGTCAGTACCACCGTACGTATATGGGTGGGCTGGTGGGTCAGTACCACCGTACGTGTATGGGTGGGCTGGTGGGTCAGTACCACCGTACGTATATGGGTGGGCTGGTGGGTCAGTACCACCGTACGTGTATGGGTGGGCTGGTGGGTCAGTACCACCGTACGTATATGGGTGGGCTGGTGGGTCAGTACCACCGTACGTGTATGGGTGGGCTGGTGGGTCAGTACCACCGTACGTGTATGGGTGGGCTGGTGGGTCAGTACCACCGTACGTGTATGGGTGGGCTGGTGGGTCAGTACCACCGTACGTGTATGGGTGGGCTGGTGGGTCAGTACCACCGTACGTGTATGGGTGGGCTGGTGGGTTAGTACCACCGTACGTATATGGGTGGGCTGGTGGGTCAGTACCACCGTACGTGTATGGGTGGGCTGGTGGGTTAGTACCACCGTACGTATATGGGTGGGCTGGTGGGTCAGTACCACCGTACGTGTATGGGTGGGCTGGTGGGTCAGTACCACCGTACGTGTATGGGTGGGCTGGTGGGTCAGTACCACCGTACGTGTATGGGTGGGCTGGTGGGTCAGTACCACCGTACGTATATGGGTGGGCAGGTGGGTCAGTACCACCGTACGTATATGGGTGGGCTGGTGGGTACATGGTACTGAAATACATGAAACTAAAAAACATTAAAATATGATTTAAACCAAAAGCAGACAAACAACATACAATGAAAATGATATTTACAGATTAAGAACGAAAGAGAAGATCAGGGGGAATGAATAACTATTTAGCCATTTGCAAAGAAAACTTATTAAAGAAAACACTAAAAAATGACTGACTAAAAGTGTTTCAATGAGGTCATAAAAGGATTTAAAAAATATGTATACTGAAAATCTATTAATAATTATTAATACAAACTTGTAAATCTGAAATCTGCCAAGTAAAATGTTAATGCTTTTATTTTAATACCATTGATTTATTATAAAAACAATTTGTAACTGAAGGGAATATCAGTAAGTGTCTGGTAAAGAGTGCCCTAAAATTGAATTATTCATTGTATTTTCTTCAACAATTAAGTTATTGTCAAGTGAAATTTTTCAAATACATATCCAATACATTTTCAGCAGTTTCATTTTTATACTTCAATTGAAATTTGGAGAGACAGTAGCATGTAGCATGTTTCCTATGGCTGCTTAGTGTGTGTGTATGTGTTGCTAGCCGCTACTCACCCTCACGGTTCAGCCTGCGCAAAGCCGCTGACCTTCGCCTGGGCTCGCAGATTATTGAGAATGCCATTACTAATTTCAGGTAAGCGTTAGTATCTTGCATGTAAGTATCTACTGTATTATGTTTTATTTCATCGTATTACTTTTGTTTTTATTTGTTAAAATTAATAATTAATTCTATACTTAGCATATAATTTGGTTTATTTTATAACTCCAGTGTCAAAATATCAAAATAAATTTCCAACTGCTTGCGAAGTCACGTTAGTATAAGTCAGACATGTCCTTAAAGCTGAAGTCTATAAAAATTTAAGAAATAAAAGTTTTTTCTAATTAATGCTTTGACCAAGAATACAAATATTACTAAACAATTTTAACAGATGTTTTGATGCACACATTCGATTTAGAGTTGATAAATTGGTGGATGAAACTGCGTTATTTCAAAACAGCTGAAGAGGTTGTAATATATTTCAGTTCTTTTTACTTCATATTTTTAAAAATTACAAGCTGATATTATGTACAAGTGAAATTTATGTAATGTTAACAATCTTCATGTGTTCTCTAACACTGCTGTAAGATGTTAGTGAACTTATCTTCTTATGTAAGGTTTACTGATGCCTTATCTATTCTAATGTACTAATTTCTGAACTAGTGCCCCTTAACCTTACCTAAAATTTATCAAGAAAATTAATGTCATCCACAAATTGTAAAGGATTATTATGTAATTTAAAGAAACATTAAGACATATTTACACAAGTCATTGTTAATTTTTCAACCATA
The DNA here is from genome assembly GCA_035578905.1 of Stictocephala bisonia. Lineage (NCBI taxonomy): Eukaryota > Metazoa > Arthropoda > Insecta > Hemiptera > Membracidae > Stictocephala > Stictocephala bisonia. The sequence continues at coordinate 2,530,385 of JAQJVL010000088.1, read as the reverse complement.
CAAAAGTGAATCTGTACACATGGTAACATACTTAGAGACATGGGAGTAGAATATGGTACTAAGGTGAATTCCAAATATTAAAGTAGCCCATAATCTTTCTGTGCACATACAAAATGAAGAAAACCGGTTTCATGAAAAATCAATACATTAGTTTTCCTAGAAAAACAAACTAAATGTCAAAAAACACTAAAGCTAGTTTTTTGAATGGCCACCATTTTCTCTTTTACATAATGCTAGAAATTTAAAAGTATCTAAAACTTGTTCATGAGTATATGGACCAAAATGTTTAGTAAAAAATGGTACTTTTCTTTTCCTGTGAACAATTAAAATAGAAGTCTGTGCTGATTATCCATAAGCAAATAAGGCTCACTTCAAATTCTCTGCTGGGGTATGAAAAGTGAATACAGTAGAACCTCATTATAATGGATTGATAGGGGCTGAAGGTTATCCGTTATAATGAAAATCTGTTTAATATAAAATAATCCATTTAGAGAGGTAACACAGAACCTGAGCAACAAACTAATAAGGGTTGAAGGTGGGTGGGTTAGTACCACTTTACCTGTATGGGTAGGTCAATACCACTATGTGTAAGGCCAAATAGATGGGTGTTTTGGTAGTGTGTGCTCAATGGTTGCCATCAATGTGGACACTACTAGAGAAGTCTGGGGTGTCCATGTTGAACGATAGTCAAGGTTCAGATGTTGTGTAGGGAAGAGAACTGAGTGTCAGACTTGTCAGTTAGCTGAAAATTAGACCAACACTATGTGGTTTTGATTCCACGTAAAGCTGTAGGTCCCATAGTTGGCCTGGCTATTGGGCTTTTAATAAATAGTCCTTTCTGAGCTAAGTCAAACTCAGGTAGTAACAATGACTACACTCGTTCATCTACACTCATCACACTCATTCACTCCTCATATCTCTACAATCGGTGTCTGAGAGATGAATAATACTTTATGAATGAATCTAGCCATTTTTACAGGTACTCTATTTTTATCTTGTATATAAAAAAATTAACAAAAATAATATTGATGTACAACATGGCTTAATCTTACGTACTGCTGTATGTTATTATTTTCATCAAAAGAAAGGCTCAATGCCTAAAGCTACTAAGAACTGTACTACTATATACGTGGATTTGTTCATCGTTATTGAAAGGTTTTTTAATCATAGTGAAATAGTATAATGCAAGGCTATGATACAACTTTTTGTATAAATAAAAAATCAGTATTTCAGTAGTATTGTATGTACAGCCCAAGTCATCTAACATCCAAAAAGTCCAATGAGTTGCTGATGGGAGGGCTGCACAGTCTTAAGACAGCTGCTACATCCATGGCCAAGAAGTTTGATGAAATAAAGGAGGCCATCTCTGCTAACAGCACGCCAATCAAAACTGGAAGTTTGTAAGTCCTGTTTTAGCATAATTTATTAAAAAGCACACCTTCTAACTTGCTGATCAACATAACACCTTAAATACATAACAACTGATCAACATTAAAAACTGTTTGCAAGCAACTTCATTAATCTTACATTTTATGAATTCTGATATAAGAGAACAGTGTTTTAATTACTGTCATGTTTATGTCATGTTTTTGGTAGTTGGTAGAGAATTAGTAATGCTCAGAAAGAGTCATTACTTTCACCAGACTTGTACGGCTTTAACAAGAGAATATACCTAGGAATCTATTCCCTGAACAACATCACTCTCTGGATGTTGTTCTTTATTTCATAAAAATGTAGGTTTGATCATTCTGGCTGTTCATGCCAGAAGTAGATGCATTTATGTGTTACTTTTCAGTTCTAAGTTTTTGAGTATTTATATGTTGTTCTACTATACCAATACGTATTATTTATTTGTTATTAGTAGCAATCGTGGTTTAGTTGGAGTTTGGAGAGTAGCAAGCATACTCTTAGTGTGTTTCTTGTTCTCACCAAAGCTTTTGACTGCGTCAACCATAAAAATCCTTTTAAAGAAGCTAGAGTCATGTGGAGTTCGAGGAGTGCTGTTATCCTGGCTCAAATCTTATTTACACAATAGGTTCTAAGCAGTCCATATTGATATAAGCATCAAAACCAAGAGAATTAAGGGTTAGAGTCCCACAGGGATCGATTCTCAGCCCTTGCTCTTATTGGTGTACATTAATAATACACCTGCATCACTGCGTCATGGGCGGCTTATTCAATATGCAGATGACACAACCCTCTGTACAAGTGGGGAGTTGAAACCAGATTTGGAAAGAGTAACTTTTATAGTTGTGTCCAACATTTTAATAATATCAATCTTAAAATAAACAATCTTAATATCACTGAGGGTTGTCTTAGATGAAGAGGTGGATGAAGTTCATGCGCAAAGTTTCTTGAAGTTATCATCAACCGGGATTGTTTTGGACCAAATCATATTGATATGGCTTGCTCCAAGTTGTCATCTGGGATATACATTCTGAGCACCCTGAGATTTGCCCTGATAACGTCATGCTTGCAGCGTATTATGGTCTCATTTATCTTCACTTGTATAGAATTGTTCTTTGGGGTGGCTGTTCTTCATTTGACTTAATGAGACTCTTTAAACTGCAAAAAAAGGAGTGGGGATTATGTCTAATCTGAATTCTATAGAGCTTGCAAACCCACGTTTAAGTCGTTAAAGCTATTTTAGTCTCTTGCATTTATATTTTAGAGACTGCATTTTATTGTATGTTCAAGTGTATGCTCATAAGAGGCAGTAAAATACGTAATTATCCAACCAGACACAGTGATAGTTACAGAATTGCACGTCATAGGACAGTAATTTACTAACACCTTCCCTCACAAGCAGGTGCTCACTTGGTAAATAGTCTTCCGATGGATTACAAAAGCAACATTGAGCCAGAGGCTTTCAAGGCAGGGTATAAAAGGTTTCTCATTTCCGGGCCCTCTAGTCTGTTGGGAGATTTCTTATCCCATAACTGGGAGACCAATAATTCGGCAGTTTGACTCTGGAAGCTGGAGTATCTAACTTAAACCAATGGTGTGAATGTGAAGAACGTATGACCAAACAATTTAACAATGAATGTGTAACTCTGTAGGAATGGCTGCTTTAATTTTAATCAACATTATAATTTAATTCAAGTCTAACGATTGTGATACATTTACTGTAAATGTCCGTGCAATAAAAAAATATTCTATTCCGGTCAGGAAGATTTTTATGGGGTTCTTTAATGCCTGTAAATTCATTCCAAAATATCTCTTTTTAACCCTTAAACAACATTTATCCAATGTCTATTTTCCATTAAGTGCTCATTTATTTAAAAAAAATCAAAATTGTAAATTTTAGTTGCTCATTTGTTTTTCTTGTTCTGTATAAGAAAATAAAAGATATAATAACATTTTGATACTAATTAGCTTATTTTACCTTTTTTCTTGTATATGATTATTACTATTAATAAAAATGTATGATTGAGTACATTTAAATGTACATAAACTGATAAAGACATTAAGGGCCTGTACATAAAACATATAATAAAAAAAAGTAAATACATATATCACTTAAATATTTTAGTACACCTTGCAAAAAATCGTAAAAATCAGAATTGTCCGGATTATTTTTATTGACACTTAAAACTAATAAATAACTAACATATATTAAACTAAAGTAATGATAAAAACAACTAAATACACAGTTTCAAAGAAGTGAGGCGGCGGACAATGACGACTGCTCGGTTCAACAGTCGCTGCGCACTTGTGGCGTTGGGCGGCGCAGTGGAAATGTACACTGCCAGACAAAAACCAATCTTATAGTGATTGACAGGCCAACAAAAGGTCACGTGTCGCACAATGCGTGTCTCATAACCCAACCGCACTGACAAATTAAATTAGAAACATTATTTAGAAAATATTATTTTTGTAATTATTACGTGTATATGCGCTTACAGCATTTAGAGGAAAGTCAACATATGCGTGTATATGCGCTTACGGCGTAGTAAAGGTTAAAACTCTTTAAAAAATTTTACATGCTGTTCAGCCTTTAGGAGTAACTAGTTTTATGCTTAAACAGTAATCACGTCATAAGACGTTTGCTAGTGTCATGCGTCAGAGGAGTAATCACATCTTTCGCATTTTCGACAGTGATCTGCCAAAAACTGGTTTTTTAGCTTATGCTTTATTTTCTAGCTTCAACATTGTTTTATAATTTATTATTACATTATATATTTGTGTAACACAACCACCCAAGCATCGATAACTGTCATTTACTGCAATAAAATAAAGTATCTTTTAGCAACCTTTTTAATGTAGGCTTTGAATGTAGGCTCTATTGGAAGTCACGCTATCTCATACCGAAATGTCGCAGTATAGCTACTCCTAGTTACAGTATTTGTTCTCCACAAGATGCTAGTCACTTGTTTCTCCACTAGAATAGGTAGTGATTCAGTTATTTCACGAAACATGTCTTCATTGTTGATACATTTGGTGCCTTTTTTATCACATAAGAATTCATAATTTATAGCACCTCAACTGTAAATATTAAAAATATTTAGACTAACCTGTCAACAGTTCAAAGTGATGTCGAGTTTTTTTTTGTCACAACATGTTTCGGTATAATAATACCATCTAGAGGTGAACACAAAACTATTTGAACTGTTGACAGGCTAGTCTAAATATCTTTTTATTACTGTGTTTACATTATTTTATTAAAGGTGGTTCTACCAATCTTGTACACCTTATGCAATTTGTTATTTATTTATTTTATTTGTAGAATTTAGTTGATGTTATTATAAATTGTTTTTTGCCCATGTTGTGACGTGGGCGACTCACATCTCAAGTACACCACTTAGAATGCCTCATCACAGAATAGGTGAAACGTTTGTTGATGTAAATATCTTAAATAACATCTTTTAATAGTTGTTACAAGAAACTTTAGTTTTTAGTATTTGGGACTGACTTTATTTTTGAGGGATTGAGTTGGTTTCTTTTTTTTCATTTATACATTTTCTTGATTTTGTACTTGTTTTATATAGTCGATAGGTTTTTGTGCAAGGAACTGAGCTTTTTTGACTACTCAATCTTTTTCAACTGAGAAAGATTTAGAATGAATAAGTTTTTGTTGTGTTAATTTGTTCATTACAAACACATTTGAAGTCACTGTCAGGGTTGTGGTATTTGTTAGCAGCTTATTATGAATAGACCATTAGTGCTTTAATGTTTATGTGCTTTGTTCAAATATGTGATACTGATTTTGTTTGAGTCGTTTTTCATAAATTTGTTTCAGTGTTTTTTAAAAGTAGCAATGCTTGATTCAGTTTTGTCGATAGAATTTAATTTCCGTACCACTCCACTGTTAATCTTCTTTGTAGGCACAGTGTAGACATGGAGGATTGCTATTTGGGTGAGGGAGATGCCAGCATCTCCGAGGCTCAAAACCCTCGTCGTAAAATCTCCTCTGAGTTCTCTTCACTGGCAGTAACTCAGCATATCGACTCCTGGAGTTCCAATCTCCTTGATCTCTTTGGCGATGGCAGCCGTAAAGGAAGTGTCTCTAACCTGCAACCATTAGGTGTGTGATCATGTATTTTTAAATTTGAAGATTTAAAAACTGCTGGCAACTGTTTTAGACTTAAACACAGTGAATTAACAAAATAGTCTATACTGATAACTTTTTACCAATAGCACCTTACGAGTATGGGCCAATGCCACCTACATGTGTAACTCCAATACCACAATTGTTACTTTAAAAAATTTGCTTTTGCTAATTTTAAATATTGGATAACCAACAATGTAATATGTGTTTGGGTATATAGTATTTTCGACTGATATCTACAGTTCTAAGTTACAGAACTATAAAATATCTGAGTCTGTTAGTCAGGCCACGGTTGAGTTTTGAATGAGTTTAAGGACTCGTCTGAAAAAAGATTTTGTACCTGAAAAATTGAGGGAATCTTTAAATAGTAGTCTTACATTAGAGATTTTAATTCCAAATAAATAATTTGAAGAATAACAGTAACAATTCATATAATAAAATAATTTAAATAGTTATTTAATTAAAATTAATTTACTTCTTTGTGTAGAAAAAGACTATTTCATAGTAATGCCTTAAAGCAATTTACAACCCAAAAATACTGTTCGGTTGTATATTATCTAACGGTTGTTATGCAGGTCATTGCTTCTCTTTCTCATAAAAATGCACAGTCGTGGCAGTTTTAACGTGGATTATACAGTGATTAGCCTGTAGATGGACCTACAGTTTATTGTGGCAGTTAAATTACGTGACATATTTCAAGTTCAACTAAATTGAAGTTTATTGATACTTTTTAGTTTAACCAGATACTAGGCCTGTCAGCAAATTGTTTGCTAAATGTAATAACTTTTTCATGTTTTATATATTTTTTTTCTGATTGATAAGTGCATCCATAAATAACTATTCGTCTGGAAGTCAGAGTTTTTATATCTGAGATCATGTGATTTAGATACATGCAATAGCAATATAGTAAAATAAAGTAGGAAGTAATGATATTTACAAATATTTTTATTTATTAAAATGTATCACATTATTAAGGTGACGGAAAGTCAACCTGGTCTTCACAGCTGTACCTACTAAACGAGAAGCTGTACCCAAAGACATCAAAGGACTCTCGCACAACGGTGGCGCTGGACATAAGCATGACAACGTGTTGCAAGTGTCACAACTGCTCCTCAATTCTGTATGACGAGGAAGTGATGGCAGGCTGGGCTCCCGATGACTCAAACTTAAACACCAAGTTAGTATAGAATCATTAAAAAAATTTTTTTAAGTACATAATACGATTACTGCGAATACACTTCAATATACTATGTATATAAATTCTATTTCGAAATAAATCTTTCGGGGCCCCGAAATATTTCACTATCCAATTCTTTGTGTTGTGTTTGTATCTCTTTCTACAGTGTACCAGTCTACCAAGTTTATCAGGTATGCGCCCTAGTGCTCCAAATTTAATCTGTACATTTTACAAATTATAGTACAATCTCTTTGTGAGTTTATCTCTTGCTGACAGCCCATCAAAAGTAAATTTTCCTCCTATGAATAAAATTGTATATAATACTAGCTGAACCTGGCGGACGTTGTCTCGCCTTTCATTTTTCATTGACATACCAAAATAAAGCAATAAAAAGAATTATAGAAAAAAACCATTATTTATTAAATTGGTGCAAGAGGGTAAACAATATTTTTGGTCTTCTTATTTGGTGTATAAATGTAAAGGTTTTTTGGTGAGCCTACTACTGTTTTTTAGGAGGCATGTCATAAAAAGTAAACTGCAAAACAAATAATTATTTATTTTTTATTTTCACGTTTCACCACATGTTTTAATTACCGAGGAAAAAAGTTAACACAGTTAAAACAGTTAAAAAAAGTTAAAACAGATAACCTGATCAAGTAAAAGTAGTGTGTGCTACACTCTCGAGGTGAAATGTAGAACTACAATAAATCAAAACATATACAGTACTGTTGTTGTGAGAACTTCAATCTGCTTATGGCATGTGAAACTACATTAAACCACACAGTCATATGTTTTTTGTAAACAATTCAGATTCTCCATTTGAATAACATGGGATCTTTAGGAGCTCGTGGGGCGGGACCCTGTGGACGGATCTGCATCAAACTTCACAGAAACCATCTCGGGAGTATACAGGACAACATCCTACAGTTTCATGGCGATCGGTTGGATGGTTTGGCAGCGCATAAACTTCAAACATATATATATACAAACATCCTCTTTTATAAATATAGATCCGTGGTTCCTATACTAATAAACTAATAGGTCTACTTTATTTATTGTTTGTTTCATAAATTATTATTAAATATGTATCTATCTTTTATGTTGTATTAGTTTTGTGTTATTTATTGTTTAAAGTTCATTGTAATTATTTATTGTTTTTGTATTTGATTATTGTTTTGCAAATATCATTTCACTTTTGAGAGCCCAAGGCTAAGGCTTGACTGAGTTTCATAAATGACTTCCATTATTTTAATTTTTTTAAGATTACGTTAAGTTTATGACTTGGCTGCTATTGCTGCATTTTTACTTTAAATGTTAATGATTTTCACAAATCCATATCATAATAAATACTTCTAATCATTATTATTGATAGTATAAAGGTGTTTAGAACATAAATATATTTACTTCCTTTACCAGTACACATGGGCCTGCAAGTGAACTTTATTGAACGAGTGGAGTACCGACCCTTAGCTCAGTTTGGGATTCAATCTTTGGACATTGCACTGCACAGTCCGAAGGCTTAGCCACCGAGTGACCACATCGGCATTATAATCAATACCCAAAAATGTATACATATTTACAATACTGAACAACAACGGTACATTATATTATTTACCCCTTGTTAATATTTACAATTTGTATAAAGTAAATGTAATTAGTGAACTATTAAATATACATAGTATACTAAATTAAATTATAAATAAGATTTAAATTAATTTCATTGAGGTTTTTTATGCAAAAATTCAGTTCTTCACTCAAACATGTGACTTCTAAATCATTTGTTTTATTTTTAAAACAAATGATTGTAATCCTACAACTACTTGTTTTAAAAATAAAACAAATGATTTAGAAGTCACATGTTTGAGGAACTGAATTTTTGCATAAAAAACCCCAATGAAATTAATGTAAGGAATGTATATTTTTGATTGTGTCAAATATTACATAGTTTCAGCAAAATTTTGAAGTTGTCAATTTATAATCAGTGTTAGTGGTTCTTTTTAATTTAATTTTTAAAATACTTTACAGATGCGTGTTCTGTGATAAAGCGACTGTTCCATTTTTGAATGTTACCGTCCTTGATTACCGATCTTGCTCCATTCTCCTAACCAAGGCTAGTGTTGAGAGCTTGGATCGTAAATCAAATATAGGTAAGAATGTTTACTTATTAATAGACTTATGAGAGCTCTAAAGGGAATATAGAAGTCATATGACACTGGCGAGAGAAGTTGGAACTACATCCAGTTAATTGGGGTGAAGGAGGAGTACTCCGCTGGCCAAGGCACAGTGTAGTTCCTGAATCATTTCCTGTATAGAAATGTTCGTATTATTTACAAAACCGGAAACGCCCAATTCCCCTCTCTCAATTGCTTAATTTGTGGCGACTTACCGTATATACTCGAATCTAAGCCGCACGCGAATCTAAGCCGCACCCCTTGTTTTTGATTGAAAATTAGGTAAAAAAGGCCACACTCGAATCTAAGCCGCACCCAGTTTACCGGGCAATATTATCCAGGAAAAACGGCAATCTAGCGATCACAAAATGAGCTCTATTAATTGACGAAAGTCATGTAAAGTGTATTTACAAATGAAGTATTGGTATAAGTTACTTAGTTACATGATGTATTTAAATAAAAACTAGTAATAAACTTGTTTTATTTATACCCATTTGTCCCAAAACTAGTTTTACACAAGAGTATTCCATAATTCATAGGCAAAGTATCTACCCAGTAAAGCGACTGGATACGGCAAGTGTTAACTGGACACTGAGGCTAAACTGCTTCAAGAAGGAAAGGAAGTGAGAGAGACCGATACAGTCCTACACTGTGTTTAACAATCACCTGTTCATGTGCTCTACCCACAGAAGCTTCTCTGTAGAGCCACAAACTTTATCTTGTACAGAACAAGCTCATGTAGGACAAAGAACAAGATGACAAGTGGAAGAAAACAAATACCGCTAAGCCCCGCCCCTCCTATCCCTGATTGGTGACCTCATTTTGACGTCACCCACTTCTATTGCAAAACAAACCACTTCCCCTTCCCACCCTTCTACATTTCTCCCTACTGTCTTTCAAGCCAATTATTCTCATCTTTTGGATAGTGCTGCCAACCAAAATCTAAAAATTACCCTTTTGGCTATCTACCTATTGTTATTTTATGATAGAGACATTGGTTTTTAGCTTCAAATCTTAAAACCATATCAAAAGAATAACTTATCATTACTGTAATTATATTTTTACCGGCTAAACATGAATATTGTTGTCTTAGAAAATACCCTCTAACTCTAAAATTACCCTCAAAAAGGGCAAACAATTATTTGAGGTTGGCAAGCTACTACAGCCGGCAAATGACAGATGAAAGGAGAAACAAATAAAAACTCAAAACAAAAGTCACTGTTGTTGTTTGGTTTATTGTGAACTAGCCTATTGCTATGCTGACTTAACCTAATTGAAATTATTTAGTCAAAGTATTATTTAATTAGTAAGTAGTGATTAGTGAAAGTGTTACCGTATTTAGTTAGTAAGTAGTGAATGTAGTGAACACCAAACTATGGCTAGTCAAAGATGCCATTACATGGCTTCTTTCAAAAGGAAAGTAATTAGTTATGCAGACGAAAATGGAAACAGAGCAGCAATGCGCCAATTTGGAGTTAGTGAGCCGGTAGTTCACAGCTGTTGGAACTAGTGAGTGAGTCAAAACTCAAAAGTATTGAAGACGCATATTTTGTCCTAGAAGGACAGAGGTTGAAAGGAGAAGACAGGATAACAGAATGTTATGAAAGGAAGTGGGAAAGAGAATGCGTCCCTCACCTAGCACAAAAACTGAGTTATCGCAATGTTGCTTCCTCCCTTCCCCTCCCCCCTGCAAACCTGTTTGAAGCCTCTCCCCATCACACACCCCCTTCCCCTCCCCTCCGTGATCCTTATCTCACCACTGCACCTGACTGACCGACTGTATAAATTAACTAGTGACTGTGCAGCTGTCTGAGAAAACACTGCATAGACCCTCCATTTCACAGCCCAAAAGTTTAAATAATTGGTTTTTTGCCCTCAGAAATGCTTTTAGCACCACTTGGCATTTCAACTCTAATTGGGCGAATGTAAGCCGCACGCGAATCTAAGCCGCACCCTTGTTTTTGCGGTCAAATTGCGGTCAAAATAGTGCGGCTTAGATTCGAGTATATACGGTATTTTGGTTGAACGGGTTGAGCGAATATTGGGCTAACTGACTCTTTTCAATAATTGGCGATTTTATAGTCAGTACAGCTAAAGCTGCACCTCATTTCGTAATACACGTTTATAATATATATTGTATTAATACTAAAATTTGGTTAACGTCAGAGTTTTTACTTGTTTACTATATTTAAATCCAACTATCCACTGAAAATAAAGGGGCTACTTAATTATTGAACTTCTAATCAAAACATACTTTTAAATCACGGGTTTTGTCAAAATATTATTCCTAACAAAGTTGAAATTTAAAATTGATTAGCTTACCACACTTATTATACCTAACAATTTAAGAGTTTCATTATAAAAATGGGGCTAGGTACGCTTAAAGAACTGCGGACAACTATAAGTTATGTATTTAACAAGTGTTTAGCACTCTAAACATTAGGTTTATGTGATTTATTATTCAATAAAAACCCAAACATTTAAAAATAATAATATATTTTGTTTAGTAAATTAAAGAATAAAACAAAATAATGCTAAATGAACCTTATAAAAACATTTAAACGTTAAAATAGTAATAATATAGCCACCTGTCAATTTAACTTTAGTTAATAATTACTGTACGGTTTTTAAGATTCTTTTTAGCTAGATAACAAATCATTAACATATGTATTGTACAAAGGTATTGTAAGTACTGTAGCACATACAATAGGTTTTCTTACTAAGACAATTACAACAAAAACACAAACATTATCAATCATTAATTATAGCCAAGTTAATATTTGTACAATGTTTTATCTGCTTAGGGAGTATGTTGAATAGATTACTTTAATGTATTAAAAAGTGGACAATATGGGGATATTTTGTAACAGCAAACATTTTCTGGAAGAAATATGAAAAGAGAGAACTGTCCGAGGTATATGAGGACATCTGTTAACTATATTTATAAATGTTATGATTTATAACTAAATTCTTTCCTTTGCAATTTCTTTTTGAAATATTCTGTTTTATTAACACAGATTTAAAAATATTTTTAAAGTGCTAAAGTTGCAATTTCTGCTAATTAAATACACGAATTATTGAATACAATGATTTCATAAAGTTACATATGAATATTCAATTCCTTATAAAAAGTTTCTAATAAAAATGAATAAAAATATAAATTAAGTTACACCTATATATAGCACTATACAATGACCATGACGAGTGAAATAGTGAGTCATATTTCATTTATAATTTTATAACAGTAAATAAAGGCAGTATCTGGACCACGCAGTTTTTACGCTATTCAGTACGGGGGTTTAGAGCCTTTTAAATATATAAATTCTCAATTATTAACAGATTTATTGGTAAGAAAATTTTAATGCCCTGTAAATATGGATATTTCTCAAGTTTTTATGTATTTCAATTATGTATATTTTAACGTATTGGAACAATTGTTGAACATTGTTGACACATTTTTTCAAAATTAAAGATTCACACTATCATTAATTAATATTTGTTTGACTTAATTGTACATATGCAAAAAAAAACCTAAATTTTTTAAAATTTAATTTAATATTTGTTTTTAAAAGAAGGGCTGATCCTCCTTCTTAATCTTACTCTGCCCATTCCCCATAGACTATTGATCTCTGCGGAGGAGGACTTATTCAGACAGAGTAAGGGGCAAACTACAGTACAGTAGAAGGTGAATATTACTAATAAATTGTCCAGTCCAGGCCAGATTTGAACCAGTGATATCCCTAACCCATACTCAAAGTCTTGGCCTTAGAGTATTAGAGCTTAGAGCCTTAGACTGCTTGGCCACCGGCTCGCCCAAGTGGTCATAAATATAGTACTCATGATTACAATACTAAGTAGAGGGAGGGGAGTAGTAATCCGGTAAGCCACCTGACTATATCCCTAGGAGTCATGTCGTTATAGGACTGTCTCATGAACAGACCTGTGTGATGTGTGACTTTGTTCCTACTATTGACTTACTTGCTTAGCATGTAAGAGGTTGGAGTAATCGCACATGTCACAATTAAAACCTTATATTTATAATTATTCTAGCATGGTATAAATCAGACTATTAAACATGATCAAACAACATAAGACAATACTAAATGTTATATACAGTACATACAAAAAAATACATTCAGGACGATTATAAATTTATTAAGTTCAATATGAATTTTTTATAACAATAAAAATAAAAGACTATATATTGGAAGCAATATCAAAATAAGAATAGAATTCCCAATAACTCTGAATATAATTTAAATCCTGTAATTGAGTATTAGCACAGTATCAGATTTAATAAGAACTTTTTTTAAGAATATAGAAAATAAGATTCAATACTTTTTTTACAAATCTTAAAAATCTATCAAGTACAAAATGTATCCAACAGTTTTATTAACTTGGATGAATCAAATAAAATCTTTTGCTCATAAACCCCACGATTGAATTTAACAGAATTATTTTTCCCGGAATAATTTAATTTAATAAAATATTTAAACCGTTAAATTAAAAAAAAAAAAAAAAAACTAACTTTAATCTTTAACAAAAACTTTAAACAATTTACTTCAAGAAAATATTTAACTCTTAACCGAAATATGAACAGTCACTAAGTCTTTTTAAAGTAAAACTGCCTTTTATTATAGGAAGCACTATTGCAGGTAGGGCTGCCAGGGGCAGACTGAAATGTCTTCCCCAAAACCAGCCCAGGGAGGCCTAGATAAATGGTATTTGGGTTGGGTGTTGCTACCTCCATGCAGTCTGCTGACTGTCAGCTCAAGTCATATACTAATTTCCCAACTGGTATGAAGCAACATTTGAAGAAATCTCAAAGTATTGGGCATTTACAATCTTGGAAATAAAATAGTATAACAGTTATTAATGACTAAATAAATGTATGCGACATAATTTATAAAATAGCGGAAACATATAAAAATTACTAAATGTTACAATTAAAATAATTATGTTAACTGAATGTATCTACTACAAATGTCTGTTTGTAACATCTGCACTGCTACTGATATCACACACTTGTTACAGCCTGACTCACTACTCCACCGTACCACATTGTTACACACTTATGATAGTGAATAGAAAACAACATTTGATTTTCAAATCCATTAATTTTATATAATTTGTTAAATACAACTCCCCAATACATTAATTACTGAATGGAAGTAATATTTCTTTGAAAGCAAATATATTTTTTCGGAATCTTTCCCATCCCCTCCTTCACCTCAGCAGTCAGCCAGCTTATCTCATCCTTGTCTTGTCATTCAGCTGATTGTGTGTTGAATTTGAGATAGCCACATGGAGCCACAAACTGACAATAAAAAATACATTTTGACTAAGAAGCTAGAGGATCCTGTTTGCCATACCCACACTGTCTATGTTGACCATATAATAAAACTTGATAAAAAACACTTCACAAAATATCTAGTTAAAAGAAGATAATGAACCCTACTAAACCATGTCACAGGAGCTGGTGACATATCTTGGAGAGGAATCTGATGAAAAGCCTGATTTAAATCAAAAATGCTGAAAAACTGCCCTACCGAATTAGTAAAACGCAGAATGTAAAGCTGGAAGGGGTACTGAGTCGAGGAACACCTTGGCGTTCAGACGCTGATAATTGATGACAAGTCTAGTCTTCCCATTAGGCTTGGGTACCAGGAACATTAAACTAGCATAGGCTGTTCAGAATATGGTGTTCCCTGCTCAAGCAGTTTTTTTATCATAACTCATAAAATCTCTAGCCGGGGCAGAGCAAGCTTGTACAGGTGATAGCTCACCAGTAGGGGTGTCAGTCAGGTGACTCTCATAATGTAGAAAACGAGCAATCCCCAGTTTGAAAGTCGGCGCATTCGGAAAGAGAGAATACGTCTCCTTGACAGCTTCTCCCTGGTGAAGGGGGTGGTGACCGCATGGATCCACGTAGATTGTTACACTTTATAGAGTACTCTATCCATCAAGTACACTTCATCCACATGTTCTATCCATATTATATTTATATTGCAAACAAACTGCTTGTCTAATTGTGTTAGGTGTAAGTATAAATATTGTAAATATTACGTGAATAACATTTTTCATTTTTTGTGGCAGGAGCAAGTCTGTCGTCTGTCTACAGTGGCAGTGGAGTGGAGGGGGAACCGGTTGCCTCAGAACCTATCACAGTGCCTTACCTTAATCCTTTAGTTCTCCGCAAAGAACTGGAGTCCATCCTGTATGCAGAGGGTGATGTTTGCCTTACGCAGCCAAAGTTTGTTGATGAACACCCTATTATATATTGGAATATGGTGAGTCTTAATCATCATTTTGGTGACATAGTTTGAAAATAAAATTAACTATCATCCCTCAGCATTGATGATCTAATGCTCATGCATTTTTTGAGTATTCCGGTTATTTTACACAATCATGGTGCCAACAAATTATCTTTATTTCAGTTAACTGTCTGATCCAAAGGAATGTCTTTATCTCTTTTCCTACTGAATTGATATTCAAATTAAATTAGTTTTGATTATGTGGCTTAAGTTTTTCAATCCCTCCTTTGTACAAATTTGTCATCTGAGATTTAAACGTGGAATAAACAGGTAGAATGTTATTTGCAAAATTTCAGATTGTTACTCTTCACATATATATTTTTTTATCCTAAAGAAGTCAAACAATTTGTGATTTCAGGGTTAAGAAAAGTAATACTAGGAAGTATAATTCTTTTGGAAGGATTATTCAGTTGTCAGGCAAGGAAATGTTTTAACATAATAACTAAAATAGACAAGACAAAAGACAAGACAAAAGTTCTTTATTCACACAGTCATAGAGAATGGTGTTGGCGTCAATAATTTAGATTTAATAGGTATAAGTGCATAAGGTAATGGCAACTTAAGTCAAAAAATAAGAATAATGAGTCGTTATATTGCTAAGGGATGTCTATCTCATTTCTTCGTTCCAGGAACTCCTTTTCCGAGTAGAGTGGGTGTTCTTCAAGCCATTTCAGGAGTTGTTTCTTGAAGCGCTTCCCAGTGTCCTGTTTAATGTGATCACTCAGCTTGTTAAAGAAGAGTGCTCCTTTGTAGGTTGGCTTTTTCTCGGCAAGACTGAGATGGTGTATGGGGAGTGAGAAGTCAGAAGCGTTTCTGGTGTTGTACTGGTGGTAGTCTCCAAGTTTTGGTTTGTCTGATGACATCACCAGCAGAATTACCTCACTAATATACAGTGCCGGTACTGTGAGTATTTTGAGGTCTTTGAAGGCTTGCCGACAGCTGTCTTGGTTTTCCAGGCCACCTAGGATCCTCACTGCCTTTTTTTGTTGCAGAAATACTCTCTCCATGTTTGCATTTGTTGTTCCACCCCATACTGAAATTCCATATCTTAGATGGGCCTCAAACAATGAAAAGTATGCTGTTCTTGCTGCAGTTGGTCCACATATTTTCATTATTCTTCTCTGACATAGATACCTGATGCAAGCTTTTTACACAATGCTTCGATGTGAGCATTCCATTTCAGGTTCATGTCAAGTGTAATACCCAGGTATTTTGTTCTTTCTTCTGTTTTAATGCTAGGTAGACCATCTTGTTCATTTCCTCTTATACTGTATTTCATTTGAACAGTTTTATTATCATTTAAGACTAGGTCGTTTTTACTGCTATACTGCTTGGCTAAGTTGAAAGTCTTGAGTGTTTCTTTTTTAAGATGTTCTTTGTTTTTGTTAGCCAGCGTAAGTACGGTATCGTCCGCATACATTACAGTTTGGCAGAGGCTATCCATATATTGGGGGAGGTCATTTGTCAATAACAGGAAAAGGACTGGTCCCAGAACCGAGCCTTGGGGCACTCCTCGCTTCATCAGAATTGGTGTTGACTGTACCTTGCTCATCGTTCCATTCTGATTGCATTTCAGTTCCACTAGCTGTTTTCTCCCGCTAAGGTAGCTTTTGAACCATTTGCCTGGTATCCCCTTTATTCCGAGGGATTGTAATTTCTTGATAAGTAGGTGGTGGTCAAGGCAGTCAAAAGCACGACTAAAGTCAAGGAACAGGCTGATAACTGAGTTGCCTCTTTCTATTTGATCAATAATATGTTCAACAAGCTGTGTGATAGCTGTTATGGTAGACCTTCCTTTCAAGAATCCATGCTGGTTATCTGTTAAGAGCTTGTTGTAGTTCAGATGTTCTATAAGTCTCTGCAGTATAACCTTTTCAATTACTTTGGAAAAAGTTGATGTTAGAGATATGGGACGATAACTACTTGCTTCTGTGGTTGTGCCGCTTTTGTACTTAGGGTATACTTTGGAAGTTTTCAATTTTTCCGGAAAGATGCCCTCCTGTAATGAGCAGTTTATAATGTGTGTCAAGGGGATAATAATTTCTTCTTTGCAACTTTTCAATAGCTTTGAGGAGATTTCATCTAGGCCACTTGATGTTTTTGATTTCATATCTTCTATTATATTTTGTACTTCATATTCTGTTGTAGGTGTAAAATGTAGCTGCTTTTCTATTGAATGATTTTGTGTTAGTTCTGCTATTTGTTGTGTTGCAGGTGCTATAGAATTCTGGCGTAAAGTTTCTTCAGCAATATTGGCAAAGTAACGGTTGAGGTGACGTGCAATTTTTGTTGAGTTTCCAGTAATTTTACCTTCAATATTGAGTGTGAGCTGGTTGTTAGCATTTGTTTTGGCTGTCCGTTCCCTATTGATAACTTCCCATAGGGCTTTTGACTTATTTTCTGACTCCTCAATATGTTTGCTTATGTTCTGTTTTTTTAAAGTTTTTATTTAAGATCATATGCTTTCTTTCTTAGGGCTGTGTCCCTCTTGTCACTCTCAAGTCCTGAGCACAGTTCTTTTTCTAGGGCTTTGGTATATTCTTTTTTAAGCTTTTCCGTTTCTTTATCCCATAAAAAGGTTTTTCGTTTTCGTTTTGCTCTCTTAAGGGTGTATGGACAGGCTGAATTTAAAGACGTTTGAATTATTTCATCAAAGTTTGCATATGCTTGATTTGTATTTTGTTTATTTATGACTGATTCCCAATTCTGTTGCTGTAAAAGAAATTTAAGATTACCTAGGTTACGATTACTGAAGACACGAGTTTTTTCCTTTTGCATTATGCTGTGCTGTTTAGTGAGGTTGATACTGACTGTTTGTGATGTATGGTCCGAGAGGCCAGTGATAGCTACCTTTACTTCCAGGTCTTTTCCGAAGTTTGTGCACACCCAGTCTATTGACCTTTTAGAAAATCTATATTTTCCGGTGACAACTGCATCAAGGTGCTATTTACTAGATAACCAGACTGTGATGTGGCATCCTTAGTGGTATCGCTGATAATAGGCAAAACGGCTGGTCATATTGTAAATAGTGTATATAGCATCTCGACGTGGTTGTTACCGGCAAATATAGATTCTAGTTATGATACTGGCCGCTTAGGATTATGATTTTAATAGGCACTTGGTTAGTAATCTACACTAAATGCAAATACAGTGGACTCCCGATTATCGGCGATAATGGGTGGCAGAACGATCGCCGATAATCGATTTCCCTGTTAATCCAAAAATAGCCTAAAATGACCTTTAATCGGTTTTAAAATAATCAGTATCTAAAAACTATGTAAATTTACGCTAATACAAACGAATTGGGACCGGATCCTGTTCGGAATCTCGGGGTTTGTGAGAGTGAGTGTTTCTGTAGTAGAAATACATATAGACACACACGCTCAGTGAGCAAGGGTCAGCCAGTGTATTAATGGAATGTGAGGAGAGAGCAAAAAAACAGCTACTGCGTACTGTATTACAGTACAACAACACGCCTAATGGTAGGTTGCGAGCTTGTTGTAAACCAAAATGTAGTAACGTAAACACAAAAATGCACTAAACAAAACACTGTACACCAACTCACGTATGTCAACTCGTGAACAAAAACAAACTCACAGTGAAAATAGAATAAAAACAGCGCACTGAACTGAGCAATATTGTTTACGTGTGTGACAAAGCAAGCGAACTTGACCGCAAGTAACCTGGTTATGTGCCAAGGTCAGCCACTTCTACAGGGTGTCCACGCGTAAACGATCGCTATAGATAGTGCGCACATGGATGAGCCTGCCTCGTCTTATTATTGCGTAGTATTTTACATTTTTCTAAAGCGTTTTTTTAATTTAATTTTTTTATTTGGCCATCCCCGTTAATCCACAACAGCGATAATCCGCTCGCCGATAATCGGGAGTCCACTGTAGTTATTTTTAGTATATTACTTAATTTCGCTTTTTACAACTCCAGCCATGATGATAATTTCACTTTCTTCTTGATGTGAATCTGAAAGAACTTAATAAGAAGGGAATAGGGCAGCTTCAGAGTTTTCTTTAGCCAACACTCATTTGAACAAGTAACAGATTTTAAATATCTTTGCGTAGTAATCACAAATGACAATTCAGAGACCTAGAAATTTGAAACAGGAATAACCAGTCGATAAATTGGTTATGTCTGGGGCAAAGAAAAGTAATTGCAACATCTGTAGGAAAATCATATTGTCGGTTTCCCTCATCTGAACATAAAATCCAGTCCTTACTGTTCTCAAACATTGAGGGTTCATATTTGACACGTTTTACAAAAAGTACTAAGTTTCGCTCTTGCAAATGAAAGGTTCCCTGCCTCTGTTATTATACCTAGAACCCTATTGTGTCCCTAAGTAAATCCTCCTTCTTTTAATGCTGTTGGGCACCCAGTCAAAATATGAAGAGCTAAAGCTGGATCTCAAAGACCAAGACCACAACATTCATTCCCCGATAATCCCCATCTATCTAAGTTGCTTGAATCTGACAGAGTACATTGTAGATGTACTGTGTTTGATCTTTTTTGACATAATTAATATTGGCTTTTAATGCTGCAGATGTGGGTATTTGAACGGATAAACGTGGTGTCCCACATGCGTGGTTTGTGCCTGCACGCTGCATCTGTACTTAACCAGCGGCAGGAGTCTGCATTCCATCCGTCCTGGGCACGGGCTGACTATACTAATGTCAACATGCGTACTCTCTGGGACAACCCCAGACTGCATGATGAGGTAAATAAATAATTCAAATTAAATAATGAAGCCTAACTAATATTTGTAGTTTATAATTGCTTACCTTTATGAAATCTCAATTGTGCTTTATTTATTAGATAGTGCTAAATCATAATTAAGTTACAAATAAATTTCTTATGTAGTTTATTAAAGTAAATAAGGGCCTCCCATGAATTCCTTGAAATAAACTCAACTCTTAGTCCTAGTAGGGTTAATTTTATAAATATTTGTTTTAAATTAAAGTTACTGGTTGATTACATTAATTACATGTACTGTACCCTTATTTTAATAGTAATATTTTAATTCAAGTTTTAATTCCAGAAGTGAAATTCAATGCATTTACCTGATGTACATATTTAAACATGAAATTAACACCCATAAATCGAATATCTGCCATGCATCATTATTCAGAGTTAATGCAAATCTACATTAAATTCATGTTCACATTTGTAAATCGGCACATGGCATGAACTTATAAATCTAGGGCTAGTTAAAGATCAAGATTTGAATAAAGTTGTTGAGAACGAGTTTAACATCAAACTTATTATTTGACTTGTATTGATTCCATTAAAAATATTTTTTTGGTCATTTTAGATTGGGCAGCCCATGTACATTCTGTGGAATCAAGATGACCAGCAGAGCTCCCTTGTGAGCGCCTTGATCACGGATCGCACCACTGTTTCTCGCAGGTATATACGTCAATGTAGTGTTACGGCACCCTCAGTGAAATTTAATCTAGTAAATTTTAAGATTATTAGTAAAATGGTATAAAAAATGTCAAATATAAAATATTTATAAGTGAATATGCATTTTTTTGTCTCTGTGGTGAATATGAAATGATGTATGTTTATCCCTAAACACTATTTTTGTTTCAAAATAATGAGGAATTAATCTACATTCCACATTTTTAGCCTATTTCACGGTAGGTTATAATAAGCTGTATATTAAGATACATGTAAAACTATAATAATAAAGCAATCTAATGTTTATTTACATAAACCTCAAGTACAGAAAATGTGTCAAACTTATAAAAAGTATATTGTACAATAATGTTAAATTATTAGGAATTAATAAATGGTGTCAGCTTGTGACTCAGTGGCTTAGGCTTTGAACTGTGGAGAGTCAGTCCAAGGTTTGAATCTCAAACTGAGCCAACGGTCGGTACTTTACTATTTGAATAAAATTCACACACAGGCCTGTGAACCCATGAATTGGCTAGTGAAGTTTACTTAAAACAATAAATAGTTG
This sequence comes from Stictocephala bisonia, assembly GCA_035578905.1. Taxonomy (NCBI): domain Eukaryota; kingdom Metazoa; phylum Arthropoda; class Insecta; order Hemiptera; family Membracidae; genus Stictocephala; species Stictocephala bisonia. Next base: position 2,509,201 of record JAQJVL010000088.1, on the reverse strand, counting down.
TAGAGGTCAGAATGCTCGAACAACTACTAAACAGATGGTTAAAAAGAGATTAAGTGTCTTGGATATTAAAATGTCTGAATTTTAAATAGTGCATAAGTTATACAAAGATACAACAAAGATCTCAAATTAGTTATGTATAATAACAAGGGTGGTAAGCCTGTAAAAGAAAGAAAACCTTTTCAGTAATATTGGAGTTAGTTTCCACTTAGATTTTCTATAAATTCACTCAATGAATATGAAGGTCTTTTAAGGAGCATTTATTTAGTTTTCTTCCATTAAGGATTTGGATGCTGGTTGGAAAAAGCTTCCATTGTTTACGTCCAGTATATAATGGTCTCTTCTCTGATAGGGTGCTTCGTTGCTTTGGCAGGATATATTGTTCGCTATGATGACTGTTGTAATGGTGAGTGTCTTATCCTCGAAGAGGGGACAGTCTGTTGACATGTAGTATATCCCCTTTTATGTACAAGTTTATTGCTGTCATTATTCCTAGGCATTTAAATGTCTGTTGACAAAACTGTTTGAAGTTTTGCAAGTGCTATAATTGCTTTTTCTGCAAAGCAAGAATTCGGTTTAAGTGAGTTAATGAAGTTCAAACTAGGTCCAAATGGCATTCCAATTGATGTCCCAAAAATAGTTCTGCAGGTAATGCTTCAGTAATTATGTGTGATACGTTTATTAAAAGCACTACATACTTCCTGACCTGCCAGTTGGATGAATGACAGTGTGTTTGGGTTGTTATATGAGTGATTCCTAGATTCTTATAAAACTAGCAAAACTCTATTTAATTTAAAACATTGTTTTTAGTGTTTATGAATTTCTGAATACTGAATAATTAACTTGACATGATCACAACAGACGTCATAGATTGTAAATGCACATTTTCTACCTATCCTGTGTAAGAATCAACAACAGTTTAAAAATGGTTCCGCAAAGTCAGCGTGGACACAAGTTCAGGGTTGATCACAGGCACTAGGCCAGGAATCATATGATAACAAATAGGATGTCAGAACTATGTAGAGAAAAGGTTTAATAAAGAGACGAAGGGTTTAAAATGTATTTTTTAATTGATTTGTATACTGTAATAATAATTAGCGGAAAAATCTGCAGTAGTATTTAAATGGACTTAACAACTTACTGGTATGACTTACAGGCCTTCAATGTTAATAATTAAGAATGACATTGATAAAAATGGTTATGTGTGTCCTTTGTATTGTATTTAGTGTGCCAATTGAACTATTACAAGATATTAAGCATATTTGTTTGTCATTTTAGTGTAATGGAACAAATCATAAACTCTGTACGTTGCAATGACTTGGTGGATCCTCTGAAAAGACTGGCGACTGAGCGGCAGAAACTAAAAGGCCGACATTCACTCTACAGAGATATTCTTTACTTAGCCTTTGTTGTGCTTGGAAGAGAAAACATTGACCAAAGTAAGTTAGCACATTAACTTTATACTTTAATGATCGTGGTTCAATCCCAGCTTCATGTGCTAAAGGTTGTCAGTTCGATTCCAATCAGAGTCAATACATTTTGAGAAGGATCAGCTGATAACCACCGGCTGTTCATTTGTCATTGGGCTATTAATTAATGACACTTTCTAAGGAATAGTCGGCCTTAGTTTGTAACAATGACTACATTCGCTCATCTACACTCATCACACTCAATCGAAATCCATATTCGCCCATATCTTGACGATCGGCGTCTTATGAATAAATAAATAAATAAATATCTAGTTGTTCTTCGTTTCTAATTGTTAACAACCTGAAGTGCGAAATACTTTTTATTCCGTAATTGATAATTTAGAGTATTTTTAGACAAATTCTAAAACCTTAGTTAAAGTTAAAGAATTATAAAGTGGTTTTTACAGAAACTTTCTTTAGTTGATTTTCCTATAATAGTTATTTTCATTTTATAATACACTATTTTACAACTATGCGAATTTCATATTTCAGGTAGTATTTATTACTTAAAGTAGAAATTTCTAACATAAAGCTGAATTGTGATCACTCACTCACTTAAATAAATGTTTCCTTACTTCCAAGTATCATTATATTTTGAAATTTGAACTGTAACTAGATCTAATTATGTTGACCCAGAAAATAAAAATTTGTCCAAATAGAAAATATAATTTCTTTCTAACAATAATTTAAGCAATAACATTGTATTTAAGGTACTCATATGACATATAATTTTGTTAACTCGAAAAATTGTAACAGCACCAAGTTACAATAGGGAAACATCGTTTTAGTTTAAAAAATCTTTAACTAACCAAACTAATTAATGAATTACAAGAAGTCTTTTACAATTTACAATTTGTAGTTTTTTAAAATAGGGCCTACAAATAATACAAATACTTTATTGTCATTGACCACATTACAAGTGAAATAGGCACAGTAATTGAATACAAATTCCAATCATTACAACACAAGTCCAATAGTACAATTAAAACTCCATACAAATCCATCCATCCCCAAGTCAACTTAAAATATTAGTATATTATAAATAATTAGTAGTAATAAATAAAAATCATCTACTTTGAATAAAAAAACAAAGTCAATGTCACAATTAAGGAATTCTTGTATAGTGTAGAATTGATAAACTAACATCTATTGAAACAGTTTATTCCAAAAAAATAACAATTGACACAGCTCTGGCAGACTCATTCAGCTTATTAAAGAATTGAAACCATTAGCTCTATGTGATAATCCAATTTTTGTCAGCCTGTGTTAGGGAATATTTAGCTTAGATTTATTTCTTGTATTGTGGCAGTGGATTTCTTCTCTGGTTGTAAATAACCTCACACAAAAGTGAAGTTGTGTTTTTGTATGAGCTAATATATGAAATATATATTAATTTATAACAGTTAAAATTTTAGGGTGTACAAATAATGGTCTGCAATGATCAAAGAAGCCAGCCCCACAAATCGTTCTTATAACATTTTTTGAATTAACAAAATATCTCTTACTGCTGATGAATGACCCCAAAGGATTAGGCCATATGATATATGAGACTGAAATAGTCCGAAATAAGCTATTTTAGTACTCAACAGAAAGTATATCACTTTATTTCCATAGAATATAGCTCACTTTGGAGATTTTAGAACACAGACTGTTGACATGAGAAGTCCAATTCAATTTTGAGTCTATATGTATGCCAAGTAGTTTTGAAAATCTTGACCATGAGGAGATAAAATGATTCCCATTTTTTGAGTTTTTTCCTGATTGCAAATTGATTTATTTGGGGATAACCAATTCAAAGCATTGAGTTCTGCTGAATCAATGGACTGTTGTAGGTTAATTAAGTTGAGATTACTGGTGAAAAGAGATCTGTCATCTGCATATACAAGAGATCCCACTTCTACATTTTTTGGCTGGTCATTAGTGATTATTGTAAAGAAAAAAAAGGACCAAAAACGGACCCCATGTAACATTTGCCACTGATGCATTTAAATCTTTATTTGTGACATATTGCTTTCTATCTTTTGTTAAATAAGACAAAATAAGCTGGCTTGCATATTCTGATACCCCCGTAAAATTTTAGTTTCTCTAAAATAATGTTTAAATGGACGCAATCATATGCTTTTCTGAAATCCATTAGTGATAAAGCTAAGTATTCTCTGTTATCAAGTGTGTTGAGAGAGTGATTCACTATTTCTATGACAGCAGTTGTTGACCGCCCCTGACAAAAACCAAAGTGAGATTCTGATATTAGATTTGAATGTTCAAAATAACAAGAGAGTTGTCTATACATAAAGAGTTTCAAAAACTTTAAAAAATATAGGAACTACAGACAACGGTCTGCAGTTCTGGGGAAGATGTTTATCTCCCCTTTTATAAATGGAAATATCTTAGACACTTTAAGCAAGTCTGAAAAATACCCTGCTTCTACACATTTAGATAGGATATAAGAGAGAGGCTGTTTAATAACATCAACTGTTTTTTTAAACTATATAGTTTGATAAGAAATATACATCAAAACTATCCAATATTTTAGAATTGGATAGTTTTGATAGGCACTAGCTATTTCCTCTGAACCAATGGATTGCCAATTGAATCTATTAGCGGGTATTGGTATTTTGCCTCTGAGATCATAAAAAGAGGTTTAGTTTTAGGAACGCTATTTGAGAGATTCTCTACTGAGTCAAGAAAGAACCTATTAAGTTGTTCGGGGTCAAGTATTATTTCTTGTGAACCACCAGGTGAATGCTCTTGTCTGATAACATCCCAGGCAACTTTACACCTGTTTGGGGCTGTCTCAATAAAGTTCTCACAAGCTTGTCTTTTAGCCTCAGTTAGATGATATCTATAATTACGTTTGCATTGCAGATAAGCACTATAAACTAATTTAGTCTGCTCGGAACCAACATTTCTCAGATTTTTATAAACATTTAACCAATTTAATACAACATTCCTTTCCCTAGCCATTCATCAGTGTACCATTGTACTGTTCTACTTTTACTCTTAAGACTTACAAACTAGAGGTGAACAGAAATGCCATAGATCAATGTAGTGCCTAAAGAATCTATAAAATAATTGCTCAATAGTTAACATGACAGAGTTATATTCATTAACCATATCCCAATTTGTTTCATTCAACATATTGATAAATAAATAAATTTAATTATATGTTTGTTTTCTTATATATATATATATATATATTATTCTTATTAGTATTGTTGTTGCCATACATAAGATTTTTATCATCTCTGAAAATATTTATTACATGGGAATTATGGTCAGCAAAGTGTCCCTCAAATGAGGTGATGTTATATAAACTGTAGGAGAATTTACTAAAATGTTATCGATTCAAGCATTTAAACGAGTTAGGGTTTTAATAGTGCAGAATAAATTAAGGGTTCTTAGTAAATTGGAAAAACCTATTGAACATTGATTCAGAAGAACAGCCTTTTCAATATTAAAGTCTCCACAGATATAATTAGGGTCCCACTACTCATTATTTTCTTAATAGCCAATTCAAATCTTTGAAAAAATATTTCCATATTACCCTGAGATGATCTACACAAACTATTAATGACCATATTCTGATTAACTAATTTCATGCAACTGAACTCTGAATGCAATTCTTCACTGATGTTTTTAAAACTAATATCTTTAAAATCAATGCCTTGTTTAACAAATATTCCAGCCCCACAATTTTTCCTATCTTTTCTATAAAAAAGAAAAAAACTACCAGGTAAGTAACCTTGGGGAACATACAAATCAACTACTTCAGTCATTAACTAATGCTCAGCTACACAAATGATATCTATTTTTCAGCTACAAAACTGTTCTAATTCTAATTGCTTATATTTAATAATCTGTAGATTAACTCAAAGTACTCTTAAAGGTTTGTTTAAAGAATTGCTCATTTTTCTAAAAAAGATACTCCAACATCACCAGATGGGAGTGACAGAGATCAGGCAGTGCTGGGTTAACCTTATTCATGTAACATGATGGACTTTAGCTAACTTGAAACTGTAACACTTCCACATTAATCTGCTTTTAAACATTACACTTAACCACTTCACCACACTCAAGAGGACCAGGAACCAGCGGAGGTGAAGGGCCAGCAGCAGCAGGACTCTGGGGTAGGCTGTATGTACTGGTGTTGGTGAAAGACTTAAATGCACAGAACCGACCACACTCATCACCACTAGTATTCACACTAATCAACGAGGATTCACTTTCTTGTCATTATTCAGACCTGTTGAAGGAGGTGAAGGTGGTGGCAAAGCAACCGTTTGACGTTTTTTAGATGTGACAGTCCTAACTGATATCTCAGCTGTTCCAACCATGGTCAAAGTGATGTTCGGGCAAGGCCAGGAATGTTAGGAGACAACAGCCGCCTCTACAAGGATATTATATACTATTGCATATATCTGATGAACTGTAAGATGGGTAACTCCTTCTTCAGTTTTCTAAAAAATATTTCTTCATGGGCTACTGTAAGCACAGAAGCTCTAGTTTTGAGCTGAAAGTTTACTATATTTGCTGTGTTTACTATTTTAAGTCTCTAACACATCCCAAAGGAGAGCATGCTTCAAACCCCTTTTTTAAAAATCTTTTGTCAACTGTTCAAAAGCCATGTTGTAGTTCAGTATATCAGGCTTCTAGTGGTATTCTGCCTTAGTGACAAGACCGTAAACAGTAGCTCCCTGATGTACTATCTGAGAAGCTAGATGAGAGTAAGTGTAATTGGAAGAGGATGGCTTACCGAAACTATCACTAACTGTCAGGCTCTGAGTTTTACCTCTAGCTCTTTGCCAGCAGTTAGGTGCATTTTTTTGTGGTCTCATTATGTTATTAGTGGATGTAAACGTAGAGGGCGTTTCAGTTACATATGCTTCCACTGTAACTAGATTCCGTTTTGGATTATCTACGCTTGTCATAAAAAATAATGACTGAACTATTTGCTTTGATATTGTCAACTTATTATTGATTATAAAGGCAATATGACTTCTTTTCGTGATGATACCATACTCACTTACTGGGTACATTAGAGGAGCTTGTTGTAAGCAGGACACTTTCTTTACAAGCAATTGATCAATAATCCACTCAGTTGCAACTATGATATGCAATAGCCTAAAATTTAAACTCACATTTCGACACAAGAGTGTAAATCGTGTTTTTATGTTTTAATTTTTCAGACTGAACAAATTTGTATTCTGAGATCCAGTTTTATAAAGCATAAGATTCACTAAAACTTTTATAAAGTTAGTTTCTATCTATTATCGTTTTGTTTGAAAGCTGTTTCAGTGTATATAATGTTACTAATTTTGTGAAGTAATTTAATTATTTTACAGGCTTGAATTACAGTTAGTTATTGTAATTACAAGCTGATGAATTAGTTGGGTGATAGTGGCCAAGAGGTTACAATTTATTTTGACATACTTGTTTGTATGTTTTAAGAATATTAGAAACAATTCAAATCCCTAATTAGTATGTTCTTCAATCACAGTTCTGGTTTCGTAACAAGTATATTGCAAATTACATGAACCAAGCTGCACTCAAGCCTATAATTTCCTTTTTCTTGGTGGTTTCCAAGATTTTGCTCCAAGTTTGTTCCCTCCGGATTCTCCCTACTCAGTCTTCCTAAAACATTGCAACAAAGTCACTTTAATCCCCAGCACTGAATTAAAATTTTAAAAAGTCAATTCATTGTGTGTTAAAGGTGCCTTCGATAGAGAGTATGTGACAGCTTACGAGACTGTTGAGGCATGCTGTGACTCAAAGCTCTTCCTGCGCTGTGACATGCCCCCCTCTCAGTCCATCCTCTTTTGTCGTCATGTCTTCAAAGAGCTACAACTGTGACGATAACTTTCTCAACGTATTTGTCTGTATTTATTTTTGTAATACATTACATGTTAATTATTTTAGGTTTAGTAAAGAACAATTAATTTTGTGTAATTTATATGAATATTTTCTTAATTGTAAGGAGATTGAGGCCTTCCTTTATATTTTAGGCTGTAAATTAGTTTGTTTATTACTGTTACGATCATTACATAAATTGCAGTCTGGTTTTAGTAAAAGCTATGTACATTTTAATACTTTATTTTGTTTATATAATAGATAGATTTATAGTAATGTTTTATTGATTTTGTATAAAGTGCACGACTAACTTAATAAATATAGACGTTGACTTATTATTGAATATTTGCAAGTATTACTCTTGAAATGTTGAAATTGTTTATTTCCATCTTAATGGCATTTTAGTTTATCTAAAACATTAGGGCTTGTTAATTATCAAGTAAAATATTGTTATCAAAATCAAAAAGAGCTATACTTTTAGGGTTGTGTAGCTATTCTTGTAAATTGTTTACAATTATAATTGCCCGTGTTAAGAGATAAACCGGTTTAAATGTCTTTTAGAGATTAAGTATTATAATTATTTTGATGGTTGAATATGTGACATTTTTATACTAAAGTTAATTAAATATCTATTTTATTTATACATGCATGAACATTATTTAAGCCATTTTATAGATAATGTAGTTAAGTTGCCAAACTGCAAACCCCTTTTTTGCATCTAATGTGTGAGTTAAAATTGGAAAATAACTGTACTAAAAACTTGGTACTTATTTTTTTTTTTTAATTAAAAAAAGACTGACTGCAATGATCGTATAACCTGTATTTAGAAGAAACAGCTTTAAATGAGTAACTCGTTTAATAAATTAAGTTTATAACCCTTACAACCTTATAATCCATAATGGAGCAGCCGTAGCTGTGGCGGTGGCTAGCCATGCAGCTGATCAGGGTTCAATTCCCAGATTGACCATATCAGCTTTTACCCCTGTGTTTCGGAAGTAATGTGAAGCCGGTGGTCCAAAGAGCATACAAAACAAAAATGGGCTTGTCTAAGCAGGTGAGGAAACCTTGTCTTCATTGGGCATTTCTCCCCACTAAAAATCATAAGAAATTTATTATATACTTATAATTAGTACGTTTTAACACAGCTGGCACTGTAAAAACATTATGAAATCCAGTAATATGGAGGCTAAGTGTTGTCAATATTGTAGGTGATAGGCTCTGTCCTCAATTGTTTTAATGCAGTAATGGTATCTACTTAATGATTACCATCAGGGTGAACACTGCTGGAGAAGACGGCTGGTAGTTAGGGATCAGATGTTGTCTTGATGTGAAAACTCACCAGTTAGTGTCATAGTAAATTTTGAAAGTGATCAGCTGATAACCACCGGCTGTTCATTGTCTTCGGGCTATTAATTAATGACACTTTTGGTAAAAACATGAACAAACAGTGAAATTTTAAGCTGAGTTTTTTTGTGATTTCATTGATAAATTTGAAAGCATCTATATTTGAAGATTGGAAAAGAACATTTTGAACTCAAACTTTAATTGTAAAACAAGGTTTATATAGACTATAATAATTTTAAAATTTGTAAAACTCGTTTATAATATTGAAGTAGAGTCATATTAATAATTGGCAGGTTAGGAATAATATCAAATATTCAATCATTAATAAAAACTCATATAATTTAACAGCTGGTAAATTAGTATATTTAAATATAATTCATTTGTTTTTGACAGCAAACATAGGAATATTAACATCAACAAATATGATTCAAACAAGGTCCTAAAAAAGTAATGTTGATATGAAAACTGTTTCTCTGAATGAATTATGGTTTTATGATTTTCATATTCAAACTTATTTCCAAATTCTCAGTGACGAAATATCTAAGTACAGGAATCATATTCTTATGGCAGGGCCTTCTATTACTCAATTAATAAAAGTGGATCAAATTTCGATGTTTTAACCCAACAAGTGGTGATCGTCCGATATCGGATGTCTATCAGTCTCAACAAGTGGTGACCGTCCGATATCGGACGGTCAAACATCACTGTGAAAATTTGATGTTATATCGTTATGGCTATGTTTTTCGTCAAAACTAATCGATCCTATTTGAAAGTCGATTAAATTCTGAATCGATTGTTATCAGTATCGATAATACTATCCACATGACAACTAGATGGAGAGAAGAAGAATCCAATGTTTACAATTTCATTTCGCCATTTCTTTAGTTGGCGTCTGTCAGTAAACTGTTTGTTTACATTCTGGTTTGAAGTACTTTATGCAATGTTTTATTAGAATTGTTAGTGAAATAATTTAGAATTTATTAGAATATATATAAATAATTTATGATTGATAAAATTATAATAACAGGCTAAGAAATTTATGAATACACAATTTTATAACATGTTATCATAGAAACATCAATTTTCGGTAAAATGCACTATTTTAAGTTTTATCATTATAAATTCCTATAATAAACCCTATAAACTGTACATTTTCTGAAAGTTTATAAAATTTGGAAAAACTTGTATATCTTGGAATTGTGAATTGACTAGTATGTATTACATTTCCAGGTAGGGTCCCCCCCCAAAAATCTTTTTGGTAAACCTTTTTTTTATTTTATAAAAGGAAGTGTTTATACTTATGTTATTTATTTTATATAAAAACACAGAATCTTACAAGTAAAATGATATAAAATAATACTAAATCTAAGGATCAGAAGTATTTTTAATTGTTTTTTAAAAATATCCTTGCAAAACTAGGAAAATTGGGCTGCCAATAGAGGGGTTTTAGTTGCCAGTAATTGGGTTAAGTACTTTAACATCTTCATCTTTCATCTAATAACATATGCATTTTTCTGTGTTAATAACTATATTTACGATATTAATAATCAAACAAATAACAAAAACAAAGTTTTACAAAAACAAAAACAAACAAACAAATAAAAACACAAACAAAGAATGAAACTAAACAAGTTTTTTTTTCATTTTGATAGTATCAAGAACTGTAATATTTCCCATGCAAAAATTGTTGCAAATAAAGTAAACCTTAAAATTAAAGTTATAGAAGTATCAATTTTACAGCAATCAAACAACTTTGAATGTGGAATACAACTTATTATAAATGCAAGATATATTTTTAATCAAATTTTAAAATATGACATTGTTATGACAGGCTTTGAAAGTTGTGTATTTAATAATTATCATATTTCACATGATAAACATCCTGAAAATCAGATTCATCAATCAAATAATTCAGATATTAATTCAGATTTTAATGAAGTTAATCTAAATGAATACATAATCAATACAAACAAAATAGAAAGGAAAACAGAAAATAATGTTGACCAAAAACAAATATTTAAGAATAATGAGGTAGTCATTTGTTTTAATAAATTTTCATTACTCTTACCCACTGAATTAGATATAATTGATGAGATTGAAAATAAATTTGGAAATACCTTAAAATGTAATAAAGAAATCCAAAATAATGATAAAAATAAAACTTTAAAATTAGATAATGCGATTAAAAAAACAAACAGCAATGCTTGATTAAAAAAATGACTATTAACAGTAAGACACAATTAAATAACGTTAAACCAACAACTAAACAGATAAAAGAAATTGATAATAAAATTAAAATAGACAAATCTCAACAAATTATGCAAAAATGTTCAAATGATAAAGACAGTGAAAATAAAATTTTTAAAAATCATCGCAGATAGCCACGGTCACCATTTGAGACAATTAGTAGAAAATCAGATAGAGATAGCTCATGTTACATCTATTATTAAACCAAATGGAAAAATCAAACATTATTAAATGAAGCAAAAAATATGACGAAATGTGACTTTTTAATTATTTTTGGTGGAGTCAATAATATAGATGAAACAAGAGGTGAAGAAATATTGCCAATACTTGAAGAGGAATTAAAAAAATCTGAATCATACACAAATAATAATAATCGGAAAACCATTAAGATATGAGAATACTTACTTCAATAAAACAATTAATTACATAAATAACAAAATTTATAACAAACAAATATTCTCATTTAACATACATACCATTATATAAGTTATACATTCTTCATACACTCAACATGGATTACACTTGAATTTAAAAGGTGCAGTCAACAAATTATTGTCATACGTAATTAAAAATAACGATCCAAACATGAAGCACTTGAACCCAAATGTTATATCTGGCATCAAAATTAACTCAAACTCTTCTCAAAGCAACAATCTTCAGGTTCGTTCTCTCTGTGTTCTCCCTACAAAAAAAAAAAAAAAAAAAAAAAAAAAAAAAAAGACCACCCCATACTTCTATAACACTAAACAGTGGTGAAACATATGAAGATTTTTTTTAAAGTAAACATTGACAAGGCACAAAAATTAACGATTCAAACATCTAAAAACTTCTCTTCAAACCAAAACAACTACAATGACAGACCTTCAAGAAAAACAAACTATGATTTTAAATCCTAGTAATTTTCTTAGAAGTAAGCTACAAAATTCCATGCAAATGAAATACAGAAGTCGAATCTTTGCAAACTCAAAACGGAAAAGGTTGTGATTCTACAGCCCACGGAAAGGTTGTGACAGACTCTCAAACAAGCTGGACCGACTTAACCATTTTCTTACTTCTATAAACCCAGGCATATTAGTACTCACTGAACATGGACTAAATAACAGTACAATTAATCAAGGTTGTCTAATAAATTATATCCTAGTAACAGCCTTCAGTAGAGAGTCTCATATCAAAGGAGGTGTCGCAATTTATAAGCATACAAATTTTTGGGCTGAAATTCAAAGTCTCGCCATTGAAAACCTTAGTGAAGAGCTAATCTGTGAAATGGTAGGTATTAAAGTGACCATAACAAATAGAAAGCGCCTTTACATACTTGGGATATATCGTCCACCCAGTGCATCTGTAAACAATGCCTTAGCTTCTCTATCCATAGCTCTAAATAAGATACCTCACAATAATGATGGTATTTGCCTAATTGGGGATTTTAACATAAATAGCTTAGACAATTCCAGCAAGGAAAAAATGGTTTTTGATGATTTTCTTACTTCGTATGAGATAACCAGATTGGGTCTTCCACCAACAAGAACTACCAGCACTACTAGCACATCTATTGACGTTGTCTGCACTAACCTAAACCCAACAAGAGTTAATGTTGACATACTTTGCTCAGGCCTCTCTGACCATACAGGACAACTCACCACATTAAATATTCTGACTCGGAAAAAACCAAACAATATCAACAAGAAGACACCTAAATACAAAAAAAAAACCTTTTTAAGTCTAAAAGGGTTACTTGCACTAAAAACCTGGGAAAATGTTTATCAAGAACCTAAAGATGAAGAAGCTTATTCCAAATTCATCGATGCGTTTACATCTGCTTTCAACACAACCTGCCCTTTAAAAACATTGAGATGCAAACCTAAAAAAATGAAACTTAAAACATCCATTACCATGAAGCTGTAGAAGCAAAAATAGTCTATGAAAGCACAAGACAAGTACTCTCAAAACAACAATCCAGAGAATAGATTAGATTTTATCCAAAAAAAGAGAGCCTATGATTTAAAGCTAAGAGACCTCAGAAGCAAACGAAAACCATATCAACACAAATAACACAAAACAAAAGCTGTCTGGGAAGTAATCAACAGCGAGCGGGCACCCAAAAAAGAGTCAGACACCAGTGGTACATGGCAGCTGAACATAGGGGATGACATTGTAAGCATTATTGACCATGTAGCAAGACTATTTAATGAATACTTTACATCGACTGCTGAAGAAACCCTAAAAAACAACAATCCTCCACATCTAAATACTAATCCAAACATATCTGACACAACTGACTGCCTTCTAACTAATTTTCATTTGACAAATTCGGATGAGGTGCTAAAAATTATCCAATCTCTTAAACCTTCTTCTTCAGCGGGAATGGATGAAGCTTCATCAAGAATAATAAAAACGCAATGAAGAACTGTGCCATACATAAAGTAACTTAATTAACAAATCCTTCACTCAAGAAGTTTTTCCTTCCAAAATGAAAATATCAAAAGTCTACCCTTTACATGAAAAAAGGTAACAAGCATGAACTACAATATTTCAGGCCTATATCCCTTGTGTCAACATTTTCTAAAATCTTAGAGGAAATTATCCTGAAAAAACTACTAAATCACCTATTAACTAACAACCTTCTTACTGAAGGCAACATGGCTTTCTAGTGGTTCAAGAGCTATTTAAATGAACGAAAACAGGTAGTAACAATAAAACAGAAAATCAATGGAGTAATAAAAACGGCAGTGACTCGAGGTGTTCACAAAGTTCTGTATTGGGCCCCGTTTTATTTATTTTGTTCACTAGTGACTTACCTAACTACACTGACTCACATTGTTATCCAGTCATGTATGCAGAAGACACTGTTCTGACTACCTCTCAGAAATCAACTGAGCTCCTTGAAATTAACACATATATAGCTGTAAACTTGGCTCATCAATATTGCATTGAAAATGACGTGGTGTTTAATCAAATAAAAACTCAACACATTTTATTGGGAAAAAACAAAAGTAAAATAACAATCCCTAATGACATTCAAATTTCTCAATACATGAAACAGCTTTGACTAATGCTAGATAATCATCTCTCCTGGAATTTTCACTAGATCATTTGTGTCATCAGCGCAGCACAGCATTGTTTGCCCTAAGAAGGATAAAATCTGTAAGTACTCCAGAAGCCACCACAACAGCTTATTACGCACTGTTTGAAAGTAAGAGTCCGTAATGGAATTATAATTTGGGGGGCATCGTCAAATAACAATCTCCAGCGAGTACTCATTCTACAGAAACGAGCAATAAGACTGATGGCTGATATTGCACCAGGAAATAGCTGTAGAGAAGCTTACGAACAACACAATAACTCACCATCACATCTCTTTACATTCACCAAGTCATCATGCATGCTATTAATTTAAATTTAACGTGCAACAGTCAACATGACCAAACAACAAGAAATGGAGTTTACTTCAACTTATCTGCATACAGAACTGCTCTATCATCATACGCTGGAGCAAGATTAAATAATGCGCTACCTATTCATCTTAAAAGAATAGAAGAAAAAAAGCTCCAAAAAGAACTACGCTTTTGGCTTGTTAGTAAATCAATTTACTCGATTGACGAATTTCTAGACCATGCAAATAACAATCTAGAGCAAACAGCAACAAAGTATTGAAAACTATTCTAAACTTGATGTTTACGAATAAAGCATCTGATTATTATCATTATAAGGAATATCCAGCCTTAGTTTGTTACAGTGACTACATTCGCACATTATACTCATTCAATAATCATATTCACCCTTATTTTGATAGTCAGCTTCTGAAGAATAAATAACACTATAAAGTTTTTCAGATAACTGAAAAATTTTAACAGTATATGATTTTGTGCATCGATTGATTGATCTGTGTTCATTCGGTAAAAAGAACTCGTTCATATTGTAGCTCATATTATATGACTGAAAAACGATTTTTATTCATAAAGTAAAAAAAAGAGTTGTATGTTGAAAATGGAGCTGTATTGGCTCTTATATATAGAATTGTTAAATGTATCACATAAGTTTTTGGGTGTTTCAAAAAGAAAAATTAAAAAATGATATAAAGAACATTTTTCATGTATAAAATTTAATCGTGAAGAAAAATCTGCAGTTGCCAACCACTGCATTAACACTGGACATAATATTTCAAAAGATAATTTCAAATTATTATCTTTTGAAGCAGAATAACGAGCGACAGGGCGACAAAGTCGCAGAACGAAAGAGACGGCTGCAGAAAGAAATCATCTAATTGAAAAAATATTTTTCCATACACCAAAATTACAACGTTAATTTCTGCAGAACGATGTCTGGTTTTGTGTATCAACAGTTAATTAGAACTTTGTTTGTTGTGCAATTTAATAACAAACTATATACTGATTCAGAATGTTGAATGGCTTTTGCGATTACTAAATGATCTACAATTGACAAGCAAAAGCAGACTGTAGTCTGCAAACGAACGTCAGGCGCCTGTCACCTTCAACGCATGCGCAAGTTCGCTCAAACCCTAACCACACCACGCCACTCTAGAGATGGGTAAAGGTAGTTCATTTCATTTACAAGACTAGTTCACAACCAAATCGTTCACTGTAATGTACTAGGTGACAAACGAAAGTGACGTAACGAACAACAACTTGTACAAGCGACGGTGGAGTGACACTTTTAGATTACATGTACAGTACTTGTAAATTCGTTCAAAGAACCCAACCTTATTCAAAGTTCAGTTTTTATTGCTAATAATGATAAAAATAAATAATTACATTTAATGGTTTTGTCAATGTTCCTTCCCAGCTCAGTTTTTCACTTTGAACTGAAGTAGTTCTAATCATAATGAACGAATTATTTCACTTGTTCACCAAGTTTACTAGTTCATTTTACTCATCGTTCCTGAACCGCCCATCTATCCACTCCTGCTTTCCAATTACGATCGAATCGGTAAATCGTAGATCACGTCTGAGTAATAATAATTTCAACTACGTTATCATTGACTGATAATGGCTGCCTCTGGAGAGTGTATTGTTTGTAGTAACTGCTCAGGGAAAATACTACTTAGAAATCTTAAAACACATTACTGTATTTCGGTCTGGTTGGGTACCAGTAATAAAGAACTAAAAAGTATAAGTGCATACTAAAAATAACATTTGCATCTGTCATCAATGAGTTATTGGTTATCGTTATAATCATGGTCAAATAAACTTGAATTAAACATAAATAAACAGAGTTTGATTCCTTAATTTAGTATTTTACTTCTATATTAAAAATTGGGGAATATAATTGTGGATAAAAACAGTGGGTTTAAACAATTCTGGGTGGTTATTTATGTGACTAAAAGACGCAGCTCATTCTTGGAACAAATGTTGAAATAAAATATTTTAATAAAAAATGTTACGTTCTTCTCTTTGGCATTGGAAGTTATAAATAAAATATAATATTATATGTATACTATCTAATAATTTAATCATAATACTGTGAACGAAGAATATTTATCAAACACAATAATTCACTTTTCGACAAAGAACAAGATCAATACTTGAGTGAATAAATACAAACTCCAAATAAAATCCATAATTCTATTATATAGAATTGCTTGATGGCAATGAGTGAGTCTCAGCTACTTCATTGTTTTAAGTTTATTTTCACAACAACCTTGACTTATAACGCAAGGGACAGCTTCTGCATTCCTCCCTTTTAAGAAACATCTTTCTATACAATTATTATTTTACTATTTATTATTACCAAAAAATATCTTTGCTTGGATCAATAAATAATCATAAGTATTAAGATTTTTTTAATTTGTCCATATTTTTAAGAATCCAAGGATTTTATCTTATTTCCACACAGTTCGTTTGCTTTCCAAATATTAAAAATAAAACAGTTTAAACTGTAATTAATTACTTTATTTCAACTTTTTTTGTGTATTGAGTTTTAATTTAAGGTACAAAAATAATAATGTATTTATAAAGGCCTTTTAAAATATTTTAATTTACAATAGTGTGTTTCTATCTTATTATTTTGCTAAACATCTTTAGGTTATATTGTATAGTTGGTAAATACGAGTAGATAACATATCTAATGTTTTTTCTGGTTGATATTTTACGCTATCGGTGCCATAATATAGTACTTGCAGAAAGTTTTTGTTTTTTTTTATACATCGTCGCAGAAACTGCTTTGGGGCATATAACAACACAATGATATTTAAATGGATGGGAATCATGGTAAATTTTTAAAGCACATTCTGAAAACTTCTTAAACTTTAGAAGATGAACCAATTCAAAATTATATTTTACCTTCAAAATCATATCAAATTAACATTGAAAAGAATAAATAAATTTAGCCATGAAAGTTAAAAATGTTAAAACATGTTTAGCTAAGTTTATATTATATTTACTTTTTGTATTTAATATTTGTGAAGTGTCTGACAATTAGCCTTGCTATCGAAAGGCCTCACAAATAGAATTTTATATATTGGTTTGAAATTGCGTTTAATTTAACAATTCTAACAAAAATCTCTTCCGTTGAATATAATTTGAAATACAGAATGAGATAAACGGATCATTTTCAAAGTGTGACACCTAAATCGGAAAACAAATATTGTTACTTCATTCAAAATTAAGTAGTCTGGCACTTAAAAAATTGCTCAATAATATTATTTCTTTTGTGGGACACACTACATAACACCATGACAATAGTGTGTAATACCTAATACCTCTATTCCATTTTGAAGCTCCAACCTTCAAATACAGAGAAATTAGGCGAATCAAGAACTTTTAGAAAAAAAAGTTCCTATAGATTTCTTGTCAGTTCTTCTCAGTGACATAACGTTTTATGACGTGGCAAAACAATCAGCTAGTGAAGTTTAAAATATATTTGCAGGCTAATTTTGAAATTTTCAGTTTTATTTTTCTGCTTCTTTAATGTGAACTATATGAAAGTGTCTTGGAGCATATGAAAAAAATACTGAAAAGCTATTTTTTAGTGCAATGAAGTTTTTATATCTGATCCCATTATGTTGGCATTAGTGGCACAGTGCTGTAACCCACTAACTAGAGGACAAAGTTTTGTGTAGATTGTATGCGATAGGTTCTATGGTCGATCCTCTTCATACTAACGTCAGCTTATTGTTGCCATCAGCGTGAACACTACTAGAGAAGTCTGGAGTGTACATGTTGAGTGGTAGTTAATGTCCGGGTGTTGTGTAGGGAAGCTAACTAAGTATCAGGCTTGTCAATTAGCTGAAAATCAGACCAAAACTATGTGGTTCGGATTTCACGTAAAGCTGTAAGTCCCTTAGTTGCCATGGCTGTTGAGATAATTAATGAATCTAAGGTTATAAAATATCTAAGGATAATAAAAGTTCTAAGGAATAGTTGACCTTATTTAGTAACAATAACTACACTCGTTCATCTACACTCAATCACTCATACCTCTACGTTCGGCATCTTACTGATGAATAATGAATTTATTTATTTACCTTATAAAATAGAAGACAAATATTACATCCATGTTTTGAATATTATTTCCATGTTATATATAACTGACGAGCGTTGAAATCAAAATTAAATACACATTTGTAGTTTTATTATGTACAGTACAACCTTGATTATCTGGCCTAATGTGGCGAAGGTCTAGCCGGATATGATAAAAGCCGGATAAGTCATAAATAACTTGGTTTTATTGGAGAATCACGTTTAGTAACTGATAACAGACAGCACACGTAAGTGAGGCGCCTACAATTGCACATGAAGCAACGCAGCTATTGTAATGAAACAAACGATGTTTATCACAGTCTCCAACTTTGACACTCTTTACAATACAATACGAAAGATATTTAAAAATACAACTTGTTTTAATTAATCTATAAAAAATTCTAAGGTAAATGTTATGTAAATTATATATGTTTATTTAGATATTAAATCTTTTACTTAAATTTAATGTTAACTCCAATTGAATAAAAAAATATGTACAGTTATGTGACTGCAAATTATGTGTATGTAAAATTGTGTACGTAAAATGAAATGTTCCTGTTCCCGACTTTCCTCACTCGCGAAATGGACTCTTCCAGCCAGCCACACTGAACAAAAGTAAATAACATTGCCAGCTTGAATCTTTAGGTGCATTATTAAATGATTAGGCAGTAACAAGCGACCGCTTGTCGAGAAAGGGTGACTAGTCAATACAGCGCCTGCAATTTGTGAAATGCAAAACTGAAACACTTGTGTACGACATTTGCGTTTGAAAACTAAAAGACGCATTTGATTAATTGTAGTTGTATCTTGTAAATAATTTTTATTGCTGTCTACTTGCCGAACCGGATAACATAGACTGCCGGATAAAGTTAGGCCGGATAATGGAGGTTGTTCTGTATTCCAGACTTACTTTGATTCTATAAATACAGCAAAAGTTCATTGTTTATTAATTTTTTTTTGTAAATTCTGCATACATTTTGACTGAAAACAATTTTCTGAGTGAATTGTTTTGTATATTTTCTGATCATATTAGTTTTTTTAGGTATATATAAATGTATTTGTTTTATTTGTGTTTTTTTCATATTGAAGCAAATGATACAAAATACATAAATCATGAAAAAGACAAATCCCTTTGATATTTGTATATTCATAAATCAACAGTTAAGTTTTATAATTATAAAATTATGTTTTTCTTTGTTACTTAGTGTTGTAACACGTTTTCAGTACTATCCTTATTTTAAAGGTTGTATTGATAAATATTAGATAAGTAAAAATCTGTTTTTTATTGGCAATTTGTGAAAATTCATAAAATGATAAAGAATACCAATATCATCTCAAATTGACAAATAGTTGATAGTTTAATTTTTTATACCTTATTGCTGTATATACTTGTAGGATTTCAGATAGTTTTTTGTGATAAATTACAAAACAGGATAGCCAGTTTTAAGAGATTATGATCCTTATGAATAGAAGTTAAAATGAAAAGAAAGCTCAAATAACTGTACTTCCGTCATTTAGTTTACTATCTTCTGTGTTTAGAAGTTGTTGTATTCTTTTTTTAAATATGATTTTACAATTACAAAAATCATGTTAAAATAATACTTGCATTCTTGTGTGAACAGAAACTATTTCAGCTACTATATACTAATTTTTACATGATTTTTGTGGAAAAAATACTATTAATAAGTGAAGTCTATCAAGAAACTTATCAGTGTTTATAGCAGAAAATGTAATCAATATCTCTTAAACCAGGGAATATCTTAGCTGCAAGTTACTATGTGTTTGTTTTAGGAATGGAAAAAAAACTTGTGTACAACATGTTATTTTAACACATAAAGTGTGTCAAATATCTGTGTTTTGATGAAATGTTATTTCTAATCTCAATGCTAAAGCTAAAATACCCTAGTTTTAGATGTTAGAGCCAAAATATTCCTACCTCATTTTTTAAACTCTACTTTAAAATTTCATATACTTCCAAATAGGTTCCAACTTGTCAGCATAAATGACTCATTTCTTGTAATTTCACCTATTTACCACTTTTTTCATGAAAGTTCTTCTTTAAGCTGCGTTCACACCGCAGTCGGCAACTAAAAAATCGATAATTCTTAGGTTTGTCTGCAACTAATTTGTTTAACATGTAATAGTTGGTAACACAAAATTTGCCAACAATCTAGTGTGCGCTATTTTGCACTTGTCTGCAACTTTTTTAGGGACTAGACTAGTTTCTATAAAGATTGGAGGGTCAGTTTTATGTTTTTTATCCCGCTTAAATTGGGCTGTTAAATTTCTAATTTTGGTTTTGACATCTGCTTTGGTTATATTTAGCTCATTAGTGATCTCCAGCCAAGCATAATTTTTTTCTTTTTTCTTTGTAGAAATCATTTGTGTTCCAATGTCCCTGTACATTTCTATAAGTTTTAACACTTTTTCTTTTGACCAAACTAATTCGTCATGGGTTCCAGTTTCTTTATCAGCATCCTCCATCATTAGCACAACTGAATATAAGTAGTACCAAAACTGAACCACAACACAACCTCAAAAGCAAAAGATGTTCACTCAATACAAAACTCAGGTAATGATTAGGTTAGGTTCGGTGACAGATGCTACAAGACCAGCTGAAACGCTGCTCAGGGAGGCAGAAAACAGTCAGCAACTAAAATGTTGGAAAATTTTGGCGCATACTCTTGTTGCAGACAAAGATCAAAAGAAATTTATAATATTTACCAACTCTGAGTGCAAACACGCAATTCGGCCTGCAATTCGAGGATTTCATCAGCAACACGAAAAGTTGGCAACGCCAATACATTTGGCGTTTCTTAAAATATTGCAGACTTTTAACAAAATTTGCAAATTTTTTTTAGTTGCCAACAGCGGTGTGAACACGGCTTTAGTCTAGAAACAGTTGTTATCACTCAGAGGTGGGAGCCTAGAATTTGTTCAGCAGGACATATTGATGGTAGCTAACCACACTTTTTATTAGCCTCTCAACTAAAGGAGAAGTGCCAACTATTGAGTAAATACAACCGTTCAGTGAAAGAGAGAAAGGAACTTTTCGTAACCATCATTTTGTACTTGAGTGTACTTTTAATAGGGTAGTTTTATCTGAAAAATCTTACGGTTATCAAAAGACAAGAATATGAAATAGTCGACCGTAGCTTACAAATTGAGAGTGCATTAATTGAGCAGTAAAATATACAAGATACCTCTCACTGCTGAGAATTATTGGGTATGATCACTAAGATAGACGGCTCGGAAACTATAATATGTAGATGCAGAACGCTAAGCATCTGCACGCTGAACTTTCACCAGATAGCCACTATATTGTTAGCCTTTATATCACAGGAGCGTCTGATATAACAATACTTGCTAGAATGTGGTCTCAAAGCGTTTGAAATTAAACTACAACTTAAATCGATAAGGAATTAAATTAGCATGAGAAGCATTGTTAGTGGCACATTTAAATATTAGCCAGTGAGCAGCACACCCAAAGAAAACAAGACAATTTTATCTAAGCTTATTTTTTCATCTCAGGTCTTGATGCTTCACTCAGCAAATTCATCTAACTCCCTAATATTTATCAGCTCAGTGGTAAAAAGTAAGTTTAAACTGATCGGTTTGGTAGTTGTTGATTTATTTCACACAAGTTTCAGATTTAGGGTTAGTAATATTGTACTGTAAAGATGGTAGCATACATTTCTATTTTGTTCTGCCACTAATTTTGAACTCGAAATCAGTAGTTTTCAAGGCAAATGGCTGATTTGCTTATTTGTTAGTGTACATTTATTTTTAAATTATTAAAATTTCACGTTTTACCTTTTTAGTGCTATGGCACTTGGCCTATGGCTATACCCAGAAGTTGTAGTTAGTTTGATGCAAAAATGAAGTTTTGAGAAATCTTTTACTATTTAATTATTTGAAAACTTGCTAATTTTTGTTTTGTACTGAACAAAAATAATCAAAGATATCTATTTAGAAAAAAGTAAATTTTAACTTATTATTATTAACAAAACTAACTTTTGTGTATAAAAAGTATTATTTTTTTTTAACTTTCGCATAAAAAAACTAGTACCTAAATATTTGTCTGTACTTTTTGTAACTATTTTTATCTATTATCATTTTCATAAAAAGCAAATGGTTCACTTATAAAATAGCATTAGTAATATTTGTACTGTTTTTGTTATTTAGCACTTCTTCAACAACGTTCCGTAACAAGTTATCGTCTCCGGCAATGTTTAATTGACCTTGATGAGAAACATCAAACATATTATAAAAAATATGGATAGTATAAATGAAAAATAATATAATTCAATGTTTTAGATTACAAAGGAATAAACTATTTACTTCTATATAAGCTATTGACTATACTAAAACAGGATCATGTCAAGAGGTTAGTGAAAACGTTGATTATATAAGTCTACTTTCCTTATCCATCCATTCCATTAACCTCGGCCTTGTGCCTTTCTTGTAAATTATATTATTAATATATTGTTAATTTAAGAGATAGAGAGTAAACTATATACAGTGGAGTCCCGGTAATCCGAAATAATTATGACCAAACCTATTTTGGATTACTGAATTTTTCAGATTAAATAGGTTTCTTTAAAACACTCTTTTAATAAAAAAAACAATGTAAATAATATGCCTAAGATTAAGTACAGTATTAGTTTTGAACACAATAATAGCCAATGATAATAAGGAGTTGATGAACCTTTTAATAGAGGAATACATTCATCTGAGACGAATGATTAAACACAGTTTTAAAGATAAAAAGTTGGAATCAATGGCGGAAATTGATCCCGGGCCCAGCACTATTTGACGCTGTTGCATTCGCAATCAGGCCACGTAATAAGCTGACAGAAATTGTGTGCATATTTCTTGCACTCTCACCCTACCTCAGACATCACTGTTCCCAAATTCCATCATCAGTCTCGCATCAACAGTTAGAACTCGTGTGTTTACATATCTCAGTTTTGTTGTAACTCACACAGGCGCTGCGGCTGTATTGATCTCGCACTACGCTATGTAGAGCAACATCCCGACACGACCCCAGTGAATACAGTGTTTCTGAAATTCTGGCGTAATTTAGTTTCAAAGGAGAGGAATTCTCCTTTAAAGCAAAGATGTTAAGCTGATTTTTTTTTCAAACCAAAGTAACATTTGGAAAGTTTTACTAATAATTAAGAACTTGAAATAACATTAGATAAATAAAGTAGTGGTTCATACAGTAACTGTATTTTCATTTTTCCAAAATCTTTTGTCAATTTCTGTTTTGGATTAAACAGATTTTCGGATTACCGAAATTTGGATTAGTGGGACTCTACTGTACTTACATAAATAAATTGTGTCTACACATGTCATTAATAGATAATTTTTAATGATTCGTTAATGATTAAATTTTGTCATTTAAACTAAATTTGTTTGGTTGTCATATGAATTTGTTTCATGAAGTAATAGTATATTTATTGTATTAATTGTACGACTAAACTGTTTGAAATGTGCCTCTTAATGTTAATAGATGGAAATATTTAGTTATAAATCCTGCCAAGGGGTTTTATTTTTTTAAGAGCAGTTGTA
The DNA here is from genome assembly GCA_035578905.1 of Stictocephala bisonia. Classification (NCBI taxonomy): domain Eukaryota; kingdom Metazoa; phylum Arthropoda; class Insecta; order Hemiptera; family Membracidae; genus Stictocephala; species Stictocephala bisonia. The sequence continues at coordinate 2,485,248 of JAQJVL010000088.1, read as the reverse complement.
CATATGAAGAAGTCTGTGTAGAAAGTTGCAAATAATACACAGGGTGTGGTATCAAGCTTTTGCCCAGGTTTTGGCTATAAATATATATAATTCTGATTCAACCTAGCCTACAATATTCTGTTTATACTGGTCAGTTATATTAAATGTTATATAAAATTTGTATTTTTATTCATTCCTGAATTTATTTTGCTCATGTATCAAAAAAAGACTAATTTTCTTATATTTTTAGTTTGTCCAGAAAAATACCTTGTAGATTGTTAATAAAGTGGGCTTTAAATACAATATACATTACATGGCTTTAGGTAGGCCTAACTTATTATTTCTGCATTTACAAAAAAATATCTGCAATATTGGTAAAATTGGCGCTCAACATTCATTTTGAACAGTAAACAATCCTAATACTTTGTTTCTATGGCAATTAAATGATAATATTTAATTTCACAACACTTTACTAATAACGGACACTGTTTGTTTACAAACAAACAACTCTCAGTTCTGTGTATCTGTTCGCGACGTAGCAGCTGACTGATTGCGTGTGCATATTCCATTTAAATAGCCTTGTCATACACCTTTCTAACAATACTTTTCTGTGTAATATCCGCGGAAGCCTATGTAAAAACTATTGTAGTTATCGATAATACTTTGTTTTCTATAAATAAATACGTATATAAGACAAGTTATTTTAAATATCATAAACATTGTCTGACTACGAGTATACTCCTAGTTTTATGAATGGGTCTCTGTTAATCACTTTGAGTAACTCAAGTAGTAGGCAAATGAGTTTATCTCCAAAAAATTATAATACTGTACTAATAAAGACAGACTTAAGTTAGTTATAGTCAGCTGATAAATCAGAATCTTTAATAAAAACCTTTAGAAATAATAACAAATTAGGCACGAGATCAAAATATGAAAAAACTAATGTATAAATAATAAAAATAATATGATAAAACTCATGTATTCTTCACAAATTATTTCAAAAACAGTTTATTATGTTTCATTTTTTACAAAAAATGAAATTTCATTTAACAATCATTTGCACCAGTCAGTTCACTGACAGAGATTCGAGCCCAGGCTTCACTGTATCCCTGGCCATTGGAAAAGGCAACGTAAACCACTAGATCACCAAGGTGGGATGGAAAATAGGCTAAAACCAGTTCAAAACAGCTTAAGCTCTGCGAGAGAATTGTACTTTGTAATAAATGGATGTTGTTTATTTTGCCACTAGTGCTGCTCAGATCACTGAAAGCTCTCTCGAAAAAATGTGCATCTCAAAATTTAATTGTTTGTTTCGTACATAATATTATACTAAATATTTAAACAAAAATAACATAGGCAGTGCATTGCCAATGTTTTCTCTCTTATTGGTTTAAAGTGTTTAGAAACAAATTTCAAAAGTCACACCATAATATGAAATTTGTTGTATGTAATAAATAATATACAACATTAGGAATACAAATTTATTATAGTATAAAAATATGTCACAGTAATACAATAATGAGCTTTACAACTATATACAAAAGAATTTAAATATTACACTAGTACACTAAAAGTACATCTTTATTAAGCAACTTATAAAGAGATATTTGCTGGTAAATAAAATCCGTAATCTGACCTATTTTAAAAATCAAGAATATACTATTTAAATTACTAAAATGAACACATCAATCAGTAAGGGCAGCTAAAAATAATTGTTTAACTATTGGTCTAGGGAAGATTTGTTATGTTAGATCACATTGTTGGCCTTACTGGTAAATAAATAATGTTTTACTGTAAATATAAAATTGACTGTTAAATATTTTATTTCAATAAAAATTAACTGTAGATAACTTTTGCAGCAAGCTGCATTTGTGAGAAGAAAATTAAAGAAAATTAATACTGTTAGTTGTTGTTTTTAGTTTCTTAGCATATTACGTGTTGACACACTACACAGGTGAATGTCATAAAACACAAATTTATTAAAATATAAGTACAAGATGCACAAAGGTTATGGTGATTGATTTTGGTAAACCAGATTAACTTTCTCAGACCAGAGGGATTCACAACAGAAAATATTAATTTTAAAATAAAAAAAAATTAAGAAAGAGGTTAGCAAAATGATGTTGATTTTAATTATTGTAGTTTAATGCGAGTTGATAGAGAAACACAACAGCAACAAAATAATTTGCAAATTCTTTTTGAACTAACAAATATCAATAAATTCTGGTATGTAAGTTTGAATTAAATGCAGAATTCCTCAACTGGTACTAAAGTTGCAGAAACACCTGATAAAGACTTGTTTGTTCCTGTGAGTGGCTGAAAAATTACAACATAATGTGGGTTATGAAGAGATATTCAATAAATTGAACAAATAAAATTGATTAGACAATTATATGTTTGAAATTTCCTAAAACGACACTATCTAATTCTTTTTCAAATCAAAATCTGTTTGATTACTATAAAATAAAAAAAATAAATAAATAAAAACAACCATACTGAAATTCTCAAGAACGTTAATGTAAGAATGAGAAAATCAACACCCAATAGGCAACGTGCACAGTAAATAAAAACTGATCAAATAATGAATGAATAGCTTGTTACTAATTAATTTTAGCTTATGTTAAGGGGCATTAGACCAGGAATACTATAATATAGGGCATCAGCAAACTTATCTTAGAAGACAAGTCCACTAACACAATAGGCAAGAAAACAAATATAGAAACAAATAAAAAAACTTTTAGTACAAAAAAATTCAATCTCCACTCACATGAAAAGGATACTGGTAACACTGAAAATTTGTGGTGTCTGTATTTATTTTTGTGGAATTGTTCTGTTAGGTAAATTTGTTGAGACGACTTTAATTTAGGCTTGTTAATTTAAAGTAATTACTAATGGCAGTAAACATTGTTACCAGTGTTTGGATCACGGTTTGTCTACAATAGCTGCTGATTTTCTAGCCCTCCACTTAAAAAATTCAACAATTTATTAGTAGGTTTTGTTTGTTATCTATGTGACTTGCTTCTTTTCATTATCAGATCCAAAAATATTATCACTTAATAATAAATTACTATAGAGTTAAAATATGCTATGTACATCAATTTATCAACAACTGTGTTGTAGTGTACAATATAGACTAGAAAAAAGTAGGCACACTTATATACACATTGGCCTTGAACAGAAATTATAATATGCGTATATCTATGGTCCGAAACGGGTAATTGTTAATAAATTCTTGATTTTCACTAAAAGTATTTACAACTTTCACATTCCATGTAATTGAAAATGCTGAACTGATTAAACATGAAGACTATTTCCCTGTAATGTAAATCTGGTAACATTTTTTCAGCTAATTGAGTAATATGTTTAAAAGGTTTTACAGAGAATTTATTTTAACACATCACTGAAATGAGTACCAACAAAATTGAATAACTTTAATGATACTTAAAAAATGAAAATTGTCATGTTTCTCTTTTCTCCTGCTTATTTTAACTTTTCTGCTTACTTTTTTAGAATGTCAGCAAAATGACATTCATTAAATGATTTCGAAAGAAGCTGATAACAGGTAATTTATCTAGAAATGGAGCAAACAGGAACTCACAATAGGGGGAAAAATTGTGACTTCTGTGAAGAATAATGTTTATTATTCTATCACATATAGTTTATTTTAAAAAAAATAATATAAGTGATAAAATTTTTTTGCAGGATGTTTTATCTATCAATAACATGCGGGTCACATTAAATCTTTTCACAGAAATCTGTGTTAAGCAAAATAGAGAATAATATATAGCTGCGAGTGCGCCGAGACAGATTGTGACCTGCTTGATAAATTTAGCCCATATAAGGCTTTAAGCAGTGAAGGGGAGATGTTCCACTTCGTACACCATGTACATCAAGGGCATGACTAATTTCTGCCTTGTAAGTGTTCTGTATAATTGTAAAAAACAACTGTGATGAACTGTACAAGTTTGTTTTGTTGTTTACATTATTATTAATTGAGTAATTGTTATTTGAATAATCATTTAATTTAACCGTTCTTATTTTTATTCGCTAGCATTAATCAAATCAACCAATGGTCACTCTGCTGATGTAATGAGTAGGACGCAGCCTTACCTTCTACCTATATTTCCATGACAATTTTTAAATGGAATTACACAGTGGGGGAAGAATAGTTCTCTATCTCACTTTCATAACTCAGTTTATCTGTATCATCTTTCATGAATTTAATAAATTTGTTTTAAATATACACTTCAGAAAATTGTTTATTAAGGTCATTGCATGAAATGATTAACCCACATGCTACCTTACAATTCTATGGAATTGTACCTAGAATCCCTACCTAGAATCTTACAATTCTATGGACAGCCGTATGTGTGTGTCTGTATGTGTACCAACTGTTGACAGACAGAATGACGAATATCTTTTCTGATTATCTGATATATTTTTGTAAGTTTAGTAGGCTATAAATTTTTTGCTATTATTTTGTCTAAAAACCCTTACTTGTGCAATTTAATACAGTGGGATGAATACAAGAAATGTGTTTTTATTTAGTTAGTATCAGTAAACAAAAGAAGAAGGAAAAAATGCTTACGAATGTAAATGAATAATGCATTAATAGATACCACTACAAAGGAATTTCATCTTATAAGGTTGGCTGCATTAGGAGAGTGAAATTAGACGAATGCGTTAAGCACAAAGAAACATTCTTTGGTGTTGTGCTTTTAGCTCAGACCCCCATATCTACTTTTTCCCCCCTATTCAGCAATAAATAAAAGAAAACTAAAAAAGTCACAATATTTATTTCTTTATTATTACATCTGGTTCTGTTTGACAAAAATAATTTTTTCAATGTACCCTTTTTTCTATAATGAATCCGAAGGGCTGACTAATTTTCAGCTGATTTCAATAACTGTGAAAGAATTCACGACAGAAGCTTGGTAGATAATTTATAGTCTAATTATAAAATTAGAGATTGTATATTTATCAACTGTTGATCATGTGAATCATTACGAAACAACAAGTATTTAGTAACATAGTTACGCAATTGATAATATATCATTCCTGAGGAGGGGGAGGATGCTCAACATTCTTGTGCCTCCTTATTGGCAAAACTGATACAGAATCTAAGACATTTCTTCATTTTATTGACGAATGGAAGAAGGGATATCAGTGAAATATGTGTGAGCCATGGCATCATCTGCTGGCAGTCTTTGGGCGGGATTACACACCAGCAAGCGCTGCAGTAGGTCCCTACCCTTGCTGTTCAGCTTTGGCACAACCTGGAACAATGAACAAGTCAATAAACAACAATATGAGAAATAGTAAAGCCTACCCAAGGGTAGAAGTCCATATAGTATAAATATACACTTATCAACAAAATTTTAGTGCCACAGAACTTGGAGTGGCTGTAGCTAAGGAGATGGCTTGCAACGTAGCTGGTCGGGTTTGATTCCCGACATGAACATAAAAGTTTTTACCCTGCCACTTCAGGAGTTCAGAAGTCACGTTAAGCCGTTGGTCTCCAAGTGTTAGAGAGGGCTTCTTAGCTCTACCATCACCTGGTAAAACAGGACTTTCTTTAACTTGTTAAGATAATTGAAGAAAAGGCTAAGCTTAACAGAACTAATACAATGGAAGCAATGAAAAACTTATACTATTGCGAACAAAAGTTTTGTTAATACTTCACAAATTGGCAACAGCCGAAAAATCTGATGTTTTAAATATTTTTTTGTTTTGTTACTTTATTTGTTGTTCAAAATTATTTTTTTCTCTTCTCTAAACAAAAGACAATATTTTCAGTTGTTTTTTTTTTTATTTCCATTTTAAGTTGGTATATTGTCTCCCACCATCGGTAAGGCTCAGTTTGTGTGATGGTGGGTTTCAAGCAGTAGCTTTATAAAGTAAAGCTCAAAACTTAGGATCTTTCTTCACCTCTATCAATAGTTGCAAATGGCCTTGATCAGAGGGTTCTGATATTATCCCAAGATATTGGCGTTGAGCAATGTAGAGTTGTGTGACCGCTAAGCGATTCTGTCTCTGCACATATCCGGTGGTCATGTGCTGTTACTTGGAACTTACTTTTAAGCCGTTGAGCCTCAGTGTTGCGTGAATTTGAGTGTATTTGATAGAGGATTGTTTCACACAAATACCACAGTGAGGGTTGAAAAATGGTTTTCACCGATCTTTTTTGTCTTCATGATGACTAGATCTGTGGTGAGGGGCGTCCCTGTTTGCTGGTGTAATTCTTGCTGTTTCCTGACGCTGCTTATAACACTTAGTCAAGGTTTTAAATTCAGTGACTGTATAGTACTTAATGATTTTAACTTAAAAACACCTGTTTTAATCAAAGGAAAACAATAAATAGTATTTGCTCAAAGGTTGAAAATGATTAGCATAAAACTGACTTACTCCTCATTGAAATTACGGAATAGATTCTGCGTGGCTAGATGCGAATCGCTTGACGTTGTGTAGAGAAGAGTGAGAAAGTCGGCTATATTGGTACCCGCTGCTTACGACCAGCTGTTTTAAAGCTGACCAAATTTAAATAGAAACAAAAAATGGAACCTAATTGTATTGGCCAATTAAAAGAATATTTCTGAAGTATATTAGAGATGTATCAAAGACAGGCTTTTCTTATGAAATAAGACACACAGAAATTAAAAATACTTAACAACCAGTTTAAGTGTTAGAGAGGGCCCTTAATTCGCCTGGTAAATTAAGACTTCCTTTAACACTTAGTTCTATTACTTCACTTACCTGTACTAGACTCATACTAGGGTGGTACAGTGGAAAGGGTTTGTAATCAGGCAGTTGAGTCAGACCAGGCCACGTTTCTTCACTTGGAGTCCCCAACAGTTTGAATATCCGTTTCAGCTGGTCATCTACATCCGAACCAGGGAACAGCGGCCTTCCTGCATTCGCCAACTCTGCCAACATTGTTGAGTAATTATTATATTGTCTTTTTGAGTTAAAAAGGGTCTTAGTTATAACGTGCATTCGAAGAGGCTTGTATAAGTTTGATAAACCTAAGTTTATTTAATTCAATTACCTAGTTTATCTATAGTGAGAAGAGTAATTCTTTTGCTATTTGACTTCATGTAATATAAACATGAAAATTTTATTTCTTTTAGTAGACAGTGTCCTCTCTAAAGACTTTTGTATCTTCATCATCCACACATACGTGTTTTCTCTTCAACATTTTTATGACCTGTTGAAACATGAATGCCACTTCACATATCCACACTTTTCCTTATTGATTGACATTTCTAGTAGATTATCTACGTTACCATAAAGCACTTGTTTCTTTGGTTTTATTTCAAAATGTTAACAAAAAGAAAGTTGCTGTTATATTATACAATCAGAACTAGGTTTTCACAATATTTTGAGAAAGGTGACAACCTTAATAATTTGCTACTGGATAGGGTGTACATCGGTAGACCAAGAGGTACAAAATTTATGATCTGTTTACAAATTACAATATTTCATCATTCAGAGTTTGACATTTATAACCTCTATTTTGGCCACTTTTGATTAGTTTTGTATCTTTGAAAGACATTCATGAATATTTTGTTTGACAGCTGATGAAATATATTTTGAATTGCGTATTGAATAAATGCATTGATTATTTTATGAAAATAGATATCTTATGTAATATGAATATTTGTGTCAATAATCTGACTAGTTAGGTAAGTCTGCTACCACATTGGCTTTAAAGTGGATTACATTTACATAGCACTCCACTACTAGACCCCAAAACAGCTGATAATTTCAGACACAAAATTTAGCATTGCATGAGAAATCTATCTGTGAGTATATAAGATCAATGATAAAAGTGCAATTGTTAGCTGTCAGTTTTATGTAATGTACCAGTTGTGTACAAAAGCCAGCGGTCACTGTCCATTGAGTTGTGTGATCACTATTATAACGAGTTGTTGTTCAACGCCTTTATGTATATAAAAACGGCATGAATATTATTAGGCTCAAAGTAAATAAACAACATTCCGATTGGAGCTGAATATCGCTTGAATATCAAAATGTGTTTGAAGTAAATTGTTCTTTTAGTTGTGGTTAAAAATTAATTTAAGCTCCTAAATGAATCCAAAAGTAAGCTTTTAATAGTGATTGGCTTATAACAATTTTGTTTATCTTAAATGAGCACGTTTATCAGACTTCGTAATCGTTCAATGACTGCTTCTCTGATTGAATGAAGACAGCCAATCCCCCTTAAAAGAACACAATGGGCAATTATAAACTCTACGAGATCTGTAGTTTGAAAATATCAACTTCGCAACCACATATTTGATCATTTGCTATTCCCCACTGATATTTCCAGTAGTTGCATCTTTCTGAACCTGCAAAAGTGACTCAACATAGTTCATTCCGTACAGGGAAGGTTAATTCCACAGATGATGGTCATAAGGTCTGTCTGTAACAGACAGAAACTGGTTTCAACCGTCAAACATATCCCAAGATAATGCCCAGTTGGTTTTTGGCAAGAATTCGTTTGAGATTAACTCAGAAGCTAGTGAAAGAGGTTGTTTTCTAGATATAAGTCACTCTGCACGTTTGGGATATCTTGCAAAATGGAGAGATTTGGTGTAGATACAATTTTTTTAACTCTACGAGAAGTGCCTCTGCGTATTATAACCGGAGGAGCTATGCTGACAACACTGGAAGCGATGGTTGAGGAGTTGCAATGATGAAACCCCTGATAGCCCTCATCACCCTATTTAGTTGTATATTGATTTCTCATACATGTCTATTGTTAAGACTTTCCATAAATAAATATCACTGAATGGTTTAATAAGATTATACATTTGTTACTCCACCTGCAAATATACATCCAGCTGACCACATGTCTATGGAGGTAGTGTAGAGTTTGGCACCAAACAGAACATCAGGTGGGCGATACCAGAGTGTTACCACTTCTGCTGAGTAACATTTTACAGGTATGCCAAATGCTCGGGCCAGTCCAAAATCTGCCAACTTCAACTCACCATTCTACAAACCAATAAGAGATCTAAGAAACATAACAATGTAACTACCAAAGTTTTTATTACCTATGTGCAGGTTGCACTTATGAGAGCATGCAAGTGTGAGCATGCAAGTGTGCTCAATGTTTTTGTAACTATACTTTTAATATTTAAAATACGTCTTCGTGCAATTACGTTGATTTTATAAAAAAAAACCTCTTCAATCCTAAGTCATGTCATGTTATTCAAACCACCTATCCTGCAGTTATTCCATTGATATTCAGTTTTATGTGTAACAAAGTTATGTGTAAAAACGAACTATTTATAGGTAGTTTATCAAGGTGTAATTCACTTTATAAGCATCTTCATTACCTTGGTGTTTTATTACATCGGTTTTGTTGTTATGTTCAGAATCAATACTGTTCATGTTTGAAAAGATTCAAAGCATGAGAAGCATTCATTCAAAAGAAATTTGCTTTATATATTTTTATAGTTCAAACAAAACTACCACTTAATCAATGAAATTTATTCTCTCTAGTACAGAGAAAGATCTATAACCTCCTCAATATTATAAACATCATTATTTACATTCCAACAGCTATTAAAATTTCATATACATTATTATTTACATTTTAACAGCTGTTACTTTTAAACTAATTTAAACATACTTTTTTAACCCTAGATTACTTATGTGTCGTAAAAATTACGACTCGCCGTTTCCAAAAATGCTTTATCTAGACAAATAGTGCACCCCCAGCCCCCCCACTCCCAGTACCTTCCTCCCGCCATTAGACAACACCAGTCGCGGAGTGGCACGCCTACCAGTCAATTCTATCATTACGCATTCCTGTCTGTCTCGTCAATTTGACGACACATAAGTAGTAAAGTAACTTTTTTCCGTGAAAGTTGTTGATTGTTTTTATGCTGTTAGATTGGTTTTATTTCATAGTATAAGTGTTTTAGCAGTTATTATTTGTAGTTAGTTTTCAAGTTGTAAATATCAATTTTTATACATCATGGGTGATGAAAATGACCGTGTAAGTGTACAAATAAGGAAATATTTAGAAGAGGATAGCGATCCTGACAGTGAAAATAGTGGTAGTGAACAAGAAGATGTTTTAGAGACCGATGATGTGGAAAACACTGACGCAGACGACACAGATGCTGATGAAACTTACCAACCTCCAGTACGTGACCGGAAGCGAGTTTACGTGAGTGAATCGTCTGATAGTGACATTGAGGTTCAGTCGGTTACAAGTAAAAAACGACGTAGGCCTGAAAGTTTGACTTTACGTCAACCTGTGCCTGATAAACCTACGCCTGATCAACCTATGCCTGATCAACCTACGACTGATCAACCTACGCCTGATCAACCTACGCCTGATCAACCTACGCCTGATCAACCTATGCCTGATCAACCTACGCCTGACCAACCTATGCCTGATCAACCTACGCCTGATCAACCTACGCCTGATCAACCTAGGCCTGATCCACATCTGTTCATCCCCAATGCCAGACGTATCCGAGCTAAAAATGGTCATGTGTGGAACACTCGGCCTCAGCCTACCAATACTCGAACACCAATGAGAAACCTCGTTTTCTCAAGACGAGAGGTTGTTGGTAACGCCCGTAACTCTATTTTACCCTTGTCATGTTTTATGGAAATTTTTGATGAACATATGTTCAATACAGTTGTCAGATATACTAACGAAGAAATCGAGCGGGTAAAAAACAACTACAATGACCCTACAATAAATACTATTCAACCTACTAACTTAGATGAAATGAAAGCTTTTGTCGGACTCCTTGTTAACTCTGCATGGAGCAAAGACAACCATCTTGCTGCAAGAGTGATGTTCGACAGCGAATGGAGTGGCTCCAGGTACAAGTGTGTAATGACTTGCGATCGTTTTCAGTTTCTAATACTTTGTCTTAGATTTGATGACAAAGCAACACGAAATGAGCGCAAACGCACTGACCCTTTTGCTCCAATACGAGATGTGTGGGAAGCATTTATTTTGAACTGCCGAACAAAGTATAAGCCAGGCAGTTACGTAACTGTTGATGAGCAGCTCCTTGCATTTCGTGGGAAATGTCCTTTTAGGATGTACATTCCTAACAAGCCCACAAAATATGGGGTCAAACTTGTTTGTTGCTGTGACAACACTACAAACTACATGATTGATAGTGAACCATATTTGGGAAAGAAAACTCCAACAGGAGGCCAGCCGGCAGCTGATTACTTTGTAAAAAAGTTGACTACAAGCATCCAGGGCTCTAACAGAAGTGTAACCACTGACAACTGGTTCACGAACATCAAGCTGGCAGAGGACCTATTGCAGGAACCCTTCAAGTTGACTACTGTCGGTACAATCCGTCTAAACAGAAAAGGTGTCCCAATTGAGCTTGGAAATCGAAAAGAAAAGCCTGTAGAGTCATCGATGTTTCTCTTTGACCGAGAGACAACTTTGGTTTCTTACAAACCTAAACCTAACAAGGTAGTAGTACTTTTATCTACCATGCACAGTGGTCTGGCACTTAATTCCGACACAAATAAACCTGAAATTATCCACACATACAATTCTACAAAAGGAGCAGTTGATACACTAGACAACATGTGTGGAGACATGTCGTGCAGCAGAAAAACCCGTCGATGGCCCCTCTGCATTTTTTATGGCATATTGAACATTGCCTTTGTGAACTCTTACGTTATTTACTGCATGAACAATCTTCGGCTGGGAAACAAACCACTACAAAGAAAAGCCTACATGAAACAGTTGTGTAAGGAGCTGACAGAACCACATATGAGATCGCGCCTTGAAATACCTCAACTGAGAAGGAACACTCGAACCGAAATTTGTGAGCTGCTTGGAATTCCAGTAGCACCACAAGCCCCAAGAGCTCAAGGAGCCAGAAAAACATGTTTTTATTGTCCAGCTGCCCTCAGAAGAATGACTACTACATATTGTGTTCACTGCGGCCATCCAATATGTGGACAGCACCTGCAGTATGCTGCTTTGACTGTGACAAATAAGTCCTCAATGAACTGAAAACCTAATGTTTATCAATCTACCTAAACAATAAATACAAGTGTAAAACTTTTTCTAATACCAAAAAAGTAGTCTCCAGCTTGTATATTTTTATATAAATGTGTGTTTAATTCAATAAAAAATTTTTATTGTACACTACAATTTTTTTTTAAAACCTGTATTTTGAAAATTTTTGTAAAATCTAGGTACGAATTTTATTTTTTTACAGGATGTGTCAATGATAGACCTTTAAATTTTTTTCCCCCAAAGCTTAAAGAGTTGTAAAACAACAAGGGAATATATATTTCATTGAAAAAAATGTTAAAGGCCTTATAAAAAAAAAATATATGCGAGTCGTCAAAATTACTACACTTAAGTAATAGTGTAACAAAAAAAAGTCTTAAGTAATCTAGGGTTAATTAGCATAATACTTGTTGGTACAGTTACAGTACAAGTGAACATCACACAATATGAACATATTATATGAAACATATACAAGTGAACATATTACAATATAAGTACAAAATGCACAAATATACTACAGTGCAAGTACTAATTGCACAAATACAGCACAATATGAGTAATAAATGCACAGATATTATGGTGATCGATTTCAGCGAACCATGCTCACCTTCCTCAGACCAAAGGGATTCACAAAAGAATATTTGTGCTTGTATTGTGCTGTATTTATGCAATTTGTACTTGTATTGTAGTATATTTGTGCTTGTATTTTGATATATTTGTGCATTTTGTATTTGTATTGTAAATATTTGTGCTTGTATTGTGCTTTATTTGTGCAATTTGTACTTGTAGTGTAGTATATTTGTGCATTTCGTGCTTGTGTTTTGATATATTTGTGCATTTTGTACTTGTATTGTTGTATATTTGTGCATTTTGTGCTTATATTGTCATATATTTGTGTTGTATGACATTCACTGAACTAATTTAAATCTCTCTCCATGTTATTCTTATGGCCGAAAAACGTACTTTGAGGGCTTCCCGTGCCCTTCAAGGTAAAAATATTGAACAATAAAAACCTTACAGTACAACTAAGAATAAGGACAATTTCTTTGATACCTCATTGTTAAAATTGATCGAGAAATATGTGAGGTGTGTTTACAAAAATTAGCTTCATGTATTATATATAAGGATTCATAGAATAGGAGATAGACTATACAAACTTACCAGAGAAGATAAGTCGACCAACACAAAACACAGGATGAGATTAAGAAACATTTCACAAATCTTTGATTCTGATGGCAGTACCAAAGATACTGAAAATTTGTAAAATGTGATAAGTTTTGTGTTGGTGGACTTGTCTTCTCTTGTAAATTTGTTGATAGCCTGTCTCCAATTGTATTAATTCCTGGTCTAGTGTCCTATTACCTAGTAAATACAACTATAACTATTTACTAATTAATACCCTTATTATTGTAACGTACCTTGTTGATAAGAAGATTTTGAGGTTTTAAATCCCTGTGGAGAACATTATGACTGTGACAAAATGCTAGACCTCGCAGTAACTGAAACCTGCAAAAACAGTAATTTATTGCAAAATCATTCAAGTAAAAATACTTGATTAAGAAAATTGTTTAACAATAATTAGTACATTTTGAATAGTAACAAATAATGAGTTTTTTCATATTGTTTAGGATAACTTTTCAAATGTTAATGTTTATTTATATCAAGCACCTCTGTTGTTGGGTTTTCAAAACCATAATTTTATAAAGACCAAACATTCAAATGTACGCAATCATATTTTACCCAACTTAGTAAAATACAAACAACATGCTTCATTTTTATTCCAATTTTGGAAATTTTGGTTATCTTGGGATTAATTACAACAATCTACATTTTCATATAGAGATTTAAAAATACTTTTTAATCTTCTCTTCCCAAGACTAACTCTTGAATATATAATATTAAAAACAACATCTATTGAGAAGAAATACTATATGCTACAGTAATAAAATATTAGTATCTTGAATATTCTGAAATTTCTTACAAAGGCTTACAATTTTCAAAGGAAAAATATTTGTAACACTCTTCGAGTTGTATCTACGACGATAGAAACAAGAAGACTGCTTGCTCATAAGCATCCTGTGATGCCAGTATTTCTATTCGGTGAAATTAGTCTGTGTTAGATTTTCACAAAAAGTGCCAGCGATCTCCTTCTCTCTATCTCTTCATACCTCTCCAGCACACACTGAAGTGACTAACAGTAGAACTAACACTAGGCCAAACTATCATCTGAGTGCTTATTTGAAACTAATCACTGTTAAATAGCAGCACAGGTATGTGTCTACAGCAACTGTATTGCCTTGGACAATCTGTTTGTTTCTGCAGTCAGTGGTTATACCAATATAGTCAATTGGTCGATAGTGTAGTGGTTTAAGCCAAAGGTTCTCAGTTGGATCCCAATCATAGTTTTAACAAATGTTGAAAGTGATAAGCTGATAACCACCGGCTGTTCATTTGTCATTGGACTAGGCCTATTAATTACTGACACTTTCTAAAGAATATTCGGCCTTCTTCTGAAACAATGACTAAATTCACTCATCCACACTCATTCGAAATCCATTATCTTGACCTTATCCACCAGATTTGCCCTTATCTTGACGAACGGCATCGTAAAAAATAAATAAATGCCATAAATCTACGGTTAAGTGTTAGTTAGTGTTACTTACATAAAAGATTTCACAACATCAAGATCTATTTCACCATTGAGACTGTCAAAATACTTCTTGAGATCTTGATCACAGTGTTCAAACACCAAAGTCAGCTTTTTGTCACTGTGAAGTACGTCATACAATCTAACTATGTTTTTGTGTTTCAGCTCTTTTAGTAAGCAAATTTCCCTTAAAGCCGATGAAGGAACACCCTAAAACAATTAAGTTAGCATACCATTTTGCATAACAGTATTCGTATACAAATTAATAATAGTGCTTGGGAAAGTGTTATTACTGAAATTACTAATAAATGGGGATTAATTATCAGATCCAAGAACAGAATGGTACAATTATTTTAGAAATTACATAGATGCACTGGAATATTTACTATACAAATTGTGCAACATCAAAAAACAATTAAAATCCTCATTAAATGTATTTGCTTTATATGTAACAAATAAGTACTTTTACAAACCAGTTTAGATAAATGTAAAATTAATTAGAAATAGCAATAAATAGGCACTCTAACATAGCAGTGATAATAAAGCCACCTAAACTCTTGAATTTCAAACAGTTTCACATAATATAACTTCTGGTCTATTAAAAAAAATAAAAAAATAGTCATTATCAGTGTTGAAATAGACGACTGGTTTAAGGCATTCTACTGTATCTGGGTACAAATCCAAGGATCGTTAGTTAGCTGCAACTGGTACTTTTTTCCATGCAAACTGTAGAGAGGAATTGGTCTGGAGTATAGTGCTTACCTTAAATAGTGCTTACCAGAAGAAGTTTTCTAAATGGCGTTTTAATACAGATTTTAAAGATTTTATATTCTAACACATGTATTAACGGATTTTTTAACATTCTGTTACGCAATTTAATAAATAGTTCTATTGAAATTTGGTTGTTTAGGTAATAAGTGTGTCCTATCACTCTACTCACTTCAGCAGAACAATGTGTTCAGTAATATTAACGATCATTTGGGATTAAACAGTTAAATAATGATTAAGAACAAAATATACTAAAAGAGGTAATTAGGCAGTTAATGTGCCATAGAAAAACAATCAAAATAAATTATATGCTTGTACAGCTAACTTCACATTTTTTTAAATCAAAATAATGCTAGTTATAGAATTTATTAAGCTCTTAACCCTTTGAGGACCGTACAATTTTTGAACATTTTTCTGTCTGTGCAAAAAAATTTATATTGTTTTTGAAAAGTTGTACGTGAAAAAGACCGCGCTCAAATATGCGATTTTGCAGACATTCAGAGAAAAATTTGTAACTATAGTAATATATAAGATATTTAAATAATTTTTCCACTAAAATCTTTAAAAATACTTACACTTTATAGAAAAAATAGTACAGTGGGTTAGTGTCAAGTATAGTATATTATGTTTGAGATTATATATACAAAAATTACAAATTAAATTTCAAGTTTGGCTTCCCCTGAAGCATAAACTAGAAACATTTTAAATGTTGGAACCCTTTTCATTTTGTTTAGAATTTAAAAATGAACATTTGTAGCAAATTTTATCAAAATATAATAATAATAAAAAAAGTTAGAGCTAATTTACAGAATTTAGTCATACGCAAAAAACCCTAGGTGCATCACTGTCTGATGATGAATCATTGATACTCAATAGTGGCGTTATTGAAACGAGTCGAAGTTGAAGATCCAAGGGGATCGTAATTAGGGTCATTGTCAGTATCGTCGTCATATAAATCTCCAGAAGAATCATTTACATAGTCTGAGTCAGTTTCATAAAGGCATCTATCCAATTCACTAGTTCGTAATTTATCGCGATCCATTATTACATATAATCAAATGAAACTCAAATAATAACACTATGAACACTATAAAAACTAATTATATTACAAAACTAAACATTGATAAATGACTAAAGTGCACTAAAACAACACCAGTAAATAACGTTGACTCACAACACAACTCTATTCTACTGACAGTTCTCAATTGTCATCGACATGTACGATCAGCTGATTCATTCCTAAGAGTAACGATATTTTACGTCATTATTAATTCGGTAAATGTATATATATTAATGGTTTACACACTTATATCAACTCATTTAGAACAGTTTTACATTCATACAAAGTGTTTTTGATGACTACGAAAGTAATTGCACGACAATAACTAAGCGCGTCCTGGCAGGCCGTCGGATCGGCCCATCGTCCTCAACAGCAAAAATGTCACGGGCCGACACATCGGCCCGCTAGTCCTCGGCGGTAAAACACAATGGGCCGTCAGATCGGCCCGTCGTCCTCAAAGGGTTAAGAAGATTAAGTTTGTCTTAATACACAAAACAATCTTTACCAAAAACACAATATAAAAAAGTAATTGTAACAAAAGTATTCTAATGAATTACTACTATGAGGGTAGCATGGAGCTTGGAGACCACAAGTATTCGCAGCGAGACGGAGTATGGTTGCTGCCTGAGCGAAGTCATGCACACTGTCAGAGGAATGAGCATAACCTTGTTTCCTTGCACCATGGTGCAGCTTAAGGAATGCTTGGGATGTGTACAAAACCACTTCTCCGCATTATATTAACAATACATCAATCAAAATTTTACCTCATCATCGTCATCCAGTCGAACCCTTTTCAGTGCAACAATTTCTAAGGTTTCTCTGTTTTTTGCTTTGAACACAGTACCGTAAGTTCCTGCAATCATCAAATATTTGAGATTCTATTTAAAAAAATAAAAAAAACAATACTATACGAACAATGTTATAAACATATTATTATATTATAAAAACAAAATATTAAAATTCAATAATCACTGAAGTCAAACAATAACCAAAAAAGTGAAGTCAAGAAGATGAACTAAACATTGATGATAAATAAAATAATAACAATATTAGTAAAACCATTGATTTTACTATACAAAGAAGATGGTTCCATCCAATGTTAAACATTGAGGCACGGAATATGGGAGTGACCGTGCTGCAACCTGTCATCAATCAAGTTAAAGAGGTCGAAATTGCCTCCAGTTTCGACTGTTCGGTTGCACAACCTGTGAGCAGTAAAGGATTTTCTCTGTCTTTCTCTTTCTCTTGAGACGCTCGTCAGGAAGTACTTTAAATAGTAAAATCAATGGTAAAACCAATACATCATCGCTTATGCATATTATGGAAAAGGCCTATGTGGGGCTGAGTTTAATCTATGTGATTCTTGCTATATGGACAGTAACAGATAAAATAGGAATGCGTGTCAATAACTGTAACAATGAAATAGCTGTTATTAGCCAGACGGCTAAATACATACAGGTAAGCCTTGTGGCAGTAGGGAGGTCAGATCTGTCTTTTATAAGCCCCAAAATAGTCTCAGCCTTATTTATTCCCACTTAAGACGTAGCTAAGCCCTGTAATACAAACTTTAAAACTGTAGTGTAAAAACTTTTAAAATAAAAAAATTAATTGATTAAAGTTTGAACACTATTGATTATTTTAAAATATTAATCTCACCACATCATATAGACTACTTTTTCAAAGGACAGTCTCACTTTTTTATGTTCATAAAAAAATCAAAATATTTTATGAAAAAAAATTGTTTATATGTCAGTATATTAGATAGATAGGACATCAGCAAACTTACCTCACATGACAAGTCCACTAACACCAGAGTAGGCCTAGTAGTAAACAAATACAAAAGAATCACAAATTTTCTGTACCACTGGCACTTTCTTCAGGTGAGTAGAGAGAGAGAGTGAGATAAAATTTTTGTATGATAAACTATTCTCCACATATTTGGGAGTAAAACAGTACTAAAAAAAAAACCCCTATTAATAATAATACTTATATATTTTACTTTTTTGAAAAAATGCTAGCAAATCACAAAAAATTTGTTTGACAGTAAAGGGACTGAAGGTTGCCCTGTAGTGAAAAGATTTGCAAATTTGTGTTTTGTGGTTGGTAATTACTGTCAATAATGATCATGAATAGGGCTCTCATTGCGATTCAATGCTAAAGTAGTTATCTACTATATCGGAAGAAACAATTGTCAAGGACCAAAACAGTTTTAAAATTAATTTTCAGTATGAAAAGAAAAACATAAAATGAAATCAAACAGGGTAAAAAAATATAAACGAAAATGTCTCAAAAATAGACCATTATTAGTTATAAATTGGTTTTTAAGATTTTTCCTTTTGGAACCTAATTTCTACAAAACAAATCTTCCCTGAAAATATAGACAATTCTTGACCTATTTTAAACTAAGTTTTCACACTTTTTCTGTGAGTACAAAACTGCATAATTACCTGACAATTTTACTTAGCCAAGGTTAGGATTAAATAATAGCCAGCTTAATTCCATTATTCGTAATTGTACCTGAAGTAATTGTAACTGTGCACTTTCTAGACTCTTCTGAAAATAGATTTTTTGTTTAAATATAAGAGTTTACATTTATTGAGGTAGGTAGTTGATTTGAACCTCAGAAAACTTTTAAAAAATCATAAATTTCAACAACTTTCGTTCATGTTACCTGTTTTTTAAATGCTGAAAACAGATATAGGCTACAGTTACTTGGTTTTGCAATATAAATATTTTTTCAGGCTAAAAAACACACCTTTAAATTACCTAGTCAAACCTAACATATCTTATTATAATCTTAAATATCATCAACAAATATTCATAATTTGCATTAAAATGTGGTGCGTGGCCTCTGGTAAGAATTTTAGTCCGCATTGGTGGCGCAGTACTGTAACCCAGCTACTTATGGACAAAGTTTTGAGGAGATGGTAGGCGATTGGTTCTATGCTACGTCCTCTTAATACCGACACAGCGTCCGCTCAATGCTTGCCATCGACATGGACACTACTAGAGAAGTCTAGGGTGTCTATGTTGTATGGTAATCGAGGTTCAAACGTTGTGTAGGGAAGAGAACTGAGTGTAAGGTTTGTAAGTTAGCTCAAAATTAGATCAACACTATGTGGTTCAGATTCCACGTAAAACTGTACAGTAGGTGTTTATTTTTCCTGGCTATTCGGTTATAAATAAATAGATTTTTTTAAGAAACAGTCAACCTTAGTAACAATGACTATACTCATTTGCATCTAATATTCACCCATATTTTGATGACAATAATGAATAATTAATAATAATGAAAAAAAGGAATTATGCAAATTCAATTTTAGAAGTTAGTTTTGCTATAATTATCATTATATTTCTGTGACATCTTGAGAAACAATTGTCATGGACCAAAATAATTTTCAATCTCATGTTCAGGTAAAAAAAAAAAAACTTTGATAACAGAGAGGCCTATAGAATAAAAAAATTTACATATAGATGTTACAATTAATTTTGTTAATACAAAATGAGGGTATTTATGCAGTTTCTTGCCACCATGAACAAATTTGGAACATTTTGCTTGAAATGGGTCTAGAATTCACTGTATTTTCACAAGATATGCTTTTTATTCCGCGGGAATAACGTATTTCACCGAAAAAACCAATGTTACAACTTTTAGTATTTTTGTCATATTTCCGTTAATTTAAATTATATTTTAATCATATTTTCTTATTTTGATGTGTTTTTTGCGCTGAATACAAATTTCAAAACTATTTTGGTCTATTACAACTATTTCTCGTGATATAATGGAAAACCTACCATCGCGGCGAATTAGGATTAGTGGCATTATGCGATCATTATATACAACAACTATTAATCACAACAAACGAATTCACCTATAT
Organism: Stictocephala bisonia; assembly: GCA_035578905.1. Classification (NCBI taxonomy): domain Eukaryota; kingdom Metazoa; phylum Arthropoda; class Insecta; order Hemiptera; family Membracidae; genus Stictocephala; species Stictocephala bisonia. The sequence continues at coordinate 2,464,894 of JAQJVL010000088.1, read as the reverse complement.
TCCCGCCAGAGGGATGGCTGGCAGGCCGTCACGGAGGCCAAACACTCCAGTTTAACGCAAATTAAAAATTTTTGTTGAGAAAATAGACAATTAGGATAAGTTAGGTTATGTTAATAAAAATGGATTTTTCGAGCTGGAAAAATAATTTTACTACAAAACCAGTTATAAATTTGTGCCCAGCATAAAAAACACGAGAAATGAAAGAGTTGAGAAAAATAATGATTTTAAAAAAGTTGGTATTTTCATTATAACTTAAAAAACTAATTTTCGATTTTTCGGTAAAAAACGAGTTTTCCGCGTATGAAATCAAACCAAATATAAACTATTTTCCCAGAAAATATATACCTGATTATCCACTACTGATAAAAATGTCAAATTCTGCTTAGCATCTAGAAAGTGCATAAATACCAATTATATAAACCAATGGGCATATACAACTAGATTAGCAAAAGACTCTCAACAATATAGTTGAATAAAAACAGTATTGATAGTTTTTAATAACTTAATCATAATATTACGTTTCTTATATTCAATCTGTAATATTATTATTATTATTACCTTCTCCAATTTTTTCAAGCTTTTCATATTTTTGCATGTTTGTAATTAAGTCTAAATATACGATATTTTAGCTATAATTAAACGAAATGTATTGTTTTTCAGGTTTTAAAAATTATTTCATAGACCGACATTCAATCTTGACTTTTAAATTATCATTTCTCAAACATAAAACCTACTATTGTTTTCATCGCGGACGACACAAAATGCCGCTGTCTGACAGATCTCATTTGAAGAGAAAAAACAACATAATATGTTGAACTACTGAAAATTAAAAAACTGCTAACGGAGGTTGCCCAGTATATAATAAGAAAATATCAATCTTTATTATAAATCCAACTGTAAAATTTTAGCTTATACAGTATATACTTATCATACTCATTATAAATACACATTCGTCCAAATCTTGATGATATGTGTTTTAAAAATTAATAAATAAATATCTATTTAGAGGGGCTTATCTTTTATATAACCGTCCAATACTGTAGACCATACTTTTGCATCCGCTGATGATTTTCATTGTTATTTTGTAAACTCAGTTAACTGTATCCTGTCAGGCATTCCAAATGTGACACAAAATGTATGCATACCAGTCTTATTGATGAATATTACATCTGCTTTTGAAAGGATGTAAATATATAGTATATATATATATACTAACGGACATCTCCATTTTTACATTAAATGAAACATAAGTTTGACAATTGGCTCAAAGTATGACTTACAGCTAAGATTGTCATGCAAAGGCTAAATTACGGCTACTGTACCAATAATAGAATCAAACAAAAATGGAACATCACAATGTACAATAAACATGTGAAATAATTACAGTTCAATCATCATGCACGAGAATAATAAACAATGTACATACAGAAAAAACTAAACCATAATACAATAACAATAAATATATGCAAGCACGATTATAAATAGAACAAGACGATGCAATAAATATTGATGATGTATATACAGGAAAAATTGGATTATAACGCATAATAACAATAAATATTACAAGCGCGATTTACATAGACCAATAATTATATAAATAGAACAGGTCAATGCAATAATAATGAAATAAATACATGCAAAATAACTACAAAGTGCAAAACAAACAGAATTTTTTACTCTTGCCACGCTATCGTGAAAGAAGTCCACATGTTTGGCAACGTTGTTACCAGCTCTTTGCAGTCGGGCCATCGTGCTGTTGGCTGCGTAGCAAGTTCTGCTGTTGCCTTATAAACATGTCATCAGACCTAGTGCTCGTCGGGACCCTGTACAAGACCAAACGCAGTATGTTTGGGCAGTCGACTTTTCCATTTATGATCTTATGTAGCAACACTATGTTGACAGAGAGTCTACGATGCTCAAGTGATTGGAGTTCAAGGTCAATAGATAACGTTTCAACTGGAACTTGAAAGTATGGATACCCTCCTTAAAGTCAACCATGCAAATAAATTTTCGTTGGATTCTCTCAAGTTCAGCAATGAGGTATTTCTGATAAGGATTCCATATTGGTGAGCCATATACCAAAGTTTGCCTAACTAAGGCACAAAAAACTTTAAGGCAGTTGTGTCCCTGAACTGCTTCGAGCAACGAGATAGAAAGCCAAGCATTCTGTTAGCTCTGCCGCAAATCTCATGTATGTGTACGTCGAAGTTCAGTGGTGGGGTCAGGATAAAGCCTACGTTTTTGACACGTTCCACACGAGCAATGGACTCATTACGCACTCTATAACTGAAGTTGATAGGAGTTTGGCAATGATGGAATGTGATAACCTGACATTTCAGACGATGCAAACTTGACATACAGACGTCTGTTGAAAAGGTAACATGCTAACCACCGGGCACAGGAGTTTCCAAATCTCTGTTCCTGCATTTTTTTCAAAAGAAGTGAGTGGTCAACCGTGTCAAACGCTTTGGAGAAATCCAAATAAACTGTGTCAAGTTGTTAATTTAAGGCAAAAGCTTCTTGAATTTTAACTTGCAAAAGTATTAGGTTTGACATGGTAGAACTGCCAGCTGTAAAGCACTGCTGCTGAGGGCAAACAATGCTAGCCACTCTATGTCTGATTCTGTCAAGGTAAAGATCTTCGAATACTTTGGATATGGAAGAGAGAATAGAGATTGGCCTGTAGTTGCAAACATCATCAACAGCCCCCATCTTGTGGATCGGGACTACATAAACTTGTTTAAAGGCATCAGAAAAAACGCCCGTATATATCGAGGCGTTGAATAAGTCACATATAGTGGCATTTAATAAATCGCAGCATAGTTTCAGGACTTTAGTTGGGGTTCCAACCCCAGCCTTTTGTCGCATCCAATTTTTCAAGTTTCTCAAAAACTTCTTGTGGCGTGAAACGAGGAGATGAAGAATCACTAAGATGGTTGAAGTTGTTGACATTTCGAAATGCTGGTCTCACATTAACAATTCGAAAATGAGCATTGATGAACAATTCGAACCGTTTGAATGAAGTGCTAAACAGATTAAATGTATTTACCAAAGTACTACCCATAGTCATCATGGGGGATCTAAACATTAATACATTGAGTACTCCTATCAGAGTAACTGTTTCTCTGATTGTATTAATACTTACTTGTTAAAAGACTTATTTAGAAATGTGCCAACAAGAATAATTGGAGATTCAATAAGTTCTATAGATCATTGTGTAACTAACTGTTCTATTTCTTTTGCTGAAATAATTCAGAATCATATATCAGATCATACTGGGCAGTTTGTCAAAATTGTATGTAATAATATTGTGAAGGAAAAGCAAACATTTAGTGTTAGGCATTCATTCAATGACTACAATATGCAATTGTTAAAGTTAAGATTAGGCAATGAATGCTGGGAGGAGGTTAGGAATAGTCATTCAATTGATTGTAAATGGGAAAATTTCATTCAAACACTGACTTGGTATTTAGATGTGTGCTATCCTGTAAAACAAATTAAAGATTCAAGATTCAAGATATTTATTTGACATTAAATAATAGTAAATATTACAATAGCCATCGTCAGAATTACAAAATGAACAATACAGTGAAAAACATGTCATAACAGTGTACACTTAGGAAGTTAAAACGTAATACTAATAAAACAAATTAAAAATAGGTTTTACAAGAAAGTCGTACAAGAGTCATATTAAAAGGAATACAATTGGACATTTGATTCTTATCCCTAAATCGGTAGTGGAAATTTAAACACTGCAATCAAACACCAAATCAGCAAGATCATCCTCCAAGAAATCATTTACCCTATAGAAAGCCATTCCACAAAGCCAATCTTTGAGTATGGATTTGTAAAGAAGGTGTAAGTAAAAACTGTAATAAAAATAAAATTAACTTAGATAAGCCTACTTTAGATTTAAAAAAGAAAATGGAGGATATGTACTATTTATATAACGAAACAAAAAATGAATATTATAATACCATGTATAGACAGTAAAAGTCATCTTTCAGAAAAAATGTAAGAATGTTGAAAGCTGAAAAAATTTCAGAAAGAATCTGCAGCTCTGATAATGTATCGAAAAGTTGTTGGTCTTATGTTAATAGTTTAAGAGATAATAATAGGTTAAGTAATAAGGTTAAGGAAATAACTATTGTACATGAAGATGTAACTTTACCCAATCCTCTACTTGTAAGCAATATTTTGAATAATTACTTTGCTGATATGGCAACAAATGATGTATGTTCTTCAGTGGATCAAAGTGTTAATGATGTAGATCCTACTGATGGTTCATTTAACTTTGATTGTTTAGAATGTTTAGATATAAGTGATAATATTAAGTATATCGATAGTTTTAACAGTAAGAAGTCATCTGGTTGTGATGGATTCTCACCTTTCTTGCTAAAGAAATGCAAAGAAGAACTAGCTCCTATTTTATCCGATCTTGTAAATTGTACACTTACAGAGGGGGTGTTTCCAAAAAGTCCTTAAGCGTACAATAGTTAGACCTATCCATAAAAAAGGACCTACTGAACATATTGATAATTATAGACCGGTTGCATTAACTTCTACCTTTGGTAAACTAATTGAAAAAATTTTTCTTAATAGCCTTACAAAGCACATTGATGACAACAATATTCTAAAGGGCTTTCAACATGGTTTCAGAAAAGGGAGAAGTACAATATCAGCTGCAACTGAATTTTATCACACTGCCTTAAACAAATTAGATCGAGGATTTAAAGTAGCTGGTGTATATCTGGATCTTTCAAAGGCATTTGATAGAGTTCATCACAGCCTTCTTTTAACTAAATTGAATAATTATGGGATCACTGGTAAATTGCTTGATATTATTACTTCCTTTTTAAGTGATAGAGAACAGTGTACTGAAGTAAAAGGAGAAGAAGGATGTTTGTTTAGAATGATTAGATCCTCTTATAGAAAAATTAACATAGGTGTTCCACAGGGCTCAATTTTGGGACCTTTTTTATTTATTTGTTATGTAAATAGTTTTCCATGTTTAGATTGGTATTTTGTTAGCTTGTACGCAGATGATACATCTAGTTTATTATGGTCTAGCAATTTAAATAGTTTAGAAAATAGTATTGAATCATTTATTGAAATTGCATTAAAGTATTTCAGAGAGAATAACTTAAAATTAAATGTAGATAAAACAGAAATGTTGCATTTCAATCAACTAGGGGTTATTCTATCAATAGAAAACAATGAATTGTCTTTAGAAAGCTCTAATTCTTGTAAGTTTCTGGGTATATTTTTTGATAGCAAGTTTTCTTTGAAACAACACATTGATTATGTATGCAGCAAATTATCTTCAAACATTTATTTATTGGGGAGACTTGCTTTTTACTTGCCATTTGAGATGCTCCGAATAGTATATTTTGGTACTGTTTGCCCTTACTTATCCTATGGACTATCTATTTGGGGTAGCACTTATACAACATACATTCAAAGGGTATTCATACTTCAAAAGAGAGCCATCCGAATTCTTTGTAAGGTTAACAGATGACAATCATGCAAGGAACTTTTTATATCACACAAGATTTTAACAATATATGCAATGTATATTTTTCAAGTAGTTTTATTAGTTAAAAATGACAATAAATTTACTTTAAGAAATGAGAATGTACACAATTATCACACTAGAAATAGGTCAGATATGTTTAGAATTACTAGAAGATTGGCTGTTACTAGCAAAAGCCCTTATGTTCAAGGTTCAATTTTTTATAATAAGTTACCTCCACTATTGAAAAATATGGAGGGTGATACATTCAAAGCTAATCTTAAAGAATTTTTAATTCAGAAATGCCCTTATGATTTACATTTGTGATATTCATATTTAGGTATAGAAATACAATATGTATAATGACAATTAATTTAATTTTTGTGTATATGGGTATTTTTAGTTAGAAATGTGAGTGCCCTTTAGTTACTTTCATTTTGTTGCAACATAAAGTAGGGTCTTAAAATTAGGTTAGATACATTATTTTAAAATTTGTTTCAATAATTAGATATATTGTAATATATGTTTAATGCTCAAATTATTGTACATATTGTAGTTTATAATATATCTTAAGACTTTTTGTGGCTTGTACGTATGTATTTCTAGAATTTATTTGACAATGTTCATGCATTTTTGTAAATGTTCCGAACAATAAAGAATTTTGATTTTGATTAAACAACAATCTCTTACACAACACTCATTAGTCATAGCTAAGGTAAAGAATTTCTTGGGGATTTGAAACATTATTAATATATTTAAAAAATTATTTTATTATTGTTTTTCTTTTTCTTTCTTGCCTCCAAAAGGGCATGGCCATACCGCTACAAAATTAAAGTCCAAGACAGTACGGTTTCCCTGAAAACCCATCCCAGCCGTTGGGGAAGGTTGGGATCCCCCATCCCTCCCCCCTGGTACCAAGCCGAAAGCCAGGTGGCATGACCCCTTTGGTCAGCCGTGGCAATAAAAATACAAGAGCAGAACCCATATGAAATGCATTTATTATGATAAGTATACTATTATTTTAAGTGGAGTTTAATATTTGTGATAGGGCAGGCCATGTTACTACTGTGACTGACGAGACCCCATTTATTGTAAATTAAAAGTATTAATGATTTTTTAATACTTGCTACTCTTCCTTCCTTAAAGAGTCAAACTGCCCAAACTCGGCAGTTAATAATAATAATAATAATAACAACAACAAACTTCTTTATTGCCATCAACAATAGTATATTATGCATCAATAAATTTATATAATTACTGTATAATCAATAATGTGTATAGTTAAAATATGTTAAAAAAGTGAAATTAAAATGAAGATTTGTTGGCCCCTCTCTCATTTACATACTATGATTTAGAAATTTGGGAACATTGTAAAAAGTTCCATCCATTAGCAGCCTTCTGAACTTTTTCTTAAAGTTAAAACTAGTTCAGTTGTACTAGTCAATTGTCCTGTTGCCTGCACTGGTTACATTCTTACATATGAGACGCCGACTCAACGTTGTTGGTATTTTAGGCGAATATGAATGGTTATATGAGTGTAGGATGAGTGTAGTCTGGTTACTAAATGAGTTCAACTGTTCTTCAGAAAGGGCAATTTATTAATAACCCAACAGCCAGGGCAACTAAGGGACCTACAGCTTTACGTGGAATCCGAACCACGTAGGGCTGGTCTGATTTTCAGCTAATTGACAAGCCTAATACTCAGTCATCTCCCCCACACACATCCGTACAACATGGACACCCCAGACTTCTCTAGTAGTGTCCACGCGGATAGCAACCATCAAGCGGACGTCATGCCGGTATTAAGAGGACCGAGCATCCAACCTATTGCCTACAATCTCCCAAACACTTTGTCCCCAATCCCCATGTAGCTGGGTTACAGCACTGCGCCACCAGTTAGGTGCAGTTTAATTCACAATAATATACCTACTACAGATTATTTTATTACAGTGTATGTAATAATACCATAATAATAGAAGGTCTATGGTGATAGTGCGATGCGCAAAGTACATTCATTGGTCATTGAATGTCAGTCGGTTTCGGAGTAAACTAGCTGATTAGTTTGTGTGGTGTGTTGTGTTGTGTTTACGTTTACAGTTAATTACAATATACTAAATACAGGACAGTGGTCGAAGCCGAAGCAAGTGGGTGGTGTTTTTTGAGTGAAAATTGAATTCCGAATGCTAAAAAATTGTTAAGTGCCGTTCATAAAGCGTTAATCTATTTAGTGGCACTGTGAAACATTTAAGTATAATTTTCTTTTTCGCTGTAGTGATAGGCCTAATTGTCGAAATGGCTTATTTGTCATCTCTTAATTAGTAGGCCTAGGCTATAGTTTACTTGAAGTTTAGGTTACAATTTATTAATTTATAAAGTATAATGGGTGATGTCAGATTGTCAATGATTGAACATTCCTTAAAAGAAGAAGGCGAAAGTTCAGAAATCCCATTTATTGAACAATTTGTTCAAGATGTAGTTGATTTTAGTTCCCAGTATGGCAGTGATATGAGTATATCATATACTGCATACAATATAACTGGGAAACCTAGTAAATTTCCTGATTATGGTGATTTTCCTCAGGCATTTGTTATGGTAAGTTTATTCTGTTGAGGTTAAGTTGAATGCTCTAGAATTTAGCCTAGGTTTAATCTTTAATGTATTTCATCTAAAAATATGGTAGGCCTAGGTTAATCATTCAGTTTCCATTTACCTAACGAAATTTGAAAATTTTGAAATGGTTCAAGAACTGGTGGCTACATATTCACTTCTACATATCTACCACGATGCTTGTTGTTCTGTCGAAAAAGCATTCGAAATGTGAAATTCCAAAAAACCAATTCATCAACTTAAAGTATTTTTGACATACTTCCATTATTTTGAACAATTTCTTGATAAATGATTTGATATAATTCTGTTATTGTCTGCATATCTTTCCTACCACTCTTTGAATGGTAAACATCTTATGCTAGCTGTCAAAATTGGCCAGCAAGCAAGTAGTGTGCATGATAGGCCTAATTATTGGCAAGAACATATTATGCCTTTTTCAAGTTTTTTTCGCACTACCCTCTTCAGTTTAGTTAATGTTGAAAAGAATTAGAACATTTTGAATTAATGCAGTTTCTGGACGCTTTGCCAATCTAAACTTTTTGTCATTAGTTGTTAGAATCAGGTCTATATTTTCTGGGAAAACAACTTTATTCCGCAGAAATGATTTATACAAAAAAAAAAAAAAAAAAAAAAAAAAAAAAAAAAAAAAAAAAAACGTAAAAATTGAGGTCTAAATTTTTGTAAATATTATTTTTAGATAGCCCTAAGTTAATTTCCATAATTTTTGTGATTTGTTCATCATTAAAATAATTTGAAATAAGTTAGTACTTTATGCTAAACATGAATTTGAAAACTATTTGGGCTATGACAATTATTTCTCGGAAAAACTATTTTTGCGGCAAATCACCTATATGGTGGCCATATGCACATTGATAAATAGGAGCTATGACTAACCACAAAAAACGAATTCACATACATTCCCACCTACATCCATGCTGTAGGGTAGGGTGTCTTTTGTTGTGGGAATCAATGAGGAGGGTTGCTGTAGCCAGGAAGAAATGGTGAAGAAACGTGGTTTATTCATTGCTGTTTGTTTGGGCTTGAACTGGCCAAGTACTCAACAATGTGCACCTTCCTAACACCGTACCGTAGTATAGTGGATGTAGCATCATGCCACGACCGCTCAACTAATTCTGTGAGCATCAGTGTTCGGATCCATGAAATGCATGGAATGTTTGACCATGAGATTTATGTAACCCTCCATGCATTTATGTAGGCCTTCCAGCAATCACTAATAATAGTGTTTCCTGATCGGTAGTAACTTAAAATCCTGGTCTCTTCCAATTGGTTGCCCCGATTTGGTTATAAGACTAACAGTAATAAGGTTCATTTTATATGAAAATTGATCACATCTAAAGGACTCGGTTTACTGAAGATATCCGTTGAGGATGTAATGAATTGACCTATAAGTAACCCACAAAACACCTATAAGTAGACCGTCGCCCACCCATACACTACTTATTGAAAAAAATGAGGAGGGAAAGTGGTGTTGGCCCTCCCGCCTACCCATAAATTACAGTACATGATCAAGATGATGTCATCGCGGTAGACTTGGCTATCCAGATGTCCACCGCATAGCAATGCGGTCTACACAGTGAGCAAGTGGTTAATATGTCGTCTGCATGCATTCAGGTGTCATCTGCAGACTTTCCATATCAGTCTGCAAGTGGTAAACACTATCTGCTAGTTTTAATCCGCTGACATAAAGTAATATAAAGCTAATATAAACGTGAAAATAGCAATTTAGAAGTCTGTCCCCCAATTTTTTTTTTTTATCCTTACTTAGAATGTTAAATTAAAAAGTAAATTTTTACATTATTTGCTCTTTCTGCTAATTACTGTTTGGATAAACTACAGTAGTCTAAAAATCATGTAGGCTAAAAATTACAGTAAGTTATAACCAGTGTGTGTTAAATGCAGGCGCATTATAAGAAATGATGGGCACCTCCAAGTTACGATTTTTGACGATCTCAGGGACTTTTGATGAGCTATCTGATGAGGAGAGAAGTTGGACATATTCATACCACCTTTAGATTTTGAAAAAATATGTTTGGTTCCGTTTTTGTTTCTGTGAATATCCTTACGGCATTTATAAAAATAAATGAAATGAGGCTAAGACTTGGGAGACGTGATAGAGTGTTCACAGTCGTAACATTTGATATTTACATGCTTATTGAAGTTTTCTAAACATGAGGATTTCTTAAACAATGTCAAGATTTTGAGAACCAATCTAAGACCTGTGTTATGGTATATGTACTGTTAATAAAAAATAATGATGGAAATAATAAATGTTTTTTTTTTGCCCATGTTAACTATTTAAACTACTTAAAAAAGTGCTAATTATGAACATTTTCCTTTTAACAACTTCAGTGTAAATTTGTTTAGTATTGAGATTTTGAATTACCTCACTAAATAGGAATATAATAGGCTAATACAATACAAGTCAATCTCACACAACACAACTTTATTACACCAAGTACAGAATGTACAAATATTACTGATCGAATTTAGTAAACTTTTTTACCTTCCTTAGACCAGTAGGATTCACAGAGGAATTTCATTGGTGTTTAACTGCGCTACATGTATACTAGCACTGTCGTGATCGAAAAACTCATGACAGTTGGCTGAAATCGTCAAAATAGTAAAGTTGAGATATAATTGGCCAATTAGGCTACTATATTCTATATTCTTATTCACTGAAAATACGTTGTGAAAAATTAACCAGTTATGTATAAGTTTGTTACATTCCTTTCACTTTCTACATAGCCTACATTAATAATTCTTCTTGTGCATTCATAACAATCCTAACCGTGTTACGAATTTGAGAATATCATTAGTTTCATCAATTGAATTTAAACTGAGGTTACAATTCAGAAAGTATTTTGCTAATTTGATCTATCAGGCTTCTTATTTTGTTTGCAGTTTCTTAGCACTTCAAAAAAATTAAAATTTACTGTTTCAGTTGTTAAAATTTTGTTAAATTATCTGAAAAGATCATTTAATAGTGCGGAAAACACGTTATCAAAAAATTATAAAACTCAATTTTCGTAAGAAAATAAAAAAAAATTATAAAATTTGTTATTTTTTAAAACAAAATATTTTTAGTTTAATGTATTTTTCTACGATGAACATGAGTATGTAGCCAAATTGGTTTGACAAAATAAAAATAATAATTTTCATCTATAAAAACTTCACAAATCTAACCTAACATAATCAAACTTAACATATCCTTTATAAAAATTCTACATTTGCGTTATATTCGGGTTCCTCGCCTCCAGCATGGTTTGCTGGCCATCCCTTTGGCTAAAATATATAAGTGAATATGGATATCGAGGGCTTTTAATATGTGTGAATTTGTTTGGTTTTTGAACCACCTGTAAGGAAAGTCACTGATGTTGGAGTGTGTTTAGGATTAAGTTATGTCATAGAAAATCCAACTCCTTCTATATACTATAAAGCTTAGTATAGTGACACACTGACTTACTCACTCACTGACACTAAATGTTAAGACACTTCCCCATGTCCTACCCCCATAAAGTGTATACTCGAATTAAAGCTCTCGGTTTGAAACTTCCAGGACAATTCACAAAAGTTTACTTTTTTCACTCATAAACAAGATGTTGGCTTTTTTTACCACACAACTGCCCCAATTTATATTTCTTATGGGAAAATCACTAAAAAGTAGTTGTCATGATCAAACTTGAGAAAAAGCTTGGTTTATTTTCAAAGGTTTCAAAAAAGGTTTCATTTCAAACCTTTACAGTTCTACACGTGTAACAAATTTGCACCTTATATATGCATGTCAGCTTAAAAACCTGAAAAATTTGGTTTATGTGGGGCATAAAAACTGAAATATTTGAAAATGTAAAATTTTGTAATATTGATGTTATCTACTCACATGGGGTATCAATTTAAAGCTATTTTTCTCCTGAATCCCAATATACCATCAAATTTTGAAAATGGTAAATAATGAGTATATGCAAAAAAAAACTTAACGATAGGTATTTATCTCCTAAATCAAATTGTATCTTTACATTTTGGTAGAGACAACATTTAAAGGCTCTACCCCCCCCCTAAATAATAAATATGCTCAAAAACCATAATTGGGCTTTCTTCCGGAGGCTGTAGGCCGAGTTCCACTAATGGGCTTATGGTAGAATTCCCAGGCAAGGCCACAATAGGAGCTGCCCTCATGTGCGTAGGGAATGATTGGGTTGGCGTGCATGGGTATCCCCTAGTTTTGAAATAAAGCTTTAAAATGCTATTTTAAAGTGTTGCCTCTTTTAGTTATCACCTATGTCGGCACTAGTGGCGCAATGCTGTAGCCCAGCTACTTGGGGACAAAATGTTTGGGAGATTGTAGGCGATAGGTTCCATGCTTGGTTCTCTTAATACCGACATAGCGTCCGCACAATGGTTGTCATCAATGTAGGACACTACTAGAGCAGTCTGGAGTGTCCATGTTGAATGGTAGTCAAAGTTCGGATGTTGTGTAAGGAAGAGAACAGTGTCAGACTTGTCAGTTAGCTAAAAATCAGACCAACACTACGTGGTTCGGACTCCACGTAAAGCTGTAGGTCCCATAGTTGCCATGGCTATTGGGCTATTAATAAATAATCCTTTCTGAGCTAAGTCAAACTCAGATAGTAACAATGACTACACTCGTTCATGTACACTCATCACACTCATTCACTCGTCATATTCGCCCATATCTCTACGATCGGCGTCTTAGAGATGAATAATAATGAATGAATATGAATTCACTGTTACAACAATTTGTGGTTGTAGTGAATCTACCTTTCACAAAGCCAAGCTGGCTGCTTGTTAGCAGTTTTGCTGATCAAGTTAAGTAGGTTATTAGTATCTAATATAACTTTTGCATGTATTGTTCTATTTATTTTATAATGAGATATTCCATATCCAGGTATCTTTACAAAGTGCCCTATGGGACTGATGTGATCTTTATCTATTAAAGAGGGATTGTAATATGTTGTTAGGAATAAATCAGTTAATGACCTACAAAGGGAATAGCCTAAATACATAAAGTTTAGGTATATCATTATATCAGGTAGTTTCAGTCCGACCATGTTTCAGCGATGATAATGATTTCATCATCATCGCCTTCCTAGAAATTAAACAATTGATGGTGATGTTTTTTGTTTTTCAGAGAACTTATGGGAATTGGTGGAACGAAGTTCCTTCCAGAAGACAAGATTTTATGATACAAAACTATGGAAAAGTTTTAAGTCATGATTTTATTGGTAAGTGTTATCTCTTAAATAGATTTTATTAAATTTTAATACAAGTTAAAAATGGATCATAACGTAAAATTAAACGAAGAAAACAATGGGTGTGATTAGATTTTTCTTAGGCCTCTTAGTGCTTTAGAAAACGACCTTCAAACTCGGGTGCATATAATTTATGCCCCAACAGTAATGTGTACATATCACTCTAAAAGTAATAGCATAGTACTAAAAAAAATTCCTACATTATTACAAATTAGTTTCTTGATTATAAATTATAACAATGTAAAAACAGTTTGTTGCTTAATTTTCGTGATTAGAGATGGTATAAGATGACATTAATTGAAACCTATTTATACATTAAAATTTCTATTGGATTGTTTTACATTTTGTTATATTTAAGTAGTGCTCAATACAGAGTTTTGTGAATTGCATATTTTAGTTGTATAATGTCAGTATTATGCAATCAATAAATTATGAATTATAGATGAACGTTAGAGCCTTTTTACTGTCAAGAACGTAATCATTTTTATGGTTTCTGCTTTGAAGCCAGCTGCAGATTTACTTGTATGGGTTTAAGTACCAAAATACCACTGTAGTAGATTAGGCTCAATCTTAATCTGTATGCATAATTTGTTATGATTAAAATCAGACAAAAAGTAATTTGATAAAATCCACTTTCATAGTAAAATTAAATTTAATTCAGTGTGCCTGAAGACAACTTAGAATATTTGGAATTTGTACATTACATGAATTCTATTGAATCCTATTGATGTTTTAAATTTAGAAACTGCAAAAGGTAAGATTTCATTATTTAAATTTTTTTCATCAATTTACTGTTATATTAAAATAACTCTCTTCTAATTAAAGGTATAGAAGTTTTAGACATTTAAAATTTTTGTAAGTATTTAGTGAATTCAAATTAAACATTTTTTTCATGTTTGTGGCACTGCGCTGTAATAATAAAGAAGTTATTTATTTAATTCAAGTAATAAAACTATAAATATTTTTCATTTGAGAAACTAAATTTCCTAAAGAACAATAAGTATCCGTTCATATTAGAACAAAATTTAAAGAAGTAACACAGCCATTACTTTGTTTTTTTTTTTAATTTTCTTTTTAGGTTTCTCATTGGGACAAATTAAGAGTTAAAAGGATTTATATAAATCTCTATAAAAGAGAAAGTCCTCACTCACTCACCACTAACTCTCCCACTTCCCGTAATCATACAGAGCTGAAATTTGGTACAAATGTTTGTTGTAAGCTACATAGGTAATAACAGCTGTTTTGTAAATAAATAAATATGTTTATTTTGTAAGTTTGACATTTATCCAATTAATTAATTAAACATTTTTAATTCAATTAATTAAACATTTTTAATTTGTTCTCTGTACAATTACGTGCAAAATCTATTTGGGAAATTTACGGTATTGAGATAACCGTGTTGAAATTCCCCTAAGACTTATAAGGTTGTCTAGGAGAACGGCAGCAAGTTCAGCTTTTATATTGACATAATGGTTTAGAGGGAATCACAGAGGAAGGTAAGGAAGCATATAGAATAACCCCATAGCGAAGCAAGGGCTGTCAGCTAGTCTAATATAAAATAATACGGATCTTTTCCGTTATATGTATACCACTATTTAAATATCCAATACATCGAGGCCGCCCATATACATCGCGCCGCGGCAGTTATGGTTAGGTTAGGTTATTATATTGTAGAATGAACCTGTAATTTGTAAAAACATTCTACAATAGGCTATGCTAACCTAACCTAACCATAACTGCCGCGGCGCGATGTATATAACGGAAAAGATCCTTGTTTGAGGAAATACTGCGTAATATCGCCGAGTATTGGCCACCTTCATCAACATAATAAGGTAACTTACTTACATAAATATAATACTTATAATGAAAAAGCATATAATTCGACATTAAATAGTGGTATACGTATAACGGAAAAGATCCAATAATACATTTAAAGTTCCAAGACATAAAAGCATAATGAAAATGACATTGATTAACCTCACGAGAGGAAAAGCAACATACCAATGAATATAAAAATTGCTTTTATCAGGTAATATATAACAAAAAACACAAATTGACGGTATATCGAGTGAGATATTTTTGCTGGTTAAATTTTATCATGTATATTGTTTATAGTTTTGGTATAAAGTTGAGATTGATTTTCAAGATATGATGAAAATTTAAGTTGAAATGGAATGGCTTAAGTATTAACATGTCATGTGCTTATTGCAGACGTGACGTTTGACGAGGCTGTATATCCGTTTCGTGTCAATGTGTACGAGACGTACAACCCAGGGTCTGTTGTGCGTATATGGGCAGCCACATCTGGCAGTCCTATTCGTTGGCAAATTTTATGGGAAGGCGAGGGTCATTTTGTCGGACATAAACCCCACATATTTTCCCCGCCCATCACTACTACGGATTTCCCCACCAGGTACAGTATGTAAATATAAAATATTGATTGGTCTGCCAATAAGTGATGATTGCGAATGATTATGGTATGATAATTTAAACTGAACATAAATGTTTTTGTGTGGTGACCACTACTACCCAAATTCATTCAACTAATTTAGGACGAATAATTAAGCTTCATATATTCAAAAGTTGAAATTTGTCTATTTTGAATAGACTTTTATTGAATACCGTATTCAATACAAATAATTTTCTTTAAGTAATATGCCAGAGAATTGCATAATAACTGAAGTACTAAAACAATAGCTGGGTAGATCATAAATTATTCAGGGTGTTTATATAGCCATTTCCCTCCCACTTTTTTCTACAATTTATATTTAAAGTTTTTTTAAAGTAATGCCATTTATCATATACCCAATATTCAATATTATATGTATTATGGAATATTGAGAGTAACCTGAGGTCCAATGCAACATGTCTGTTAACATTGCCTTTTTACCTTGAAAATAATGGTGTATTTAAAATTCAAAAGGGTTGTACGGTTTCCAATGTAAGACATATTTAAGGGGATTTTCAGTAAATATTAATAAAATATTACACTGACAGATTTTTGAAGAAAAAAAACTAAACATTGGAAACTGTATAACCCTTTTTAATGTTAAATATATTGTTGTTTTCAGGGTGAAAAGACAGTGTTAATAGACATATTATATGACTGTCTTCTCATTTATTTATTCATTTCCAACGGACATCGCCAATTTTTTTATGTGAATAACTTACAACAAATAACAGTATAGTAACAATGTAAATTGGACACTAATATTAAATCAAATAATCATAGGTGTTGACTATGTGGCCATTTAGAGGCACCACCTAAAGTACAGGGGTATTTCGTAGGAACAAAGACACTTTACGCCTGAACATTGTCTCGCCCTCTCTGAAAAAATCCACAGCCGTAGATACTTTATTGCCTACTCTCTGGAGGCATGCCATGATGTCCGTACAGTGGTTAGCTGCATAATATGTCCGGTAATACTGCCTCGTAAAAATTTCAGCTGAAAGTGTAGAAGAAGGAACCTTCAAGGCAATTAAATTTAGGGTGTCAGGACAATCCACCTTGTTATTCAGTAGTCCACGAAGAAAGACCAGGTCAGCCATTAGCCTGTGCATTTCCAAAGATTGAAGCCCTAATTCTTGAGCCAAACTCACAACTGGAACTTGATGATATAAGAAACCAATCTTGACATCCACCATTCTGATAAAGTGATGTTGGATCTGTTCAAGTTCTTCGCATAAATACTTCTGATGCGGGCTCCAGGTTCGAGAACCATACTCTAAGATCTGACGAACCAAAGAACAGTATAGTGTCTTCATAGCAGTTGTGCTTCTAATGTGCTTTGAATAACGACAAATGAAACCAAGGGTTCTATTCGCTCTTCTGCAAATGTTTATGCAGTTCAGGATTCAATGAGGGTGTCAGTATAACGCCAAGGTCTCACTTCAGTCACTCTTGCAATAATGTCTCCAAGAGTCTAGTTTTATATTATTGTTGATAGGCAATTATGGAATGTTATGACCTGAAATTTTCTCACATTGAGCTTCATCCTGTTTTCTATACACCAAACGTTCAATGCATCTAAGCTTTGTTGAATATAATGAACAATCCTTCTCCTTAGAGATGATTGAGAACAATTTAACATTATCTGCAAATAAAAGTGTATCTTGGTTAGGGATGGCTTCTGGAAAGTCATTTATGAATAAGAAGAAAAGGAAAGGTCCAAGTAATGAGCCTTGTGGATCCTGAAGTAGAGATGAATTCAGAGGTGAGAGATGATGTGAATCTGACATATGATGGACGATTAGAGAGATAACTTGCAAGCCAACGAATCAAAGTGTTGCCAAAACCCTGTGAAATCAACTTCTTGAGAAACGGTGATCGAGAAAGGCACTCGACTCAGCAGATCGTGGTCCACTGAGTCGAGTGCCTTGGAGAAATCTAAGTATATGGTATCCAGTGTTTATTTGTGGCAAAGGCTTCTTGAATATAGTTTTGAAAAGATACTAAGTTAGTCACAGTGGACCGCAGATTGGTAAAACCATGCTGCTCATCACAAATCAGACCAGTGATTTTGTGTCTTACATGATCCAGGAAAAGATCTTCCAACACCTTGGAGAGGGGAGAGAGCATAGAGACAGGTCTGTAGTTAGACGCAGCATTGACAGGCCTTGATTAGTGGATCGGGACAACAAAGGCTGATTCCAACACCTTGGGGAAGACACCAGTGGATAATGAAGTATTAAACAGCTTACAAATGGGATCTGCCAAAATGCCTCTACTGTAATTTAATACACCAGGTGGAACTTCACCTGGGCCCCATCCTTTCGAAAGAAGTTTTCTTAATTTGTCCATTACTTCTTCTGGAGTACAAATCAAAGTCATGCGATTGCCAAGGAAACCATACTGTTGGGATTCAATATTTTTGTGGGTTTAGTATATACTGAGGAAAAATACTCCTTGAATAGTTCACAAATCTCTAATGGTTCTTTAGCAGTAGAGTCGCCATGGACAACTTGAGTTGGTGTAGAAGTTGAGTTTCTCATTGTATTGACATGGCTCCAGAAAAAACTAATATTCTTTGGTATACTCTGCTCAATCCCTCTCATATAACCATTAAAGTCTCTGCCAGCTACTATCTTACATACAGCTCTTGCGTTACTAAATTTTAGATAATTTGAAGTCGATGGAGATTGCTTGTAAAGTTTATAGAAAGTTTTCTTAGCTATAACCAAGCTCTTGAGGCCAGGTGAAAACCATCTTGGGAAAGGAGAAGGGCCAAGCCTTCTTACGGGCGAATTTGTTTTTACAATGTCAGCTATGGTAGATATGAAGCCTTCTGTTGCTCTATTTACGTCTGGATTGGATGTTATGAGCGTAAAATCGGTTGAGAGAAGAGCCCTGTGAACCTTTTTTTCATATATGTTGCATCTTTTCAGGTTATGAAAGTATTTTTTTGGAGTTCTCACAATTGTTTGAGAGGTTGTAATGGAAATAAATAGAGAGCGGGGGAGGGGGGGTTGTCTGTCCTCCACAGGTAGTAGGCTGTCATCGTCTAATGCAACAATGGTATGCTTATTAGAAGATAATATAAGAATCCAGTATAACCCCTCTATAGTTAGTGATGTGGTTGTTAACCTGGTAAAGTTGGAAAAAATCCTGTTGCGGCAGGATATAACATGTTACAAGGAGCCATGTTATATTCTTGTAGGGTTTTTATCTCAATGATAATATGTTCAACATCAGTGATTTCTGTTAGAAGACAAGAAGAATATTCGGAAGTTGACTCCTATATCTTGGACCGGAGGTTACCCTAATATTTCAGAATATTTAAAAAGTTAAGCATCTACCTATATTATGAATGACTAGTTTAAAAATGGTTAAAAACCCTACCTAGTAAAGCTTTCACCACATTTGATCAAAGAGTTTTTCAATGATAATTAAGAGTAGCTTAATTGTAACAACACTGTTTCTCGTTCATTAATTTATAAAATATTTTGAGTTATAACCATCTTATAGTAACTATTTGATATCAATCTAATGCTATTCTTTGTATCTTGTACAGATTTATTATTAAAGATTTGATGTAATTTTAAACTGGTTAATGTGAACTAATGTCAATAAGTTTACGTTTGATGAACATGCATTTTCAATATTTAACTTTTTAACATTGATTTTTTTGTTTTTATATAATTTATCTATTTTTGTTTTCAGGATGTTGAGGTTAGAGTTTGATCATTCAAAATTGGATTACTACACGGAAATTGATGCTCTATTATTGATCGGTACCCGTGTCCCTATTCTTCCTCCAGCATCTGAAGAAAACCACAGGACTGACAAAGAAACTGGTGACCTCACTAAGAAAATCATAGATCTCAATATGCATTCCATTCCCCCTCAGGTATGAGTTAAAATTCATTGTCGCTTACAGCATTTTTATGTAAAAAGCATGAGTGGGGATTCCCCCACTTCTTTCTTTAAAATAATGTGAGATGAAGTTCAAACAGTGGTTTCAAACTAAATACTGATTTACATGGTTAACTTAAATTGACGTTGAACTTAATTCAATGAAAGTAATCTACCTAATGTACTTAAAATGAGTGTTTGGCTAGGTTAGGTGTTTATAAACCTTATGACACAATGAATTGCTGTTTTCATTATTAAATTATTGAATTCAGATACTTTTTTATTGAAATGAAAATTAGGATCACATATGGTTCTCCCTTACATTTAACCTCAAAATAAAAATAGAAAAAATTTAGTTGGGAAAATAACCAGTTCTAGTAAATAAGACTGCTATACTGTAAAAGAAAGAAAATAAACAAACTAAAATAATGGTAGATAAAATTATTAAATAAGTGAATTTGCATCGTAAAAAATCAGTAAACGACTATTAATACATTACTTCCCTGCACGCTTCGCGTGCCAACCCCGTCACTCGCTGCGCTCATTACACCTCGGCCTTCGTCTTTTAATTTTTATCTACAAATAGTAGCTTAACTGTATAGTGTAAAATCGCAATATTAAATTTATTTACAGTATCTCACTCACATTACTTGCGTTGCTACTTTAATGAGTATAAACACCCAATGATTTTACTTAGCCTATTTTAAACCTGTTTTTGTTTAACAGCTGAGATTTATTAAATAAATAAAATTACTGCATTAGATTACCGTTTAAACACTCAAGTTCAGTGGAGCGGAGCCCTACAATCGTATGTGATTAAAACCATGCTTACAACCTTCCCTGGTTCGACATTATGACAGATCTAACCGTCAATAGACTTCTCAACATTACAAACCCCATTGTTTACATTCCAACAGCTGTAAAAACTACATTTGAACAGCTGTTACTTTTTGATTCATTTAAATTTCACTCCATGTTATTCTTTTGGGCGAAAAATGAACTTTGAGTGCTTCTTGTGCCCTTCAGGGTGAAAATATTCAAGAATTAAGACCTTATTGCAAAACTACGCACAGAGGCAAATTTGTTGACACCTCAACCGTTTAATTTGGTCAAGAAACAAGGTAGGAGTAGTGTTGACAAAAACTGCTTCATGTATTATAAATAAGGATTTACTATATTGATGAAATTATCATTCACTATCCCATTCGTACAATCCAAGTAAACCACTACTCAGTTCCGTCAATGTAATTAAGAAGAAAATTATTGTGAATGTTCAACAAACTTTGTAAATAGTGATATGTTAATTTTACTTGATCTGGACAAAATCCTTGATCTGAACTTGGACTTTCTGTTGAGCTGATGATGGATTTACCCAATTATCTATTTAGATTGCTATGGTAAGAACACTTAATCGATATTATTACAAGCAATCCAATCTATAAAATAAATGATAATCTATGTCTTTATATTGTTTAGTGATTATTGGACCATAAGTTGCTTTTAGTTAAAATGACTACTGTATGCAATAACGAACATTTAAAAATAGGAACGATTATTTATGTTACTAGGTTGACCTTGAGAACACTTTAAACCAGTTTTTAGCTGAAGACTACAGGCAGCTATTACAAGAGTTAGAAGACACAGCGGCGGTTCTGTCAGGATCCGCGGATACAATCAACAGGGTTCATAGCGGCCCCTTCTCATGCCTTCCCGTAAGTAACAGAACTACATCGGTTGTACACATCTACTTATTCTATGACTTTCAGTAATTAATCAAAAATAACAATAACTGTTCATTTCTGTATAAATATAACAAAGTATTTGATCACCGATTAGAGCTCGAATATAGAGCGCAAGGAAGAGTGTGATTATAATGTGCCCTGAGAAATGTTATTTAAGATTTGATTTAACAAATTATGATTGATTATGATGTTAATGCAGCAGTCAAATCCTGTTTGATTCTCATACATTATATCTAAATACAGTAGAGAGCCAATGATCGATATATGAATATGTTAGTTGAGGCAGATTTAAGGTGTTATAATAGGATAGGATACACTGGGTTGTGGTCCTGTCACCAAGCCCACCGCGCCTTGACTCCGTGGCTCTTGTGCCTTGAGCCTAGCAACAGTGTCACAAGAGACCAGTCGCTCTTATGAAGGATAGGGTCTCCCCGAGTGTAGCCCTTCTGATATCCTCTGGTTCCGGAAAAGCAGTCTTTGTTACTGAATAAATTTGCACAAGAAAACTGACACTAACATATAGGAAACACGTTACATCACAGTTTATCCGTGCTGCGCCACTGACATTTTAATTTGTGTGTCAGAAAATGGCCAGAGACAAACCCCGGCATGTGCTTAGAATCACGGAGTTGAGCACGGAGAGAGAGAGATGGCCAGAGACAAACCCCGGCATGTGCTTAGAATCACGGAGTTGAGCACGGAGAGAGAGAGAGAGATTCACTGACTCACCCGCCCACCCTTACACGTACAGTGGTATAGATCTACCCGCCCACCCTTACACATACAGTGGTATTGAGCAAGTTAGTATATGTCCGTACAGTGGTAATGACTCTCCCACCCACCCATATACGTACATCATTAATGACCCTCCCACACACCCATAGACGTACGGTGGTAATGACCTCCCACCCACCCAAGTACAATGGTAATAATCTGTATTTCAGCTTTTAAATTGTACTCTTTAGACATAAATTCGTTGTGAGTATTTCAGCAAACTGACAAGACTGACACTCTGTTCTCATCCCTACACAACATCTTAACCTTGACTACCATTCAACATTACATACTACGACAGTTACCCACCTGCCCACCCACACACGTACAGTGGTATCTTGTACAGAGTCTTGTACCTAAGAGATGAAAGAGCTCCACAATGACACAAAATGTGTATGGAGCTCTCTTCATCATCCTCACAGAGCCTACATATGGAGTCTTCTGTTAGGCCCATAATCTTCATATGTTTATGAAGGAGATTATGTCCGGTCAGCAGCCCTGTAACAGCTCTCACCTTAGCCCAGTCACAGCTCAACAAGTGACAGAAAGAGAGTTCTTTCTGAAAGAATTACAGAGTTCTTACGGATTCCACACAAAGCTGTAGGTCCCTTAGTTGCCCTGGCTATTGGGCTATTAATAAATGGTCTTTTCTGAGAGGAACAGTCGAACTCAGCTAGTAACCAGACTACACAAGTCATCCACCTCATTCTACTCTCATGTAATCATTCATATTCGCCTTAAAATGCGAACAAAGTTGTGTGGGCATTCACATCTAAGAATCTAAGATAAATTACCTACATAAGAATCTAAAAAATCTACCTTATCGAAAGCATTATCCATTGAAATACTTTTTTGTCTATTGAAAGTTGTGTTTTATAGAAAACCATGCTGATAGAATCAACATATTTTTAAACTAATTTAAACTTTTCATATATTTTTCCCTATTATATATTAATTTCTTAAATCTTCAGTTTGACTAACTCGCTCATCCAAGGAGGATACTGTAGGGTATCACCCACCCCTTCCACTCATATAATGGGAGATCACACACCTGCTCACTAATAAAAGTGGGCATGATGATACAGTGGGAAATGACCCACCAATATACCCCTACGCAGTGAGATGACCTACACACTACAGTCAGAGATGACCCACCTGTCTACCCGTACACATACAGTGGATAATGACCTACCTGTCGACCCACTTACGTTCAGTGAGAGGTGACCCATCTGCACATCCTTAAACGTACGGTGCAAGATGACCCAACTGTCCGCCCATACATGTTAAGTATGACTTGAAAGCTGCTGCTTAATGTTTGATGTATTGATCATGGAGACATTTGTTACAAATTTTTGTAGGATGAAACAATACTTCATGTGTTCTCGTACCTGGACCTGTTATCACTGTGTTGTTGTACCAGAGTGAACCGGCACTTTTACTCAGTGGCAACTGACTCACTTCTCTACACCCAAGTCAATCTTAAGGTGAGTAAACATAGTGTTAATCACATTGTTTTAGTAGTTAAATATATGAGATTTCATAGGTTTGCTCAGTGGATGACCCTGTCAGCATTCTGTATATCGTAGTCTGAAGAGTACTGTCATCTCTCTTCACCATGATAACAAATAGTAATAATTGTAGAATAAGTTACAAAAAAATACAATAAAAAAATTGTTGATTATTATGCTCAAAGATATTTTAAGACTAAGTGAGTAGAAGTTTTTGCATAGAGCAGACTAATGGACACATCTCTAACAAGGTAAGTGTCTGTTTGTATTGGCATAAACAAAGAAAGTCCTTAATCCTCAGTTTGTAAGACCACGCCGGACGTCCGGCGCAATCGTTCAAGCGTGCTAACGTAAACCACGCTAAAACTATTACACACACAAGCATTGGAGTGGTTTGTAAGACCATACCACACTGTGGACGTTGCAGCAGATGTTCAACATGATGCTGCGATGTCTGGGCGTCTAAATTTCACTTCATCATCAGGAGATACTTGAAGTTAAAATTTTAAAACTACATTCACTTTCTCTTTTGTTGAATAATTTGTGAGAACTGTGTTAACAATAAATCTTCATCTTGCTCTTCTTCGTCCAACAGAAACGTAACAATATCCATACTGAACAACAAGTGATGCAAAACCGAATCTCTTTTCATATAGAAATCAGTGAACTGATTGAAGTATGACTTGTTTACACTGTTTCCGCTTTAAAAATCGCACTCACAAACCAGTTCTTAAAGCTACTACGCCGAATGAAAGCGTAATCGGCTTCCCGCCACAAGTTCATCAACGTGATAATCGCGGATGCAATGGTCCGGGGTGATCTTACAACCCTTAGCTTTACCAACAAACCACAGACAAGAACTGTCCCAAAGGCATTTCTAAATTAAACAAAGAAATTATAATGGAAAATATATAAAAAAATGGCTTCCTGTATTTTTCTACAAAGAAAATGTTTATTTTTAAATTTTAACTACAGAAAAAAGTTTATGTTATAGTTAAAACAAAATAATAATGTAGACTACTTTAAACTGAATATACTGAAAAAAAGTATTCTATTCTCAAGACCATATATTAGTTAATATTTTGATGCACCAACATATTCCTACCAAATTGAATGATCTCACTATGCTTTAAGTGGCTCCAACTTTCTCCATATCCGTACATATAATGGTACAATATAATAAATATAATTAGAAGGGAGAGAAGTACAACAAGAAAGATTTAAGATAAAACCTTAATTTAAATTTTTTTAGGTGCTTCCTCTTACCTCTACATTCCACCGATCATCTCATTGGCCAATGATAACAGCCAGTTGCATTCTCAAGTGTCCAAAACAACCTCGAGGCCCGCAAATATAACACTTTAGAAATTGGGCTAATGATGTGGAATAATTCTTTTGAAATTAGTGAAAATTAGCGAAGTGCAATAAGATAAAAGACAGAAAAGAAGCTTCTTTCAAAGGATCTTTTTCTTTACCCAAGCAAGTCCAGTAGAAGGATGGAACAGAATTGTATTTATTTATTAATAACATGTCAATATTGCGCGAATAACTTGTGAATCTTAATATACTTGACATTAATTTCTATGTTACAGCCATATTGGCATTGTGTGAGTAATCAAACTCTGGAGACCCTGGAAATGCGGTGCCAACATCTAGTCAAACTGGATCTCTCGTGGTGCGGCAGCTACGATCTCATCACCACAAATCACATGGTCCAGTGAGTACACATTGAAAATATCAATTGGTACATATCACGCTTTGGAGTCCTTCGTAAGCTCGCTTGCTTTAAAGTGGCATCCTAATTCTATCACTCTATACGTAACATGTCACTCTATACACACTACACAAGTCACTGGAGTGCTGACCAGCGTGTCTGTTTTGTATGTTATATTTTTACTTTACATGAAGTAAAATCGACAAAATATATGTCAGCTAAATGAATACGACATAGGAAGTGATTCTAAATCTATCTTAAAAATGACAGGTTAGCATCAGCGCACTAGGATTTTAGTAAAAAAAAGGAAAGGAGAGCATCATAGCTGACAAAATGGTAAACTGGAGACACACATAGACAACACAAAGAACAGAATAGATTGTAGTGAACAAATTTGTCACTAGTTCCATTCACTTTGGGACAACAAAATGAAACATATCTCCAGTAAGGCAGACTATAGCATAAATGATGAATGCATAGTAATACTATTTAGTGAAAGATGTTAAAGCACGAATACAGCAATAACTACATCACTAACAATAAATATGTACAAAGAAAAAAACAATGAAAAGTAATAATGAGAATAAACAATAACAATAATTAACTTTTAAAAAAAATAACAGCAATCTCTAATAATAACATGGAATAAATAGTAACGCCATATGAATCATTTAATGCACATTTATTATGTTACTGCACTATAACAATTTATTTCTAGAAATAATAGTCTTTCATAATTAAATAACAACTAATTTAACAAGATTAGTCTCTAATTAATATATTATACGTTTTTTGTATGTCCTCCTAGTCGGACGTTGGGTTTTCTCGCACATTTTTACCACGTCACCAAACTCAAATGGTTCAAACGTAACTTAGAATTAACTATCTTAAAAAAACTTGACCTCCGTTTGAAAGTAGATAAATGACGAAAGAAAAAAATAAGAATTAAAAAACAAGCTGGTTAATGGAGGCCATAAGCCTACGCCCAAAAGAGGTCAAACAAATTAAAAAATTCTATCCAAACGAAGTGTGATGAGTGCATTAAATAGCTGAATTATGTGAATAAGCGTGTAATATTAGTAATATTTTTGACATTTTTGACAGATTCATCAAGACAACTGGCAAACATCTGACACACCTTAGACTAGACTGCTGTAGGTTCGTAGACGATGTCACAATCAAAGCTGTAGCCAACACCTGCCTAAATATAAAAGGTATGAATTTTAAGTAACTTTTTTTAGTTAATTTTAATATTTGACAAACGTTACTTTGTTCATCTTTTTTTATTCTTAATGATAATATTACATTTATCATTTACCAACAATATAACACTAGTCATATTAGGAATATTATTGAAATTCTTCTATAGTTAAAATTAAGATTTAAAATTTAAGTAGTGTAAAATTATCTGATTTTACAATATAGCTAAAATATATTCATAAACAATATTTATTTTGTTACTCTCTACATTTACCTGGTTGGCAAGCCTGAGGTACTCTACATTTAGTATTGGGCAAGCATTTATTTTAATCTGATAAGTAAATTATTTTAATAAAGAAATAAAGTTCGTAGAGACTTATGTGGCGTGCATACGGTGGTCTTGTGAATTGTGTGGATCAGTGGCCGCAACGCCAAGGCGTGCAAGTGGTTGGCTACTAAGCACTACAAACTTTCACTAGTTATTTCTAACCTTCTGGAAATCCCAACATCTTCAAGGCCACCTGGTTTATTTGCTAATTTTAATATGTACCCGCGCATGCGCTTTACAAACCATTTATGCCAAATTGCCACAACAAGGTATACCGCATTTCCTTGTGTGTTTCCTTGTCTATCCTAAAGAGGGTGACACGTCCCAGACTTGGTTGGCCCAGTGCCTTCATCCCCAGGGCTGCATGTCTTTAACTTTCCTGTACTGCTTATAGCTCTCATTACACATAGCTGGAGTTTCCTAGCTTTCTGTGGCTTTTCTGTGGTATGTTTAATTGGACGCCTTCAAACTGCTGTACCTGCATACCATGGAACAGCACTGTACACGTTAAGCAGTCTGTTTTTATTTAATCAGACGTGTGAAATTAAGAATGAGAACACGCAGGGAGCATAGGGAGTTAGTCCATACAGCGGAAAAGAATATCTGAAACCTGAAACATGAAGTTTTTATTCCTGAAATGGCTGAAAGTGTTGGAAATTTGTATGAAATCCTCTCTTTATCGTCGATTTAATACCTGAACTTACATCCATTTTGAACAGATTGGACGCCTCTTTTATAGTGATTGATGATATGAAAATAACTGTAACGGTATTATGCAAGGAAAATGAATCTCTACCCATACTTCTGGAAAATGAAAAGAAAATGAGAAAAGTAAACTTAGAAGACTCGCTACACAATGAAAAGAGGCTGAAGAAGAAATTCAGGAACTACAATATAAAATCAAAATGCTTATGACTTGTAATGAAAATTTAAAAGAAGAATGCTTCGCGAAGATTATAAAAGAGTTGACACCAAGGCTGATACGCCTATTAAGAAAGGTAGTGTTTATTCTAAGAGGTGTTTTAAACCAAATAATATTATCTCTAGCTCCCCATTAGAATTACAAAATAGATTCTCCATATTGCCAGTTGATTCGTCTTTGTCGATTCAAGGAGAAACAAACTATGTAACAACTATGGCTCAAGTACACAAAGAACCTAAAATGGATGGTTGTGAAACACCTCCTGAAATACTGAAATCAGTGAAGAGCATTCCCAGTAGTAAAATGAAGCGGAAAAAAATGTTCCCATGTATTGTGTGACAGCATGGGACTTTTCCCATGTATGTAACTAAAATTAATACTCTTTAGTTACATAATTACCTTCATGACTTGAAAAAAGATTTTGACATTTTTGTGTACTCTGCTTCTGGGGCCAAATTAAAAAAAATTATAGAAAGAGGTCTTACATTTGTCGAGGACTTCACGGAACAGTACTTTGTTATTGTACTTGCTGGTGCAAATGACCTAAACCTCTACGAAACAGCACAACGGACAATTAAGCAATGAATAAGTCAGCTCCTTTCCTTAAAATTAAAAACAAACATTATCGTAAATCTCATCCCATATAGATATGACAAACCTTTACTGAATGACAATATTTTTTTCTGTAACCAACTATTATAAAAAATTGTATGAAACTACAAGGGGTCACTAAACATCATACTTGAAGACATCACATCTGATTTGAGAAGATCCCATTTCACAAGGCACAGGCTCCAATTCAGCCGACAAGGAAAGCACTGTCTTGGAAAACACTTCTGTGCTGTCATCAACAGGCTAAGCGGCACATCAGGAACCACAAAGAGCACTCACACTGTTGGTGGTGGCATGGCGGAGTCACGTAGACGTGGGATTTCTCCTTCACTGGATGCCATTGAAGTTCTGCCTTCCTTGGAGTCACCCATCACCCCCTTTCGTCAACAGCCCAGCCCCTCGTGGTTCTCCTTCACAGATCCAGGACATCTACTGTGGACATTGTCTGGACGGTCATCAGGGTGAGAAATCTTCACTGGACCTCTCCATCTCTTCTGAGCCTGTGGAACTGGTTTCCACCACCTCATGTGTAGAACAAAATCTGTTTTTAGATCTCTATTCATGACCAGCCTTGGTGAGATGAGATCACCTGACAGGGGTTCCGTGATTACCTTAAAAACCCAAGATATCAAATATAATATTGTAACAATAGAAAACATTTGTAAAGAAAATTATTTTAATTCAACTGATAAAATTACTATTTTTCATTTAAATATTCAAGGATGTTTACACAAAATTGATGAATTAAGTGATACTTTACAAAAATTAAAATTCTACCTTACAATTATTTGCCTTACTGAGCATTGGTTAACTGAAAGTAACAAAAATTACTTAAACAATATCTCTGGTTATGAGATGGCAGGTTTCTATGGTCATGAGCAGATGTCTAGGGTTGGATCTTGCATACTTGTAAGAATGGGAATTAAGTATAAGTGTGAGAGTAGTTTCGTGACCTAAGGGCACCTCATGTTTTTAGTGTTGTCACTATAAGTCTAGCTATATTAAAACCTATAGCTGTAGCAGCTCCCCTGCTTCTAATGTTGATGCTTTCATAAATGTTTTTGAGTTTTCATGGATGGTCTGGCACAGGTTAAAAAACCATTTCTGTCTGTGGAGATTTCAATATCGACACTGTGAGGCAGAGTAGGGAAAACAAAATTATTTCT
This sequence comes from Stictocephala bisonia, assembly GCA_035578905.1. Taxonomy (NCBI): domain Eukaryota; kingdom Metazoa; phylum Arthropoda; class Insecta; order Hemiptera; family Membracidae; genus Stictocephala; species Stictocephala bisonia. The sequence continues at coordinate 2,435,169 of JAQJVL010000088.1, read as the reverse complement.
TGATGTGGTTGACTCGGTTAAGGGTAAGTTAAACATTACCTCTCCAACCAGAATTCCCGGGGCTCTGCAACTTGCATTGACAACATTATCACTGTGATTAAGGGTCATCAGGCAAAATCTTTTGTTTTTGAAACAGGATACTCTGATAATTTGGCCCAATTTACTGTTGTTTTCTCAGTTTCGCCTATAAATGATCTAGCGTTTCATTATTCGTTTGGAATTGTGAATAATGAGACGATTGGTAGCTTGAACTGCTTACTTAGACAAGAGAACTGGTTGGATATATATGAAGCACCAAACTGTAGTTCTGCTTTAAAATAGTTTTTAACGATCTATACTCACCTACTTAATCATTCTTGTCCAGAACGCACAAGAAAGCAGTATTTGGGATGTAAAAAGAAGCCATGGGTCACACGAGGAATAAGGACATGGCTCGTAAATGTGAGTTGTTTATTATGAGCGAAACAAATGTTCCTCCTGATTTTGTTTCCTATTTTAGGAAATACAAATCCATCCTCCATAGGATTAATTCTTAAGCGAAACTTAACTATAACAACAGATTCATCAAGGAAAGTAAAAATAAGGAGGATTGTCAATAAGGAGTTGGGCCGTTCTGGGAACTCTGACAACCTGATTCGCTTGTCGGAGCCAACCGAAGCTCTTGAGAGTTCGGCGGAAGTAGAGCGTATCTTAAATGAATATGTTATCTCTATAGGAAGTCATATGTCTCAAAAAGACTCAGATAAGGCATCTTTTAACTATCGGATGAATTTCCAAGAACTTTGCCAGGGTGTGGGAGTTTCCTTGGATTACTTTATGCCTTCCACGATCGAAGAGGTTCTCTATGCTCTTAACAAACTAAAAACATCAAAGTCCAGTGGTTGGGACGGTATTACATCGGATATTCTCAAACGATGTGCTAATACTATTGAATCACCCTTGCTTCACATGATAAATATATCTTTTGCTGAGGAGACCTTTCTGGAACATCCGAAGCTCTCTGTCGTGTGTCCTATCTATAAATAAGGACAGAGAACAGATAAGTCTAACTACAGACCAATTTCACTTTTGCCGACTATCTCTAAGGTGATTGAGATTATCATTCATTCAAGGCTTGAGCATTCCTTTTATTCAAACAATCTTTTATCTAACTCACAGTAGCACTCAAGAGGGGCTGCTCAACATCCAATGCTGTATATAGTGTCATCCAGGCAGTTTTGGAGGCAAATATGGCATTTGCTTTTGGGGCTCATAAAGTGACATATTAAAGAGTTCAGGTTCCAGAAGAGAATGGTTAGAATTATGTGTAGAGTAAATTTTAAACACCACTGCAAGCCTCTTTTCCAAGAACTAAATATTCTGACACTACCGGGCATTTATATCCTTGAAGTGTTGTCGTGTTTTAAATGGAATAGTCACTTATTCATAGAGAACAAAGCTGGTTACTTGTACAACATTCGGAACAGAAACGATATGACGTATCCCATTTACAGGCTGACACTTAGAGAGAAGGGTCTCTATTATTCTGCTTTACGATTGTTTAACTCCCTACCTCAACAACTAAAATCCATTGACAGCTCAAAAGCATTCATTCTTAAACTTTAGGGGTGTGCGAGTACTCGAAACTTTGAGTATTTGATTGAGTATTTTACTACTCGAACTCAGCTCGAAGCTTCCGAAACTACTCAAAGTTCGATCGAGTAGTTGTATTTCACGAAATATCAGATTTACATCTTAATTTAGTTTTAAGAGTAAACAGTTTTATAAGTTATGAATAAAAAATGTGCACTTCCTTGTGTTTTATTTTACCCTTAATCATACGTCAACAGTTAGGCACGCGTAATTATAAACTAAACAATACGCCTAAGAATGGTAGTACACGACGACAGTCAAAAGAACTAGTCGACGTAGTGAACGAGTTCGTTCATTATGATTTGTACTAGTTCAATTCAAAGTGAACAACAGAGCTGGGAAGGAAGCGATCACACATGCTGGTTGTCCGAGTCAACTAGTTACCTAATCTAACCTAACCTAAAATAGTGTGAATAAAACAGAAGTGTGGGTTAGTGTTTTTATAACTCAAGAAAGGGGACGAGAGATCCGGTTCAAGATCCTCAAAAAGACCTGTTACCGATACAAATCTAATGGTTTGTACGCCGTGGAAATTATGCATATTTTTGTTCATATCAATAATACCGCCCAATCAGAAGGGTACCAAGAACGGGTCACTTTAGATCCCAAGAATCTTTTCTAGGCGAAAGTTCATCTCGGTTGTAGTATACGTACGTGCAAAGAACCGTTCAGCTCTTTTTCGGAACTGAAATTATTGTATATTTCTTGCGAGTTGATTGAAGTCTATTTTGTTTTTTAATGTGAGCAGGGAATCGTCCAATAATTTGACATAAGAAAATACTGTATCATATAAAATATGGTAATGGCGTTATAGCAGCGTGTGACACAACATTATTGATTTATTTTCCGTCAAATAAAAATATATATACTGTATATATATCCGTGGCGAACGTCTAGTAATTATTATTCCGTAAATACCTTAAATCGCCAAAACTGAGTGTAATATTTGCGCATACGATATTTTTTCCTGTCAATTTGCTGAACTGTTTCCTGACTAGGTTAGACAATAACACAGTTGGAGTGTAAAAGGTGGTAAAGTACGATAATTTTGATTCGTAAACTCACTGAACAGTTCCCTGTTCACATTGACGTCGATGTAAACTGTAAAACAATCACAAATCAACCCAAGTGAGGGAGAAACATGTTGGAAGTCCTTTTCTAAACAAAATATGACGAATTTAGAGATTCAGAAAATAATTTTTATTGATCCGAAGCCTTATCACACGTCTCGTTTTTTATTCATAAATTTATGTTTCAGACTGCATCTCGTCGCCAATATTGGCTAGACTGTCTATTCTATATTATATTAGCCGACTATATCTATGGTTTTCGTTCGATTACACCAGGTTTTCATGAATTCTCTTTATGAATAATTATTTATCTGTTGTTCAGTGTAGCCTCATGTATCGAAATAGTTTCAAATTGCACACATTTCATTACCGATCATAATTTAAAAACTATGATCATCTTAAGCGACTTTCAAATTTATTTTTATTAAACCTGCTTAGTTATTATTATCAATCGATTGAACTACAGTCTTTGTCATCCAGATTTTCAAATTTGATATATAATTCACAGCTTATTTCCGGTTAGTTGTAACCTTGTTATTACTGAATTAAATACCCACAGAATACAGATCCACTCTTCTTCGCGTGTACACAATCAATTTTTTGTTTAGAGGAGGAAATTCTGAAAGCAAATGACTGCATTTGGCGATGACGCCTGAATTTAGGATCCGTTTGGTTGGATGCAGCTTTTGCCAACAAGCTTCGCTTCGCTACGTTTTTGCGGTACACTTTGAACTGAACTACCAGATAAACATATCGGCTAGCTGTGAAACAGTATAATTGGCTTGCATAGAAAATCTAATCTGTGATATGAGTGAACAGATTAAATCTTTAAAATCCACGTTGTTTCAATTAATAATATACTTTCTTAGTTTCTTTCATCATATTAGTTATGAAAAAAAGGTTAATCAAAACAATGCCACATAAAAATATCGGAAGGCAGGAAGTAAAAAGTTTTATTTATCAAATGTTACAGTTACAAACAACAAATCAAAATTATTGTGTTCAGTTTAGATGTATATATATATATATATATATATATATATATATATATATATATATATATATATATATATATATATAGGAATCTGGCAAACTTAACATAGGCTTAGGATGGTGTCTGCCTTTTACAGTTGCCTTGGGTAAACAGGAAATCCTTATGTAAATACTCACTCGAAAATACTCGATACTCGAAAAAATGCCAACTACTCGACTCAAAATCAAAAATCACTACTCGCACACCCCTATTAAACTTAAAAATCTTTTTTGATTGAAAAGTGCCCGTACTCAGTGGATGAATTCCTGTCAGGGTATGCTGATTAGGAATGTGGGAACAAATCTTTTATAATTTTAAGTTTGTTTGTATAGTTTGACTTATTTCATGTAACTCATGTTATTAACGAAATAAAATATTCTGATTCTGATACATTACTACTTACTTACTTCCTTGGCCTCTGATATCCAAGGTGGTATCTGGCCACCCCAACACATACCATCTTCCTCCCTGGCTGACATTCCATTCATGTCACTTGCTCCTTCTTTGTATTCTTTGGGCATCCAGTAGGACTTCTTCCATCATGGTTTTCCTTTCAAACTTAAGTCAGAGCTTCGAACTCCCTTCTTGTAACTTATACTTCACACCGCAAACATGGGCACTTGGCTACAGTGTCTGAAGTGCTAATTAAGTATCTTATCTCTTTATTATATTTTATTCTCTATGTCCCATTTTCTCTTGTGGGCCCAAAGTCATTTCTCATTTCCTTGTTTTTAAAAGTGATGAGCTCCTTTTATTATTTCAATCAAGAATCCATGGCACTGCTCCATACAGAAGGATAGTTCTTGGTATAGTTTTGTAGATTTTAATTTTTGTTTGTGTAGATATTATTTTGGATGACATAAGTTTGTTTAAGGCAAACATGCTTATATTAGCTCATTTTATTAGTTAATAAATTCTCGAGTTATTCTATTATTACCTTGAGAATTTAGCTACTGGTAGGGTCTCCCTTGCCAGACGGAGACAGATATTCGTTAGGTAGGAACCAGACTAGAAGGGATACCCTGGTGCTGGAGATGGGGGTTGTGCGTTGGGCTGACAACCCATACAATAAAAAACGCCTTGTTATGTATAGCCATCAAAATGCCTCGCAACAATGTGCATTTATTATTTTAAAATAATTTACTGATACTTCTGTAGACAATTAATATTTTGGGAAATACAGTCTCAAGATAGCAAGCTTTCATTGGGGTAACCACAAAAATATAATAACCCTGCAAAACTGTGACATTCATCTAACATTTATTTAATTTCTTCCTCATATATTATATTAAAAATTATATAAAGATATATTAAAAATTCAGAAAAACATATATATTTTTATGTGTGAATATTTACTGTTGAACATGTTTTGTTATTTATGCATTATTTCTTTACTTATTTCTATTAGAACATTATATATTCTGTGTGAAGTAATACACTTTTTCAGATTGCCTTGAATAGTACTGATATAAATCATTGTACTTAAACCGTGTTGTAAGTAATGTTGATTTTTTAAATCAGAATTGACACTGCGCAATTGTTCACGCATCACTTCGGAAGGTTTTGTCAGTCTTGCAACAGTGAGGACATTGGAGCGGTTAGACTTGTATCGGACACAGATCGAGATGCAGCCTCTGGTTAGCATTCTTAAAGCATCACCTTTACTCAAACATATCAACTTGGGTACGTACAAAATATTAGTAATAATGTGTTGACATTGCTCATGTTAGATTGAATATTAAGAATTACAACATTGTTTTATCCTAGAGATGTTTGCAAGTTAAATGTATTTGCAATTGCTTCATGATTCAATATGAATAGTAATCATAAATTCACATTAAAATAATTGTCATTCATACACGCCTTGGTTACACAGACTGAATTATTGTTTTAGTTCACTGTGTTTAATTACACCATTCAAATCCTACAGTGATATACCAATATTAGAAAATTTTATTTGTTACTTGTTTAACAATATATACTATATATTATTAAAAAGTATTAAAATTCATATTTATCAGAAATAAGGATATGTAACGATGTACAGCATGTTAAATTTGCATATCATTTTCCTTTTCTAAGTACTTAGAACACTTAATAATATTTATAATTAACACTTAATAATTAATTAACATACAATAATTCATAAATAATTTCATAAAGTCACGTTTTATTAGGATAAACCCCATTTACTTTTGACTGGTCTACGTGTATAAACAAATTACCAGTATAGCTTACTTTAAATGGCAACTCTTCGATGATGGTGGTAACTCTTTCCAAATGCTCAGTGGTTTCCTATACCAGGAGGACACCTAAGTTTCAAATAATGTTTGATTATAAAATGGAGGAAAAAATTTGGATAGGAAACTATCTATAAAAGATCTAGGAATAACATTTGATTCAAAGTTTACATTTAACGATCATGTTCTTGCAGTATGTAAGGCTTCATATTCATTATTAGGATTTATTAAAAGGTCAAGTATACTATTAAATATCTATTTATTAAAAAGTCAAAAATCCCAAATCTTTAAAATTGTTATTTTTCTCTCTAGTTCGATCTAAACTTGAGTATGGGGCATTGATTTGGTATCCACACATTAACTATCTTTCAGAAATGATCGAAAACATTCAAAAAAGTTTTTAAAATTCCTATTTTATAAAGCTTTTGGGTTTTATACAAATTTAATTCCTTATTCTGAGTTACTGGAAATTTTTGAACTTTCTAGTGTGATTAAAAGAAGCAAATTAAATGCACTACTTTTTCTTAATAAATTATTGGATGGGAGCGTAGACAACGATGACTTAGTGTCAAAAATAAACTTTACTGTTCCTCGCCTTGGCTCACGCAATACAGATTTATTTTTATACCTTTCTGTAGAACCAACTTAGGCTTTTACTCACCTTTAAATAATATGTGTCGACTTTATAATTTACATTGCCGGGAAGTTGATATTTTTTATGATTCCTTTGGTATATTTAGATCTAAATTGAATAGCAAAGTAAATAAATTTTAAACACCTATGTCAATTGTTTCAGTTTACTGGTTGCATTGTTACTTTTCTATCTACTGTTCTTTGACTGCTATTTGTTGGTTGTCTTATAATTTATTTAATTATTAGTTATATTTCAATTATTTATAAATCAGTTTCAATTCTATCTAATATATATTTAATTTATATGAATTATTATTTACTATATACATATAAGCTTTCTGTTATATTGTGTGCTGAATGCTGTATTTGTTCATATGCATGATTTTATTGTTATATAGAATTAGTGCTTTTATGTAATTGGCTGTAAGCTGTATAAAAGCATTCAATAAAGAAATTTGAATTTGAATAATTAACACTTAATAATGTATGTGTTCATTTGGTATGCTTCTATAAATCTTAGCTATTTAACACGTTCGCTACCAATTGCCGCAAATATCACAGCCTGTGCGTCTAAGAAGATAGCCTACTTACAGACCAAGCCTAACAAAGGTGGCCATCGTTATAGCCCAAGAGTAAAAGTTTGATAATATGGGTAAAAATAGTTTAATACATATATATCCAATACTTACCAAAAAATATTTCACTTTGTTTTTACAGTTTTTATTCACTTTCATGAGTGCCGCAAATGTGGGGCACTCAGTCTATACTGTAAAAAGTGCATTTTTATCTATATAGTTCCCTACCACCATTATCAGTTACATAATTTTGTCTTCTATTTCGGGCCATTTCCGCACGTCACTAACTACAAAACAATGTAACAACTAACTCATTATAAAGAGTGGCGAGTTAATGGCTACGTGCACTTGGCTGAGCAGTGTTGCATCTGCGTAGAACTTGGACTTGCAGTATAGCCAAATACTTTGTAAAGTCATAAGTAGACCAAGCGCCTCAAAGATGCGGCTAGCTTTCCCGTAGCCCACAATAAATGAATCAGGCCTCTACAATATACCGTTGAATAGCAATATGCTATTTAGTAACATAATTACAACACCGCAATTTTGCGGCAGCAGTCATTGACCCCAAGCGCCACAAATGTTCAGCGGCAATTTGTGGATAGACCCTTATGTGCCGCAAATTAGCAGTTGTGAGCTATAGATGTAGACTTCATTTTTGCATGGCAGTAGTAAACTTGTTAAGCAATTACAGATGTTGTAAACAAATATTGGAAGTTACTACATATTTTTTTCTACATAGCTTATCTTTAATTTATTAGGTATTTGTACTGTGCTATCAATAATTTGATTGAATTATCTTAAATGGCCATTGTGGAAGTTTAAATTGGACCAATTTTTTAAAATCTAATAGTTATCGAGAGAAATATATGCCTTTAGTTCTTAACTGAGCTTGACCAAAACTGGCTGATCAGTTCTAAGTCTGTGTCCATCTTGTTTAGATATTATAGACAGACAAATCAACAACACTGACTTGTTAACTGGTAGTAAATCTGACTAAATCAGGTTACTGTGGTACAGCTGATAACAGTTGTTTTCTAACATGTGATGATGGACCACTTTCTTAAATAATTGTTATTATTTATTGTTACTTAAACTGACATGAAAGGTTAAAAATTATAGAGATTTTAAGTAGTAATTAATATGAGTAATAATATTACACTAATAACATATTATTCATAAAAGGGTATGCACACAATTCATTTTAATTTGCGACGATTTGCCGCAGTTCTGTAGTTTATATAATCACATCTAGTATGAACGGCAAACTATTTCACTGAAGCGGTCGATAGTAAATTGGTCTTATTGCATTGTCAGCTGGTTCAGTCCAGAGGTCTTTTGTCTGTAGGAACGTGAAACACAAGACAATCCTGATTCTCGTTTTCTCTCTTTCTGTCTGTGCAAGAGTCAACATCTAAATCATAAATTATCTTCAAACTCCGCGATTAGTGCTCGTGGTGCTGTGAGATCCACATTTAATGTAACATTTTCTAGTGATTTCCTTTTCTTCTAAATTTGTTTAAAAAATGAACGTTCGCTTAAAATGTAGGTTTTAAATAACCTTTTTTTCTAAATTACTCTAAAGTAAATGTGATATTTTGTGACCTAGATCTTTCGGTAGCAACTATGTCAAGGGTCTATTAACACGCTTGTTCTCAGGAAAATCACATGTGTGAAGCGCCTGGTGAAACTGTAAATACTGAAGTGAAAATAGCTCATTGACGTGGTTACAAAAAAATCTAGATTCTAGTTATAACCACGCCTGTATGAAGCCTAAGATCCAAGTATCTTTACTAATAACTTAAGCTTCCGGTAACGTCCGTGTGAAGGTGTATCTACAGTATTTTGATCACCAAACGTTTGCCCATGCTGTGATGTAAATATTGTAGATAACACCTTGATGCGGTTGTTACCGAAAGCTTTAGTTATTAGTAATGACACCGGCCACTTAAGACTATGAAATAAAATCTAAGTATCTTGTAAACTTTACTGACTGTCATTTTGTACCAGGATCTTGTGTGCGTATATCCAGCATGGACGAGATCGCCCAAGCACTAGGCACATACAACCCTTGTATGGTAACCATAGACTTGTGGAAGACATACAGTCTCACTCCTGTGGGCGTCCGAGCTATTAGTAAATGTAGTATGCTCGAAGAAATCGATTTTGGATGGTGGTAAGTGACTATATATATATAAATATATATATATTTTGTAATATTAGTTACGAGTTTATTAGAGTAGTAATATGGTGCTTTAACATGGCTGAATATGATTTGAGGACTTTTATAAAATTCGGTTTTCTTGTAATGACTTAATGTCTACATGATGAAAATAATTTTTAGATTTATTCCAAAGTAAGAACTGAAATAAAGCTTGTTTATTTGAAGAGCCCATTTAAAGAAATTTTAGTCACCATATGACAATTTATAGTAGTGTCCAGTAGTCCCGCTAATCCGAACTTCGGTAATCCGAAAGTTTGCTTAATCCAAAACGGAGATTGGCAAAAGATTTTGGAAAAATAAAAATGCTGTTACTGTAAGAACCACTACTTTATAAATCTAAAAAATGACAAGATGCTATTATTTCATGTACTTGACTGTCAATAAACTGTTCAAATGTTACTTTGATTTGAAAGTAACAAATCGTGTAACTTTCAACTTTCTTTAATATTAGGTCGTGTCCCGACTGTCTGGGACACGACCTAATATTAAAAAAGCTGGAAAATCTGGGAGTAAGAGGCATAGAGAATAAATGGTTCTCCAGCTACCTCCGAGGAAGGTCACAACTTGTGGAGGTACAGCATACTGAATCTTGCATCACCAGATCATACACATCAGCTCCAAAACCAATAGCAAGAGGTGTGCCTCAAGGATCAGTACTTGGGCCAGTTCTTTTTATCCTTCTGACTAATGACTTCCCTACTTTCATTGACAGCCCCAGTACTGACTGCATAATGTATGCAGACGACACTACTCTTCTTATAAAAAATGACACAGTAGATGAACTATCCCTTAACTCTCTGACTTCTCTCCAACGAGCCATCAAATACAGTGCACTGAATGATCTGGCAATAAATCCTAAAAAAACAACGCAAGTGCATTTCAGTAGGAAAAATGAAATACCAACAAATATTCCAGACATATCAGTAGCCGATAAAACACAATTTCTGGGCTTAACTATCGACAATACACTTTCATGGAGTCATCATGTGAGCACAATTTCGAATAAAATATGTGCAGGCATATACGTCATGAGGCGACTCAAATCAGTGGGTACTGAGGCATCCGTCAAAGCTGCCTATTACGCACTGGTAGAGTCCCATATTAGATATGGTCTCATCATCTGGGGCAGCTCTAATGGAAACCTGAAAAGGATACTCACCCTCCAGAAAAAGGCAATCAGATCCCTTGCCAATCTTGAGCCTCGACAAAGCTGCAGAGAAGCATATCAAAATTTAGGCATTCTGACTGTACCAGCTCTGTATGTATACGAAACAATGCTACATGTTGACAGACTCAACTTTGACACTTACAACAATCTCCATGACTACAACACTCGACACGCCTCCAGATATGTTCTGCCCCGCCACCGAACTGCCCTCTTTGAAAAAAAACCATCCTATGTAGGGCGAAAACTCAGAAATCGACTGCCAGAGGACCTTCAATCGCTAACTGGAAAGGCACTGAAGAAATCACTTCAAGAATTCCTTGTTAAGACACCACTCTACAGCCTGGAGGAGTTCCTGGATGCAACAAACACTTGACTTTTCCTTTTGCTTACATGTTTGACTATATTACTGTACTTAATGTTCATGTAATAAAGAAATTTTGATTTGATTTGAAAGAATTCCTCTCCCTCGAAACTAAATTTCGCCAGTGTTTCAAAAACGTGTCATCTAATGGGGCCGTGTTGGGATGTTGCTCTACGTATCCTATTGTGAGATCAAGGCAGCCGCATCGTCTGTGAGTGTTATAACAAAACTGAGATATGTAAATACACGAGTTCGAACTTTTCATAAGAGACTGACAGTGGGAATTGGGTATAGTGCTTTAATAACAAACTTTAAAACAGTCATTTAATAAACAAAATTAAGTTACATGACAGTAAACTTATTTGTTATTTAGAACGAAGGTTGGAAAATATTATAGGAAATATGTAATGAGTTAAGTTATCCTTTTTTTTACTGTACAGTCTGGGAGTAAGTGTGCCAGGAGACTGTCTCAACGCTTTGGCAGTTGGCTGTCCTCGACTACAGAAGCTGTTTATGGCTGCTCTACGAGGAATCATGGACCGTGACCTTGAACCATTTCTGGAACACTGTCCTCGACTCAGACAGGTGGACCTGCTTGGTTTGCGGAGCATAACAGCTGACATTTGCTATAGGTTAATGTCTTAATTTCTACCTACATACTGCTAAATATGCTTACTAAATTTTATTAGTTTGAAACATATTAATAATATGAAAATAATAATCTTAAAATGTCTAATGCTCTCTTTAGAAGAAACATACTGTAATAGCATAATAATGATAATTGTTTGTTCTTCTCCTTTTTTCACTATCCTATATTTAACTCTTCTTTTCTTATATAGGTAAAAAAAGCAAGTTTAAAATGTCTGCTTGAGTTTTAGAAAGATATTAATGATGTGCTAGTTAATAAATAAATACTATACTTAGGTGGAGGGGAAGCAGATAAGGCATTGGTTTACCACGAAGCAAGCTTGGGTTGCTTGACATTTTTTACACTGTGCTGTCCTTGTGGTTTGGAAGTTATATTAAACCTTTGCTCCAACGAGCCTATAAAACGATAATAGTCTAGCCTGTTGTTAGCAAAAACGGTTTTAACTGAGCATCTCTCCCCACTAACAGTGCATATGTATGAGAAGTCAATAAGATGTAAAGATTCACTACTTAAGGAGTTTAAACAGATCTTATCTAATCTAAATCACCCCTTCTTGCAAGATATACTGCAACAGGATAGGATACTTAAATTTAGAAAACCACCTCTTCTACCAGCCTCCAAGTTAATTTAAAACAAATTCTCGCCATAAACTAGCTGGGGTTGTTTGACGGTTGGAACAAGTGTGTAGTACCAAACTGTTATGATAGTCATAGAAGGAATTTTTATTTTCATTCAGTTTTCCATTTTTCTCTTTTTTTTTTTTTTTTTTTGTAGCTGGCAAGTAATACAGCCAAACTGTAAACATCTCCCCTCTAAAAGCCATGATAAAATTAAAATTGTACTGACACGTAGGATTTGTTTTCCTACTAGTAATATTTCATTAATAAGTATAAGGAAATATTTTAATTGGATAAATAATCTAATTTACTTATCATTCCTATAGAAGACTGTCATTAATATTTACATAAATAAATGTATTAGTGTTATAAATAAGTATTTGAAATTGTTAGAAATTATAAAAATATTTTAGACAGTTTAATGGATTTTTTTTTTATGGATGTGTTGATACTAAAATTATTCGATACCAGTTAATGAATTACAGATTCTCAATACTGATACCTTATTGTAAGAAATAATTTAGAATACTAAAGAAATATAATTATTTAGTACTTAAGTAAATAAAAGATAAAGAATATATAATTACATTAAAACACAAAACTATTTTTGAATACAAACAAGCTACATAAACAGAACAATATTATCTCATATTTATTAGTGAATTGTGAAACCTTAAGTATAGGCATTGAAGATTTTGGATTGTTATCAGTGTAAAGTTAAAAAAAATATAATTTCAATCCAATATAGGATCGTCCACTTATTTATTTTAGTAATATTAAAGGATTTTAAGGTAATAAGACAATTTTGCTAGTTTTATATTAATTTGAATAGTAACAATTTATAAATGAAAAGTAACGAAAATTTCAAAAATATTTTAGAATCCTTTTGTCTTACAAATATAAATCTACCAGTGAAATAATCATAATTTTGGGCTTTAAATTTTATTCACTTAATGAATTACAAGAAATAAAATAAGTCAGTAAACAAAACATTAAATAAATTACCAATAAAAAAAATAAGATTTAGCTGTCAGTGTATTAGTAGCTGAATGAGTCTCATTTTTGAAACTTTACTGTGAGTTACATTGATTTAAACTATCAGGGTTTTATGAAGTATGACACTATTTACTTGAACTCTTGTAAAAAAACAGATTTTTTTTATTTTACTTAAAGTGATTGAAAAATATATATTTACAATAATTTTCTCTATTACAGTACAGTTTAAAAAATTTGTTTGTTCTTGATGTACAGTATAGTAAAAAAGGAAAATAAAAATTTTATTTGAAATATTTTGTATACATTCAAAATTATTTTATGGAATGTTTTATAAATACGTTAAAGCTTTTCAAATTTTTTTAACCCTCCGAGTGCCACACCCCCCTTGAGTGCTGGGTCATTTTTATGTATTTTGCAGCGTTCAAGGGAAATATTAATAAAAAATTACTTTTAGCAGATAACCACATACACGCGCACGCCATTTATTAAACCTACTTTCAGCCAACAATTTTCTAATTAAGTGGAATTTTAGAATTTTCTAAACTACTTTTTATTTTTTCAAAATATCGATTTTTTAATATTTTGAGTGAACTATAAAAAAAATCCAAAATAGCCATTTTTTAGGCAATTTATCACTAAACATAAAAATATATACTTTTATACAACTGGGGTCATTGTAAACAGTAAACATAAACACAAACATAGCATACACAACAACAGCTTCAGCCATGACACTGACACAGTGACAAGGGAAAACATTAATACAAAATTAATTTTAGCAGATAACTACACATATATAGGCCCTATATATATTTGTAAACTAGAATAATTTGGCTATCAGAAAAAATTAAATTTATAAAACCTACTATCAGCCAACAACTGTCTATACTTAATAGAATTTTATAATTTTCTAAAGTAATTTTTATTTTTCAAAATATTGATTTTTTTAGTGAACTATAGAAAAAATCCAAAATAATCAATTTTTAGGCAATTTATCACTGAACATAAAAATATATACTTTTATATACTTGGGGTCATTGTAAACAGTAAACATAACACAAACATAACATACATTTCAGTCATAACAATGACACAGCTGTGTTCACTTGAAAAGAAATATTACTATGTCAGCTGTTTTTTCGCCAAATCGAGCACACATAACATCACCATATAGCCTTCACGCTCTAGATTGTAGGGGTATTTGATTCATTTCGATATAAATAGTAGAAACCGGTAAGATTGATCGAAAAAACGGGATTGCGATATTGATAGAAATCTATTGACTGGCACTTCTAGGCGAGATCGTATCGATAGAAATTTATCGATAGGCCCTCGGAGGGTTAAATTGTGAAATGAATTTATTGTCTCTTCTTTGCGACTCAAGCGGAAAAAACTTGTTGTTTAGTATGGAAACCTCAGGCATCTGACAGACTGCAGACTAAATGAACTACATTCAGTCTGAAGACCCTACCCTTTCCTATCATGATAAGACAGACAGACAGATTGGAGCTTGCATTCCTGTTTACAACTCATTTTCAACATAGTCATTAATGTCTTGACTGTTATTGGGCTTTACTTACTTACTACCGTGGCTCTTGGTACCTAAGGTGGTATTTTGCCTCCTCTTCTCTTCTTCCCAGCCTTCTGATATCTTTTCTAACCTGGTCTTGCCATCTCATCTTGTGGTGGTCTTTTGCCCTCGCGGTTGTTCATTAAGATGTTTTTTATTAAGGAGTTGTCCTCCTTCCTAAGCACATGTCAAGGCCATCTCAACCTTCTGCTTCTCACCTCAGCCACGGTGTCTCAGTCCAAATATAGCTGTCTCAACTCTCTGTTATGTTTTTTCTCCATTCTCCATATATTTATTATCTTAATATTTTGTTTTCGAATACCATAAGGCGTTTTTCGGTATTCTTGCTTAATCCCCAATTTTCTGACTCGTACAATAGCACCGGTCTTACAATGGTTTTATATATACAGACTTTTGTTTGTAAGATATCAGTCTAGAGTCTAACAGTTTATGACAAGCCGAGAAACTCTTATGTGCTACATTTATTCTTTGTTGTATCTCTACATTTTCTTCATTATTGCTTGTCAGTATTACTCATAAATAGGTAAAATTGTTTGTTTTTTGGAATTTTTATCTTCCTTTGAATGTTATTTTCATTATTTATTTGGTGCTCCCTTCCACATTCCATTATCTTAGCTTATATGTTTATGTAGATTATGTTGAATTATATAGATATATGTTGAATTATTATTTTTTGTGTTCTGTGTAGATTTCTGTGCGTGTTTCATGAGCTCAAACTGCTGGACCTGAGTTTTTGTGATCAGATCCAAGAGTCCTTGGTAGCCCAGTGGCGGCTGGAGTTTCCTCACGTCAGCATCAAACGAAGTTTTCAGTCAGAGAATTCAGCTGGCTGTTACCTGCCCAACCACTACTGACACAACCCGTGTAAGTACTGACTGGAGTTATAAATTGAAAAGTACAAATCTTTAACTCATGAAGTGGCAAATCGTCTACTGCAGTTTTGTCAGATCACTCCTGTACTGACAGGCAATACAGTGAGCTATAGACTAATAAAACTCACTGTATTGCCTGTCAGTACAGGAGTGTTCTGACAAAACTGCAGTAGACGATTTGCCACTTCATGAGTTAAAGATTTGTACTTTTCAATTTTTTTTTTAATTTTTTAAATAACAATAACTATTTTTTTATTTTGTATATTATATTATATCAGTTTTTATTTCTGTCGTTAACGGTCACATGTTAAAACTATAGATTTATACATTTTTGCTAATTTAAGACTTGTTTATACTAGGGATATTTAATTATTACCAAAACCATTTTAGTATTTTTGTAGTGCAGTCTATAGCATTAACCAGAGAATATTTTTTATTAGTCTATAGAATATTCTCTGGTTAATGCTATAGACTGCACTACAAAAATACTAAAATGGTTTTGGTAATAATTAAATATCTCTAGTATAAACAAGTCTTAAATTAGTAAAAATGTATAAATCTATAGTTTTAACATGTGACCGTTAACCACAGAAATAAAAACTGACATAATATAATATACAAAATAAAAAAATAGTTATTGTTATTTAAAAAATATATCCTTATAATATACCCGTTTGATGAAAACATCTAAATTACATCTAAATACTGTAAAAATAAATATATATTGTTAGATATATACAGTAGCCACACAACTATTCATATTGCAACTATCTGGAATCCATCATATCCGGATCATATTAAAATAAACCTGGCTTATTCTATCAGCGGTAAAATCAGGTAGGTTTGTATTACTAATAATAATTGTTTTTTTCTTTAACGTTAATAATTTTTTTCTTCACGATTTATTTACTAAAGGAAACCTTAGTAATGTTCACTGGCCGCTTTTACCAGTATTTGTGGTCAGCTACAAAACAGAAGTTTTAAAATTATAAATGTACTATTTATTAATTTTTCAAGAAAATTACAGAACTTAAATAACTCTTGTGTGTATGACAAGAGTTTGCTGTTATACATTTTCTATAAATGGAGAGGCATCCAGTTCACAATCCCTTTATTATGCTTTTTATATTGTTGACATTTCCCACTCCTTCCATACCGTATTTATAGAAGGTTGCAGGCACAAGGAACCATGTTTTCATCATATTGCTTAAGAATTTTTGATTATTCAAAAGCATTTGATAGTATAAACTATAAAATTCTTCTCCAAAAGTTAAATTACTATGGATTTGATAGTAATTCACTAAAATTAATGAAATCATATTTGGAACATAGATTTCAATTTGTATAAATTAATGGTCAACTTTCAAAAGGTAAAGAAATTAAATATGGTGTACCACAAGGATCTCATTTGGGTTCATTACTTTTTAATATTTATATAAACGATATTCCCAAAAATATGAACTCCACAAATATTAAGTGTTTCTTATATGCTGAGGATGTTAGATTGGTATTTACATCAAATTGTTTTGACAAATTAGAAGAAGTGATTTCTTTTACTACAAAGAAATTTATCAATTGGTGCAATGCTAATAAATTAATTATCAATTTAAACAAAATACACGACATACATATTACTTACTCAAATAAATTGAGACTGGACCTTAAAATAAATCCAATAAAATTTTTAGGAATTATCCTTGATTATAAGATATCTTGGAATAATCATGTGGATTATACAATAAAAAATCTGAACAAAGGTATCTACTGTTTAAGAAGACTAAAGTACAATGTGAGTGAAGATATACTAATACAAATTTACTATGCACATATTCACAGCATATTGAGTTGTGGAATAATATTATGGGGACAGTCTTCAAATTCAGTTAAATTATTTAAAATTCAAAAAAGAGCAATTCAACTAATTTGTGGAGCACTTTTTAAAACTCCATGCAGACCTCTATTCAAAAACTAAAAATAATGACTCTTCCTTCACTATTCATTTACAAAAGCTTACTATACACCAAAAACAACTTACATAAATTTCCTCAGAACAAAAAAGTACGACACAAGAAATTCGAATCAACTGAAAATTAAACAATGTAAATACTCAACAACACAAAAAAATCATGAATGTATGGCTATTAAATTGTATAATAAATTACCTTATAAATTAAGAAATCTGGAAATGAAACAATTTAAAAAAATTATATGCAACTATTTATTAGAAGAGTGTTTGTACACCATTGAAGATTTTTTTTTTAATTCAACTGTAATTTATATGTAGATTTAACTCAATTTTTATTATATTTATTATATTATATATTGTAATACCTCATTTGAGGTTTGATGCAATAAACATTATTATTATTATTAATAACCTTGCCACCATGAGTCTGGATCAATGACCAATGACAAAGCTGAATAGTGAAGCACTACAACTTTAATCTGTTTTTCAGCCATTATTAAGCAAAATACAACACAATAAACTAAAAATAATATAAGCACGAAGGAATATAAAAATCAAAGAAACCGTTTAAAAGAAGAACTGCATGTCATTAAAGGGTTATATTCAGATGAATCTGTGAAAAGTTGACTTCAGAATTAGGAGTGGGAACAAGCTTATGACTACAAAATTCAGTCATCAATTTCAATAATCAATATTCCAGAAAGTAACAGACGTTTTCAAATAAAAAATTAACCAACTGAAATAGGAACATTTTATTATATACATTTAAAAGCTACACTTTTAGGCTATTTTTCAACGTAATCTCCGTTCAAATTGAGACATTTATCATAACGTGACACAAGTTTTTCGATTCCAGCTCTGTAGAAATCTGCCGCCTGAGATCTTAACCACTGATTAACGCCAGCGTGAAGTTCAGCGTCACTATCGAAGCGCTGCGTTGCGAGCCAGGTCTTCATCGCTGGAAAGAGGTGGTAGTCGCTTGGTGCCAGATCTGGGCTATAAGGCGGATGATCAAACACTTCCCAATCAAAATCATCCAAGACTTGTCGTGTACGATTGGCTGTATGGGGACGTGCATTGTCGTGGAAAAACAAAATATTCGAGCTAAATTTTCCCCTACGCTTGTTTTGTATCGCTCGCTGTAGCTTCTGAAGTGTTTCACAATAACACTCTGCGTTGATTGTTGATCCTCGTTCAAGGAAATCAACCAGAATCACATCCTTAGCATCCCAAAAAACAGTTGCCATAATCTTTCTCGCTGACAGAGTTTGGAGACATTTTCTTGGTTTTTTTGGAGAATGGGTGTGCCCCCATTCCATAGACTGCATTTTTGTTTCACAATTGACATGCTTCACCCATGTTTCATCACCAGTAATGATACAATCGAGAAGTTTGTTACCATGTTTGTCGTATTCATCAAGGAAAGTTAACGATGCAGCAAGTCTTTGTTTTTGTGATCTTCCGTAAGGATTTTTGGTACCCACCTGGCACAAAATTTGTGGTATCCAAGCTTCCCTACAACAATTTCATGAAGTAAACTTCGTGAAATTTGTTGGAAATGTTCTGAGAGTTCAGTCATTGTAAAATGGCGATTTTCACGAACTTTGTCATTGATTTTCAACGTCAAATCTTCAGTCACAAGGCTAGGCTGACGGCTACGACTATCGTCATGAACATTGGTGCGGCCATTTTTAAAGTCAATACACCACTGCCTTACTCTGCTTTCACTCACTATCCCATTTTCATAAACTTCACACAGTTGGCGATAGATTTCAATTGGTTTATGGTTTTTTGCCAACAAAAACCTTATCACTGAACGCACTTCACAAGTGGCGGGATTTTCAATTGCAGCACACATTTTAACTATTCAAAGTGAGACAAGCCAAAGAGGTACAGACCGCGCGCGACTACAGCGCGATGCGTACTGAACGCTAGAGCGTACTGACACCAAGATAGCGGCTGTAGCCCCGCCCACTGCCGCACAATTCAAAAACGTCTGTTACTTTCTGGATAGCCCTCGTAATAACGTTCTAACTATCATATAAGTTAATTATAAACAAGCAGACTGCATCTAATAAGCTCAACTTAGGTATCATTGACGTTTGAAGGATCATCAGTCTTAGCACACAGCAGGTCACCTTATATCGGATGTATGTGGAATCAATGCTATCCAGATCGGTTCGCCGCCACATTGATCTACTGTACATTAGTCTTTATACATACAATCAATCATTACAAAATTCCATAATCACTGCACAGATTTTAATGATATTTGGAGAAAAGTTAGGTTTTATATAATAGAGACCCACTAAGAAAATTTCTGGCAATTCCATTCCTTAAAGGTAAAAACAGCCCCTCAACCTTTCCTTTTTTTCATAAGATTAACATTGGCATTAATTTTATTTAATAATTTATATGAAACAGCTGATACAAAAAACATAAATATGACACCAAAGCTTGGCTAGTTTGGTTTTGAATGTGAAACGATTAAAGTCATTTCTACTAACTCTGACATGATTGCACAACTTTAGACTGACTAAACTGAAGTAGACTTATGGGGTTTTCTAGACTATAAAACAGCAGCATATTGATGTGATGGTATAGTGAAAACTACGGAGGGAAGGGTAAGCAAGTGTTGAGAACCACCTTGTAGCGAAGCTGGTTATTTTATAAACCTGAAAAATGTAGGTAACAAAATATTAAAATAAATTTAGGATTATTGTAACAGTATATATATATATATATATTTTTTAACTTGTATTTGTAAACAAATCTTTAAAAATATTGTTGAAATATATAAGATAATTGATGACTTTTCCATTTTGAGATTTAGTATGGTTACAGTTTTCTCAATATTTTAGAAGATTGTAGTCTGAAACAACCCATATAATAATGTATAAATGTTGTGTTATATGTAATAGCCATAGAATTAAATTGTCTTATTTTGTTGTATTTATAGAGTTGTGATATTTTCAGCGCTCCTCGAACTGGGGACAATGACACATTTCTACTACACAGTGCTGAATCTGGAGAATCTCTAAATGTATCAGTGATACAGGACAAAAATCTTGTGCCACATTTTTTTAATTCATCGAACTATTTATAAAAAGTTGTGAATGTCAGTTTGTGACAGGCGCAGAATATGTCCGATCACACAAGCATTGCTGCAGGAAGTTACATGTAAAACTGGAGGAAATCTGGAGAGTAAAAAGAAAACTAGATTGTAAAAATATAATCTTGACACAAAATGCAAAAATTAAAAAGCAGAAATCCTGAATAACATAAAATTACACAAGAAATCCTTATCAATCTATATCTTTTTGTGTACAAGGTGAACAGAAATTACCCAACTCTCAGGTCCCAGAGCTCTAGAACAATAGATAAAGGAGTGCTGCAAAAAATAAAACTAGGAAAGGGGAGGGGAGTTTATTGTGATTATGTTTATATATTATTTTACATATTTGTTTTATTGAAAAAAAGTGTATCAAAATAAAATAAATTATGACATGAAACAATCTTAAAATATTTTATAGTGATTAAATTTAAATAACTTACATTGTAAATTTTCTAAATTATGAATCTCGCAACATTACAGTTATTTATCAGCTGTGTTTCATCAATTATTTCAGTTTTACTATAGTAAAAGGACATCTTTCTTAATTTCCGGTTTTATTCTTAACACTATTTTACCTGAATATTTTTCTTTTCTTTTAAGAAACCAATTAATAAATTAATTTAATATAAATATGTTTTAACTTCCAAATTTAACTAGTATTTACTGATCACGACGACTCAAAATTGACTAAAAGGCTATATTTTTGGGGAAATCAAATCTTAAATTTTTTATTTAAATTGGTAATGAAGTAAAAATATATCACCCAGATTACTTTGGTTTTTTTAAAACATGTCAATTTCAATTTTTGTTGCTATTGATCTGGTAATAAATCAACAATGCCTACTTCTATTTATATGTTAAATTGTATAAAATTAAGAATTTTGTGTAAAAATATCACTTTAATTTAGCATTATTTTTCTTTACTAGTTACAGTAATATATTAAAATAAACGATTTTTATTCTTAATTTATATAATTCCATATACTGTCAAACATTTGAACGGTATTAAAAAATTTTGTTCACGGGTGAAGTTGACCCTTGAAAGATAAGATCAGGGGAAATTTTATGTGGTCAAGCATATTCTGCATCCTTTCATTTGATGGTTTCATTATCAATTTTCGGTGATTGTGCAGTATTTGTTGCCTGAAGATATACTCTATATTTTTGTTCCTATTTATATTGTATATAGTGTTTCCTATTTATTTAGCAAAACATACATTCCATTTTATGTAGTATTTGAAGTTATAGACAATTTTAATACATGTTTTGAAATGTTGTGAATTTTATTTATTTTGTGTTACTGAGGGTGAAATATAAAGCTATTTTAAATTATAACTCAGATTGCTTTTATTTAATTCCACAATATAGTAAACTGTTAGACAACTCATAAACATTTAACTTATAAACTAACGCTTCTGTTGTCAATAATTGTACCATAGAGCCATTTACAACCTGAACACGATATGCATTTCTATGATATCCCAGCCCAACAGCAAGCAAATATTCAACATGTGAAACTGGACAAAACAATTTATTAATGGCGCAACATATTGTTTAAGACAAGAATAGCTTAAATAAAGTTTTTTATCTTTAATTACACTAGGACGTAAAGAAAAGTCTAGCAGATACATGTGATAAAGCATTTCTTCGTTAATTAAATCATTACAAAATCAAATAAAATTATAATAATTCACCATGAATAAACTTCAAACTAAATTATATGTCTTCGATAACAACCTTATTCAAAAATCAAAACGAAACTTTTAATCAGATAATGGAGGAAACAACAAATACAATTTTATTTTAATAAGTAATAATTAATACTTTAATTGAATAATTCTTCTTATCAGTTGTAATAGTTGCAATAATTGCTTAACCCTTTCAATCCCAGATATTTTTTTAAAAGTTGTTCCAAAATTCCCAGGTATTTTCATATTTGACATAACGAAAAATCCCAGACTCTTTTTATCGATTTTGTATTACTTTACTAAAAAATTATAAAAATTCTCTTTATAAAGCAAATTTATTATTGTGAGTTTCATTAGTTTCCTAAAGATAGTTTCTGTAATCTTAGAATAAAATAAAAATGGACTTGACAAAATTTACAACTTTTTTGTATTTTATATATATATTTACAACAATTTTTTTGAGTTTGTTGTGTTATGGATGGCATTTAAAAAATCAGTGACCATCAGTGACTTAATAAAACTATTTAAAACACCATTTAGTTATCTTCAAATAAAATCATTTTTCACAATGCTTTATTTAAAATTAAAAAAGTTATGGCTCTTTTTAAAAAATACTGCATTTCGAGTTTTTATCCTACGCATAACAACTAAGCCATATATGTGGTCTGATTCATCAGTCTCGTCATACACGCAATTAGCGATTTTGTTATCACTTATTGGCAACCTACTACGTTTTATTTTACTTATTTTTACCTCCCATACTACACAAACAATCACATCAGTCAAGAAACAACAATTAACCTCAGCTTACGATCACATCTGACAAAAACCAACACAGCTGTTAATACAAAACAAAGGCAACAAAATAATACAAGTTGTGGTACTGAAATAAAGCATTCTGTATTAACAAATAAATGTTTTTATAATAAAAAATTTAATTTCGAATAGTTATATCATTAATATAATTATTTGGAGTTATTAAATATAAACAACAAAATTATTTATGAATGTCCAGAAAACCGGACGCTGGGATTTTTGGAACATTTATCGAACGTCCGGAAAACCGGACGTTGGGATGGAAAGGGTTAAATAATTCTGATTCATGTAACAATGATTGTAATAGTTATGATATTGTAATAATGATTCTGCCTCAGAAATATGTGGGAGAACAAACAATTAACAATAGTTATTTTAATTTTTAAATTCCCTTTTTATTACACGATAGTTCTTACTAGAAACTGTCTTGGTTGGTAGAAGTAGTTCTTTCAAAAAAAAGAAAAAAATGAGATTTTATTTTTCTAGGTTTTGGTGTGAACAGCTAAATTTGAGGAGGGGACAAAACTAACTATAAATATCCCAATAAGACTCAAATTAAAAAAAAAAGTATGAAGATAGTTTTAAGATTAACGGCAAGTAATGTTCATAATATACAGCAGTAGAAAAACAGGCACAAAAGTGGTGACTGAACACTTTATACGTGTTCGTAAAAACACTTCTGTCGCTACAATATTGCCTCATATCAAAAGAGCCAAGAACCAATCAGTGGGCTTTGAGCTGGAAGCAAACGTGGCAAACCTGTAAATTACAGAAAATATGTTGATCAAACTTGACAGGAATAGATCTTGTTGAAGAAACAAATGTTGGTTATTTTGTTACTAAAAGAAAAAAATCTACTGTTTCATTTTGGGAGTTTAAAAAAAATTTAAAAGTTGTATTGAAAACTTATGGAAGATAAACCACTTCTCCAAACTAATTACTTTTAATGGAATTCATGTAGTGAACTTAAACGTTTGTATTCATAGTGTGCGGTAGCTATTTATTACCTCTGGTATGCTTCATAACTAGAATTTCAGTAACATTTCTTGAGTGCTGATGTAAGTTTTATGGTTTACAAATAGTGGTTTCGTTTGCCATAAGTACATGGTAAATTCTGTGCAGTCTCATTGCTGAAATGACCAGAAAACATTTTTTTTTCTAATTCTACCAGTCCTTGATGTTTCCTATACACTTATTGATAGCCGCACATATATGAGCACTGTGACATCATTACTTCACTCTTCTGGTTAACACATTCGATGCTGAAAAAATATGTTAAAAACATGTCAGATACTAAAATAATATTTTGTACCAAAACAATACCTTATATAGTCAGGAAACAGTGTTGATACACCAAATCCAGTTTATGGCCTCAATTCTGGTAGATCGGGGCTTCCGAAGTGATCGTCCACCGGCGGTGGAGCCGCACATCGCAACGAAACCCATGCGCGCCGCGAGACGCCTGCTGCAATTAGTCGCGGCAGGTCGCATTCCTGAAGTTGAAATACGCCATACAGGAGAATCATTTCCGATATCAGAATCATCAGATTCATAAGAATCAGAGTCATCTGAAGCATTTCCCATCATTTGATGTTGGATTGGGTCGTCAACTTCACCATCACTGTCGGCAGGACAAAGTCAGGAGCCGAAGATGGCCCAGGAGTTGGTTGAAACATTGCAGAAAAGAATAAAACGCACTATACAAATATATTTACAATATAACACAAATCACAATACAATATAACACAACACGATACTAATGTTTCACTATTATACACAAAAATAAAATGGTAAACTCTGATGCAAGCCAACTGGCTCAAAATGGCGTGATCCACGAACGGCGAACACCGAAACGTGAAGCGAGACACAGGCAACAATGCAGCGCAAATCCGACCGTTATACGGCAAGTGGCTGGACCACACTGAATTCCACAAACAAGCATTGCTTCGTCAACCGCCAGCAACAGTTCCGCTGCGTGCGCAGGCACGCTAACCCCCGCCAACTGGCTCAAAATGGCGCGATCCACGAACGAAGAACAAGGAAATGTGATGCGAGAAACAGGCTATAATGCGGCGCAAATCCGACCCTTCTAAGTTAAAGGGCTAGGCGACACTGAAGCGTACAAGCCGGTATTGATCCGTCCACCGCCGGCGACTTATCCGCTGCTCGCGCAAGCACTGCTATCACCCACGGGCGTGTGACCCGCACACAATGTGTTAACCTATGATAAGAATAAGAATCCTTTATTGTCGTACAAATCATACAGATCATTGACAAAGTCTAGTTATAGCTATTATGTTAGCCAAGTCAAAAAAGTCGAAATTAAGTATAAAATACATACTAATTACATTATCTAACCTGTAACCTATTTACAATATATTAAACCTAAATAGTGAGAGACATGATGTTTTAGAGACAAGCCTAGAGAAAAAAGAACAAAAGAAATGATACAAAAATGCAATGCATGGTAATATTGAGTTAGTGTAAATAAATTAAAACACAATACAGGTTTTTGAGAAAAAATCATTAAGAGTGTAAAAAGGGTTATTTAAAAGCCATAAATAATATTTCTCCAAGAAAGCCTTTTCATTGTACTTATGAACTAAAGGTAATAAATGATTGTACACTTTCAATGTTGTTACTAAGTGACTATTTAAAGTTTTGCTTAATCTATTGAAATTTATGGCAGCTGAGTTCTTGTTTCTTGTATTGTAGGAATGAGTATCACTATTAGGCTGTATTAAATTTGGATTTTCAAAAATATAATTAACCGAATCAAAAAGGTACAGATTTATCACAGTTTGAATTTTTAGGTTTTTAAAAAGTGGTTTGTAATGTTCCCAGTTGTTTGTATTAGATATTATTCTTACAGCTTTCTTTTGAAGAATTAAAA
The DNA here is from genome assembly GCA_035578905.1 of Stictocephala bisonia. Lineage (NCBI taxonomy): Eukaryota > Metazoa > Arthropoda > Insecta > Hemiptera > Membracidae > Stictocephala > Stictocephala bisonia. The sequence goes on along the minus strand of JAQJVL010000088.1, from coordinate 2,409,033 downwards.
CATCAGAAAACTTACTTGAATTACCCCATACAACCAGCCCATATCTAAAAATAGTTTGGAAGAAGGCAAAGTAGGCTGTTTTTACATAATCACTATTAACACACTACATAAGGCGCCTAAGAAGATAAATTACCCGAGACAGTTTGGAGGAGATATAGTTAATGTGAGTATCCCACTTCAGATTCTTGTCTATAAACACTTCTAAGAATTTTACACTTTCTGACTGGCAGATAGGAGATGGATTGTCTCCAATAGGTCTTAAACTAAATAATTTATTTTGAGTTTTCAATTCGTTAATAAGAAAATCATTGCATTTGAACCACATTGAGGCTTCTGCAATGGCATTATTTGTTACACGATTCAGTTCATTCAGATTTTCATTAATATTTAAGAATGTTGTGTCATCAGCGTACAGAAAAGTTATAGCAATGACTGAAGATGGTAGATCATTTATACAAATTAGAAAAAGCAATGGGCTGAGGACACAGCCCTGTGGTAGCCGTAGTTTAGGGTGGCCTCTTGGGAGTAGTTTTCATTAAAGTATACTTTCTGCTTTCTATTACTAAGGTAGGATTTTAGAAAAGAGAGAGGCATGTCTTCAAAACTATAATATGACAACTTCATATTAAGATCATTAAAGTCCACACAGACAAAAGGAATCCTGCTCAGGTCACACAGAGTTGCCTGAGCAAAGGCTTTGTTCTCAAAGGCGTGACTGATTTCTCTCACAAGTTTGTCCAAAGCTTGGAAAGTGGTTTTATTTTTCCTAAAACCGAATTGAAAGGAATTTAGAAGGTAATTAGTCTCAAGGTAGTGATAAATTTGGTTGTAGACTACAACCTCCAATAATTTACCTATAACTGGGATTATGGAGATTGGACGATAACTTTCAACTCTATTTTTTGGACTTTTTTTGAAAACAGGACAAACTCTTGATACAAGTTCCTCCGGGAAGTAGCTATCATTTAAACATAGGTTAAAATAATATGTTAAAGGGTCAATGATATGAGGTGTTATTTTTTTAACATGTTGTTTGACATTCCATATATACGAGGTACGTCCAGAAAGTAAGTTCTGTTTCTATTTATATCCGCTGCAGCGCTGCGATCACAGTTCCGCGCATGTGCGGCAGACGCTCTGTATCAAGGAGAAGAAACGTGCGCCATTTTGAGATCGCAGTCAGTCTCGTACGCTTTGTTGTGCTTGTTTAAAATATCGGTGTTGATCGAAAATCCCGCCGCTTGTGAAATCAGATCTGTGATTCGTTTTCTGAATGCTAAGAAAGTGAAACCGATTGACATTTATCGGCAAATTTGCGAGGTTTACGGACAAAATGCGATGAGTGATTCAATGGTGAGAAGATGGGTCCGACAGTTTAATGAAGGACGTAATGAAGTGCATGATGAAGAACGAAGTGGGCGTCCATCTTTGATTACAGAAGAACTGGTTCACACGATTGATGAGAAGATCAAGGAAAACCGTAAGTTTACAATGAGTGCTCTCGCTATGGAATTCCCCCAAATCTCACGATCATTAATTCATGAAATTGTTACCGAAAAACTGAAATTTCGAAAACTTTGCTCACGTTGGGTACCGATAATTCTTACTGAGCAACACAAAACACAACGGATGGGTAGTGCACTTCAGTTTTTTAACCGTTATGATGAAGGCGGTGAAGATTTCTGTCACAGATAGTCACAGGAGATGAAACTTGGGTTTCTTATAACACCCCAGAAACTAAGCGGCAATCAATGGAATGGAGGCACACTTCATCTCCAGCAAAGGTTAAGCCGAAACAAATCTTGACACCTCGAAAAATCATGTGCACAGTGTTTTGGGACAGGAAAGGCATCTTACTGATTGATTTCTTACCGCGAGGTCAAACAATCAATGCAGAAGTTTACTGCGAGACACTGAGGAAATTGCGCCGCGCAATACAGAATAAGCGCCGAGGATTTCTGTCCAAAGGTGTTGTTTTTTTTCACGACAATGCACGACCACACACTGCAAATGTGACGAAAAACCTCATACAGGGATTTGGCTGGGACGTGTTTGACCATCCTCCGTACAGCCCTGACCTCGCTCCTAGCGACTTTCATCTGTTCTTACATCTAAAGTCTTTCCTTGGCGGTCAACAGTTAAACGATGACGAAGAGCTGAAAGAAAATGTTTCCAAATGGTTGAAGACACAGGCGGCAACCTTCTATGAAGAAGGCATAGAAAAACTTGTGCCACGCTATGACAAATGCCTGCAAAATTTCGGCAGTTATGTAGAAAAGTAGTTTAAGAGTTGTAGATTTTAGTGCAATAAATATTTTTTCTGTATCTGTAGACAAATTATTTTTATTACCAAACGGAACTTACTTTCTGGACGTACCTCGTATTATAGCTATCAGAGTTGTTTAAATTTTTTGCTGCTTTCAGAATATGATCTGGTGTTATTTCAAGCCACTGAAATGTGACAGGAGGTCTCGTGATGTTATTTTTTTCCAGCAATACTTTCGAGGTAGAAGAATGATTGCTAAGAATAGCTTTTATTTCTTCTATAATCTGAAGGATCCTTTTCTTAAAAGAAGGATATCAGAAAACTTACCTGAGAACTTCATGATGGGATAGCCAATGAATCACTTTAATTTACTAATAAAAGGTTTTAAATTACTTGGGTACTGCCGAGTAATCCACTATTATTTAGAATAACCAATGGTTTTCAAACTCAGGGTTTCATTATCAAGTTATAAAACATTAAGTTCGTATCAAGGCATTCCTCCACATCACTTCTTGTGTGGTTTTGTAACTATTTAGAAATCAGAAAATGTTAATTCTGAAACAGTTTAAGTGTTACCAAATAGATTTTATTAGGGCACTTATGATGTAGTAATAGTTAATCTTTTAATGGAATTCATGTAGTGAACTTAAACTTTTGTATTCATAGTGTGCGGTAGCTATTTATTACCTCTGGTATGCTTCATAACTAGAATTTCAGTAACATTTCTTGAGTGCTGATGTAAGTTTTATGGTTTACAAATAGTGGTTTCGTTTGCCATAAGTACATGGTAAATTCTGTGCAATCTCATTGCTGAAATGACCAGGAACAATTTTTTTCTAATTCTACCAGTCCTTGATGTTTCCTATACACTTATTGATAGCCGCACATATATGAGCACTGTGACATCATTACGTCACTTTTCTGGTTAACCTATGACAATCTGAAGGATCCTTTTCTTAAAAGAAGGATATCAGAAAACTTACCTGAGAACTTCATGATGGGATAGCCAATGAATCACTTTAATTTACTAATAAAAGGTTTTTAATTAACTGGCTACTGCCGAGTAATCCACTATTATTTAGAATAACCAATGGTTTTCAAACTCAGGGTTTCATTATCAAGTTATAAAACATTAAGTTCGCATCAAGGCATTCCTCCGCATCACTTCTTGTGTGGTGATAAGTCGTATTAGTATTAGCAGACACAGGAAGAAATGCAAAACATTCACACAATATAATATTGATTAAAAACTGACTAGTATACGAAGTGGGAAACTGCACGTGTGTTGCCGGCAAAGTAGTCGTGACTTGTGTCGTGTGATGATGTGTGACTTAAGGTCCCTGCCAACCACATCATCCATCAGGTCCTTTCTTCTCGTTACTGCTTCCACCTAAAATTCCTGTAGCTGAATTATAAATTATGTTAGACTCAATAATTGTTTGTAATTAAGTAAAGGGTTGTCATTACCAAAGCAGACTAGGTCACTAGATAATGACACAACTTATTACACAAATGTTCACTGGCACCGTCATCAGTTGTCTTCATATCTTTATATCTTATCCAGTTATGCTGTGGTAGTAATTATTCATTACTAATGCTTATCGTAGAGATATGGACAACTTTTTGTATGAGTAGCAAGTTTGAGTGATAAGTGTATATGAACAAGTGTGAACATTGTTACTAACTAAGGTCGACTCAAATTTAGAAATAGCCATTTATTAATAGCCAGGGCAACTAAGGGATCTGCAGATTTACGTGAAATCCAAACCACGTAGTATTGATCTAATTTTCAGCTAGTTGACTAGCCGATACTCAGTTCTTTTCCATACACAACATCCGGATCTTGACTACCATCCAACACAGATAATCCAGAAAACTTCTCTACTCTCCGTTCACACTGTAGTTGAGACTGTGGGCGCTGAATTCCCCATACAATTGTAATGGAGCTTCCGCGCTACTAGCCAAGTACAAAACATTCACAGATTCTGAATTTATATCAGACAAACATACTTCTTCGTTAGTTTTAAGTAGTTTTTTGTTAGTAATTTGTGCGTTGTAATAAATTACAAATATTAAAAATATATAAAATAAATCAGTAATGTTGTTTTAATTTACAAAGCTGATTAGGCCTATAAATACAAAAAATATTTACTCAAAAAAAATCTTATCTTTTCAAATAAAAGAAATCTTACGAGTATTATATAACGTGTCTATTGTTTTGTTTTGATTTTTTATGCTCATATTTTTTAGTGTTTTCAATTTTAATAAATTAATGACAAATTATGTTGCCTTTATTAAATACAGTTACTGTAATAGATATTAACTGAGCTTTAATAAATACTCTGCTGTCGATATTAATTAATTTTAAATTCATTTTTCATGAATTATGATTCGCACTATCGATGACAGTTACACTGAGAGCGATATAAAAACGTCGTTTTTTGTATCTGATGTATTTAGGATAGACAGTAGCGCGGCGACCGTCCATAGCCCACACAGTCTCAACTAAAGTGTGAACGGAGAGTAGTGGTGGTCACATTGATGGCAACCATTAGGGTATATAGTGTCAGAATTAAGGAGGACCAAGAATAGAACCTATCAATCTTCATAACACTTTGTCCCCAAGTAGATGGATTACAGCATTACACCACTAGTGCCAACTTATAATAGACTTATCTTCACAGGTAAGTAAGCTGATTTTATTTTGACAATTTGGGAATAATCAAAGGTACAAATGAGCAATTAGTTTCTAGTTTTTGTATAAATATATGTCAGCATTAACAATATGTTCAAGACAATCAATGATGTCATAAATTGTACAGCTAAGGCTTTAGAGGTTTGGTTTTTGCCCTAATACTAGAAAAAAGTGGAATATAGATGTTTTAGTAATGTAGGGTGCCTATTTAAAAAAAATGTATTTCAATATTACTTGGCAAGAAATGTTATATAAGTTTGCATTATTACAATAGTAAAATTTCTATTCTTTGTTACTACTACTTAATTTCGTGCACAAAGTATTATTTAATACAGTTATTTTGACAACTGAGCATAGAACCTACCTGCTTCGATTGTCTAACAACAAATATATTTTATAACTAGAATTTACAGTTTCCGGTGACAACCGCGTCAAGGTACTATCTACAATATTTACAAGATGACCAGACGTTTCGCCCATACTGTGAAACGACTGGAGTCTCAGAGAAACCACTGAGGATGCCACATCACAGTATGGGCGAAACGTCTGGTCATCTTGTAAATATTGTAGATATTACCTTGACGCGGTTGTTACCGGAAACTGTAAATTCTAGTTATGACTCCGGCCGCTTAAGCCTAAGTTCTAAAAAATATATTTTATGTTAGGTTTTTCAATAAGGCTTATATGAAATAATTTAAATTTCAATTAAAAAAGGAAATATTTATTATGTAAACTTATCTCTAGGCAGATATACAACTATCAATAAATAAATCAGAACAAAAATAATAAATACAGTTTTTTTATGAAATGTGTACGAGCCTCCTTTAAGGGCTAATAGATTCATTCAACTTTTTCTCTAATTTGCTGTCTTCATTCAACTTGTTGGCACAGGCATTTTCAAAGACTTCATCGAAGCAATTCTCTTCTTCGTCTGGTACAATAATAGGTGTAGCTCCATCATAAAGACTGGATCGTAGAGAGGTTGAGCGACGTAACAATGCAGGAGGAAAAGACCGTGTGAAGGAAAACTGTCGTATGATACGGCGACCCTCGGGGGTCGGTGGGATGGTGCAGAGGATACGTGGTGACAGATCTGGTGGGGTGAGTAACTCTGAAGCAAATTCTGTGATGACCGACCATGCGTAGTCTGTAATAACAAGAATAAATATCAATACATTGCTAACAATTTCCACAAGAATGGTATAACACGTTTAGTAAAGTAAAAAAATATATAAAGCGTGCGCCGGTTATGCCGCACTTGGAAAGACTGCGATATTGGATACAGCGTAATGTACAATAATGTATGTACATTATTGTGTTTGTTACTTTTCAATAAAGTCATTGACAAAATGATTGGTTTTAATATTTTTATCCACTGTTTGACCTTTACTATTTTACCTTTAATAATTTTGTTTAGTACATAAAGAATACATTTCCTGCTCAAGATGATAGTGACGAAGCGCATGCACTCCCCTGAACCTGAATAACAGTGTTTATTTCTAACCCAGAAGATGGCTAACTGTAGTGTAGCCGAAATGTCCATAATGTTTGTACATAGCCCAGTGACAGGTCTAACCCCGAAGACCAAGATTTTGTTAGTAATAGTGACGACTGTGTCAGCCTATCCATGAAAACCATCTGAACCTATTTACCTTTTTACTGCGCGGCATTCTTTGATAAAGTGTTTTTGATGTGTTATAAACGAATGTTATAACCGGCACCTAATATAATTTCAGAGAATTGTTATGAGGAAGTAAAATCTTTTTAGCAGATTTCCAGACTTAAGAACTAAACAAGAACACAGAAGTGTTCTTTTCATAAATAATATTAGCAAGATGCTGTACCGGGTCGTTTGACCGGTACCTTTCGTTTTTTTCGTCGTGGTCTGCCGGGCTGCCTGAGACCGCTCGCGCCCGGCGATTCGCTTACTTTGGTGGCCGTTGGCTCGGATTCGTTCGTTCCGTGTTCCAGCTCTTGTCTGTCAGGTTGGCCGTCTTTCTTCTGGATTGTTCTACGCCGATCGACTAACCATGCACGGCTAGAGACTCCTTTAACGTAAGTGTTCTTTTGTAATTTCTAATATCTAATCACCCTTTTGGTGAAAATACTTTGTTTCAAGGATAATAGTCATCGGGCTTGCTTGGGTTTTCAGGGTTTTGTTGAAATTGTATTCTTTGTCTAGATTTGTTAACCTAGGTTCGAGCCACGTGCTCAATGTTACCTTTTTACAATTAATTGCTTTTATATCGGGTTTTATAATTAATGGTAGTCCTGTATAATGTTTTGTTGAGCCTTTTTACAGTTGGAGTTACCGATTTACCATATTTTTGTTCATTGACAATAACCTAGCCTATCTGTGTAGTTTGATTTTCATGTTATAACATATTGCTCCTGTATCAATAGCCTAGTTTTCAGTTTGTCATTTTTAGTTCCATATACGTAATTAATTCTTTGGTAATTTGTTAAGTTGTAATTTGTTTTAAATCTGATTTTCCAACATAATTTTTCATAGCCTAAAAATGAATCTTTTATTTTCTAGTGTGCTCCAATCATGTACAATTTTGTTTGTTCTTGTTTTGTTTTGCCATTTCAGGGTATTAGTTGTTATGTGTAGTATTTTTGTGGTTGTGGCTGTACTGTTTTTAATGTGCTGTGGTTTGGCCTTGCAGTCCAGGGTCCTTGAGCAGGACGTTTCAACCCTCAGCCTGTCGTCCGGGGCAGGTCGACCATCTGCACTGCCAGCCTGGTCTGAGGACCATGTCGTAGAACCTATGTCTCGACTACGCTGCCATCCCTACATCTGGGTGTTGTTCTTCTGTCCTCAGGTCAGTGCGTTCCATTTTGTTTCCCGGCGGCTGAGCTGGGGGTTTTGATGATGTTATTATTTAAAAAGAAAAAAAGTGAAATAAAAAGAAAAAAAAGGTGCCGAACTATTTATTGAGGCCTAGGCCTAAAGACTGAAAAGTGATGAAACAGCCATGGGGACATTGATATGTATATATATTTAAAATTTAAGAGAAAAAAAAAGAAAAAAACGGATGTTAAAATTTATTGTTATTTAGTTAATTAGTTTTATTTGTTGTTAGATTTTTTAGATTTTATATTTGTTAGGTCCCTATGGTTAAGTTATGTTACTTATTTATATGTTTAGGCCTAGTGATTGTTATTTATATTTTTTTGTTAATTGTATTCTGGATGTCTTGAAGTGACTTTTTACTAGAACGGTACCAGGTTATATATTTTTTTAAATTGTTTAATTTTTATTCTTTCACCAAAAGGGGATTATTGTACTTTTACTTAACTTCTAATTCGGAGCTGCCCAGGGATTCCGGCTTACTCCCTGGCCTCGGTGGAATCATGGGATGTGGGCTGAATTGCCGGGGTTATTTGGGGTTATCTAAATTGTTTCTAAATGTTCCCTCTTAAGTTGTTATTAAATTTTTCTTACGTTTTGGGTGTCTCAGGCTAGGCTGCAGATAGGCCATGTAGTTGTTAATTGTTAATTTTGGTATTTGTAGCATTTGTTGTTTTTGTAGCTTTGGTTATTTTCTTGTTAATTTTGTGTAGCTTGTTTGTTAAGTGCACTTGATATTGTGGCCTTCTGCCTGTTCATATTGTGGCCTTCTGCCTGTCAGTTTTTGAAGATAAAGTTTTACTTGAAAATATATTAGTTTTGCTCAGCTGCCGAGTTTTATTTTGACCCTCCAACTGCCACTCGTGATCCCATCGCTTGACTTGTTTTGAGCCATCCCCCAGTTGGCACGCTTTCCAGCTTTGGTGGGGGGGGGGCTCAATGCTTTTAAAACTTGTACATTTAAAAATAAATGTTATAAACTGTACAGAAAGCACAATATGGTTCCTCATGTAAATACAAGTTATTGTCAAGAATATATAAAAAAATATTCCAATTGAAATGAAATAAAATAGTTATATTCCTTTCTATTGCTTACATAACAAGTATGTAACTGTCATTGTTTCTATAAGTGATGACAATCATAAAAATTAAAGTTAAATGTCTTGTTTTAGTTGCATAATACATCTGTTAAAAATATTTTCAGAGCAAAGCTTTTTACAATGTGATACATAAGAAATTTACGTTTGAAGAAATACTAGACTTTTATTATTATATTTTATAATCATAAAACAAAAATTATTAAATTATGTACAGAGCCTGTGTTTAGATTGAAATAATAACAGTAATATCCTTCAGATTAATAAAAATAACTAAATGGTACAGAAAAGTAATATAATATATACTCTTAATAATTAATTGTTGTGGGCATGTCGCAGTCACAGCAACTACCCACGGCAGTTAATCCGTGTTCACCATCCTCAGACCAGAGGGATCCACAAAAGATGATTTTCGTGATTATATTTCTGGTCTGAGAATGTGGTTTATTATAATCACCATAATTGCTGTACTTATATGGCAACAAATTTCTGTTTTGTGCCGTTTACTTATTTTCTATTCCTACAAAAATGTAATATGCCAATTAAATAACTATTAAGGAATAAATATTTTACCAATATCTTTTTCATTTGTATGTTGCGCAATCATACAGAATCGTATGATGTATTTGCCGTGGATGCGGGCAGGTATCATGTGCAGCTTTCCTGAATGATTGATGTTTGCTAGGAGGTCGGATGTCAGTTTGTCGTCTTCTCCTTTCAAGCGGAAACAAACCAAACCCATCTATAAACAAAAATTATTTGTTAAATTATTAGTTATTATTGTTTAATTATGGTTGTTTTATTATTATCAATTATTCTGTTCTTGAAGTTCATGAATAAGATTGTTATTATTATTACATGACACTTAAACACCAATGATCTCACATGACACGATTACATTAAAATGAAAGGAAAAAAACAAAAACCACGCTGGCACACCGATATTAATCCTGTGGACGAGGACATACTGGAACTGGAGTACACTTAAGTCATCCCTCACCGCTATCCTCCAGGTCCAGTCCGTCGCTCGTCTACAGAACTAGTATCAGTGCGTACCAGCAATTTCTTTTCTTTTTTTAAAATCATTTTAATATAATCATGTGAGAACTTTGGTGTTTAAGTGTCATTTGTATTTAATAAACTTAAAAGAGACGAAACATTAGACCTGAAGATGGATCACTCGATGTGAAATGTATCGTCCAGTTTTTCATGTTGAACAGATCGTCTGAAACACTTAAGTTGAAGTTTTTTACAAGTAGTTTTACTGTTCCTCCCATGTGAACGTTAAGTGCATGTTTGTTGTTCAATGATTCAGGTTACTGTCAGTTCTCTGTCATAACCAACGTTAATAAATATTTGTAATAAGGATAGTGAACCACAGCCATTTTAATCCGCAAAATGACTCTTAAGAATATTAATAATTTAAATTAACTTTGGGAAGTCACACAAATACTAACATCATTTAAATTGTAGAACTCAACAAAAAAACTAAAATATATTCTTATACATTTTTAAATCATTTTAATATATTTTCACTGAAAAGCATTTGTTGTATAGTACAACTATTTTACTGAAAAGCTAAAGCCTAGATAATAATACATAGAATGTACCTAACATGTTGAGTGCAGGCCACTCGGACGCGAGGGGCGTGACCCCGGCTCAAAGTGGTGCGTAGGCGAGGGATCTGCCCTATGCACTGAAGCCACACCCCTTGCATTCAAGTGTCCCACACTCAACGTGTTAAATCATAAATACAAATACTAACCCGAACATCATTGAGGACCTCAAATCTTTCATCCTTCCGTACATGATCCTCAAATCGACGTGCCAGTTTTGCATGATTCCGGATTAATTGTTGCAATCCTGTCAAGCCATACGTGCGAAATACAAACCATAACTTGAGGGAACGGAACCTCCGACTTAATGGTATGCCCCAGTGACGAAAGTCAAACACCTGGTCTTCATGCTCGTGTTGTAGGTACAGTGGATCCACCTGTTTGCAGATAAATATTTTCGTTTGATATTCAAATAAATATTAAGATTAAAGAGGTCAGTAATAAGAATATAGAAAAACTAACTTTTAAAAACTTATATTGCACATTTAATATTAATTTAGACTTGAATTTCATAAAAAACAATTTAGATTTTTTTAGTTCAATGATGATTCAAAGATGTACATTTAATTTTTTGTTTAATTTGTTATTAAGTGGCATTGATAATATTCAACCTAGACGCAGTCAATGTCATGACATTGATGTGTTTGAACACGAATTCAATGTAAATTTAGATGTGTATCATACACTTTTTATCTGCATCTTACTTTTTCATTGTACTTTCTGAAATATCATACAAAGTAAGCTAGCATACAGGACTAGCAATGTCATTTTTGTATACAGTATACATATATTTAAGTCCCATTGGTTGATTTAAAACAAAATTTACTGTCAGTTAATTAATATTTGGATTATCTTTGATTTTGAGGTTAACCTATTAAGTATGGTGTTAAATTTTAATATCTTTTGTACTTAAACAAGGTAAGTTGATTGTTTAATATTCTTGTAAGTCTCGTGCTATGAAACATTTCTAAGTAAGCCTCATTGTGGTTCATTTGAGTGTAATTGTACTTTGAGTTGTTGCTATTAGTGTTTTTTAGTAATTGAAATAAAAAACATTGCAGGGGGTCTGCTGATCATGAAATTAGCCGATTTTGTTTAATGGTAATATATGTCACGAAAAGTCAATCAACAAAATATCACCAAGCAGCAAAGACATGATCATAATGGAAATAGTCCAGACATTTAACTGTATATCATTTAATTGAGTCAAAATCATGCACCTAGTTTAAAAAGTAAACAAAGAAAGCAAGAATTAAAAGAATCGCTTATCGAAAGGCAGAAGCTGTTAAGGGAAATAGAAAAGAGCTTTCTGCTATTAATTGCAAAATGAAAATGTTAAAAAAATCTGTAGACCTAGAATAAATATTCATATAGAGTTCATTTAATTCCTAAATATCAAAGTTAAAGTTTGTCTTATTTTACCAGGTGAAGTTAGGGCTAAGAAGCCCTCTCTAACACTTTAGACCTGAGGACCAACGGCTTAACGTGATTTCCGAACCACGGGAGGGGCAGGGCAAAAACTGTAAATGATACTATCGGGAATCAAACCCAGACTGATTGTGTGGCAAGCCATCGCCTTAGCCTCTTAGCTACGGCCGCTCCATTGCATGTTTATTTTATTGAATTATACTTTTGATTATTACTGCAGTATCTCCTACAAAAAATACGCTCCCCTTCTTAATGTTAATAAACAAGTTATAGTAAAATCTCATAATCTTAATCTATTGAGACATTTTACTTTTAGAAGAACACTCACACTTAAAGCACTTGTCAACTTTTTCCTGTCCTTAATCCAAAGGCAGGAGCAGTCAAAGCTGACGAGTAGGAACTTGTTGGGGTTGGTGTTGAAGCTATCGACAAGTTCGATACCTTCCAGAAGATGTCGGTACTCGGGACAAATGAACGCATTTCCTGCGTAAGCAGCATCAGTGTGCAGCCAGCAGTCATGTGCCTTGGCCACTGGTCCGAGCTCAGCGATGTTGTCGAACGAACAGGATCCTGTTGATCCAAGTATCGCCGACACAAAGAATGGAACTAATCCTTTAGCCTTGTCCTCTTCTATTGCCTAAATAGAACAAATAATCTGAATTTTTATATCAATGCAGATGTGAATGACAATTTTCTAAAAAATTTTATACTGATTATTTCTCATAAAACTGTCCTTTTATTTAAATACCTTCTAAGGACAGTTTTATGAGAAATAATTTTATGAATTGTAACAACCTTCCACTCTCTTTCATACAAAAATGTCTGTAATATGTGTAATATAAAATTTTACCCTATTTAATTTAAATGTATTATAGCTATAACAGAAAGAAATTTTACAATTTTTATTTTATATTTATTACAGTGTAGTAGTTTGTAATTTTATTTTTAACATAGGTGGCTAAGGTAACAAAAAAAATAATGAATGTTAAATTTATCACTATACAAATAGGAATTTAATATGAAAGACATTTTACGACTCTCGGACTTTTGGGAAATGCACTAATTTATTAAAATTTCCAAATGAAATACTTACAATAGTACTTAACCAATCAAAAATATATATGATAATTTTATCTTGAACATGTAGTAGTTACAATTTCTAGAACTCTTAGTTGTCTTGTGACTGAGGGGGGGGGGCAGTGGGCCCAAAATATTTCCCTAATTATTTCTGTTTGTGCGTTGTAAGTAAATGTCTATCTACAGTATACGATGCTGCTTTCCTTTCATTTTATACTGAAATCTTAGGTTTAGTACCTTTTATTAACACTAACCTGCCTTTTTTGTATTGTATTGTATTAATATTAACCTGTTAATTTACTAAAATTTGTATTAAAAATTATAAAGATTGCCTATGTTACATATATAGAAAATCACCCAAATGTGATACAATTAAGATCATAGAAAAATATATTCAGAATTTTCCATTATTGCTGTACAAGTTAAAAAATATGCATACTTAAAATAAAGAATTAAGTAAAATACGGATAAATTGTTAATTTTATTATTACATTCTATCTCATTCTTTTTCAAGAGTTATTTCTCGTGGAAGCTGGAGAAATCAGCAATTTTGGATATGCACTCCATAAGACTAATGTTAAACGGATAAGTCAATTATTTATGAATAAAATTATGTTTGACAGGTCATTTTGTAGGTATTGTAATTTATAAACTACAAGGCAAAATCGTCATTGCGAGCTGCACATCTGGGTCATATACGCACAGTAAGTAATATTGACCCAACCACCCGCCCATACACGTACAGTAAGTAATATATTAATCATTTTAATATTTGTTATTCGTGTTCTTAAAACTGTTCTGATTTTAAACATCTGCTGAAAAAAAAATGGAAAACAAACAACAGCAATGGAAAAACTAATAAGCAGTCAACACTAAGCATTTATTTAAAAATTTGTGGAAGTGTATATCCTTAAAATTGGATAATGAACAAACACTTTAAAATACCAATGAATACACATCTACAAGAAGCAAAAAAGCCAATGTTAAAAAGTCAGACTACCTTTTTTCTAACTTTGTTGAACGGCAGCCGAGAGCGAAACAGTGAATGACAAAGAGGGCAACATGGCTGCCTGGAGAAAGAGGGACGATTACGAATTGCCATGAGAATGAGAGAGATGTGAAACAGCGGACATAGTTATTAAGTTGGGACTTAGGAGAGGGGTACGTGTCAGATATTCTCAACCCCTCATATTGGTAGCCGCTCTAAACTAGTTTTGTCTGCTACAGGAATTCTGACTGTTTCACTATCTCTTTTCACTTCTAGTAGACCTGTATTAATTGAAAATACTACTAGAGGACCTATGTTTTTGCTTCATTTCAGAATATTAACATTTGAGAATAGATTTGTTCTGGCTGGCAACGAGGCCAGATGTCACCAGAATTTCTGATCATCCCAGCCCACCCTTAACCAAAGAGGTTGAAGACAAGCCCACCTTTCTGAGTATCTCCCCTCGTAAACTGTTGTCGCCATCTGGCTCCAGTATCCGAAGCTGTACTAGAGAAATGATGGCAGCCTTTTCTACACACGAGTGTGCTTCTTTGCTGCAGTAGGCTACTAATCTCGGTAAGTGTTTGGATTCAGGCCCCTCAGATCCACTTTCCTCGTGGAGTCGTTTCAGTGCTGCCGTACGAGCTGCTAACATGGACACTAGTACACATTCACTGGCTGAACCCTGGAAAAACAAGGTCAAATATATTCTTCTGTCTTCTTCTGTTTAGAGACAGGCTATACATGGGAGAAGAGAAAGAGGTAACATTAGCAGAAAGAAAGAGTAAATAATCAATGAAGCAGGTAAGAAAAACTTTCTGTTCAAATTTTCTTGTAATCTAATTTAATCGACATAAAATAGGTGTTGAATTAATTCCCAAATTCATATATTTACAAGAAACAAGATTATTTTTAGTTGTAAAACTTTAACTACACAATTGGTTCATAATGATGTTAATATTCTTGAGGTGGAAGAAAGACATGATTTCTTTAAATTTAGTTTACGTGAAATTCATGGGTTTGTCCTCAACAATTTCAATGGGCTAGCTCTTAATTAAAAACCCTGTATGCACAGAAAGCAAATGTTCCTAAACAAATAGCATAATTTATTAAAGTGGGCACCGATCTGCGATCTATCAAAATTTCGTTCACAAACATTTTACTGTCACTTAATAAAAAACAATTGTTTTATTTGCTGAAAATGTAGTAATTAAGTAGTTTTAATAGTTAAATATTAGTTACGAACTGTTACAGTACCCCAAATCCCATATCAAAATGTCCGTTATGACAGTTTGATCAGTATTCCCTCTATATTTAGTTACCAACTGTTACAGTACCCCAAATCCCATATCAAAATGTCCGTTATGACAGTTTGATCAGTATTCCCTCTATATTTTCTGTTTTTAATAAGTGATTTTTTTTCTGTGAATATTTTGTTTCTATCTAGAGGATTCATCTTTTTTATTAGTAGTGCTTTTAATTTATATATTTCTTTAGATGAGGACGCAACAAAGTATCCCAACGACAAACTGATCCAGTTTAGGTGAGACAGATTGTCGTTGAGATACTTTGTCCGAAGCGTGCAAAATTCCAAGGCTGTCCTTTTGTGAAACTGGACCATATTCCGGAGTGGTACAGGTTGTCGTTGGGACACTTTTTCCTACATGTGCTAAAATCAGAAATGGTTCAGTTTGTCCTTACGCGAAAGGACAAACTGAACCACGCCCAAAGGTCCTCAGGTTTTGCCTATGACTGTATTGTAATAACACTAAATCTGGTTTGTATAATTTTTGGTGATGTCTCTTGATCCTGCAGGGTTTTCTTGAATCAGATGCACATTTTGCCACTAGTGTGGCATCCTCAGTGATACTAAAAACTAAGTAATATAAATATTCTATACACATAGTTTGTACATTGGTACTGCACTACGTTACGGACGCAGCTGGACTGACGCAGCTCGACTAGGTTTTTTGCCTCTTCTTTTGCATGTTGTTCTTGAATTGGTAGTGAGGTCGGTTGGTGATGAGAAGTCGGGTGAACTTCACCGGAAGGTGGTTGATTGCTTTGTTTTAAAGAAGGAGAGAGTTGGCGGCGTTGACAGGTTTCTCTGTGTTGTGAATCCGACCACGTCAGTAGCGTAGTGCAGTGCCAATGTATGAACTGTATATAGTGTAATTAAATATTTATATTACTTAGTTTTTAGTATCACTGAGGATGCCACACTAGTGGCGAAATGCGCATCTGATTCCAGAAAACCCTGCAGGATCAAGAGGCATCACCGAAAAGGTAATTATACAAATAAAATTAGGACCTGCCCTGGCAAAAGAATAATAAAAACTAAATCTGGGGTTGGTTTAGTAATCATATTTTTTAGAACATGCATGATATGGTTAGAAGGCTAGTTGAAAAAGAACATTGTAACGTAGAGAGTGTGGTAGCCTGTTACTCGAGTTTTTGGCAGGAGGATTGAATGATATATTTGCATTATCTGATTCGGCTGCTGTTTATGAAATTACCATTTTAACAGATATAACTCCTCTTATTTTAAATCTATGATAAAATGTAGCTATGTGAAGTCTAAGAAATAAAAAATATAAGATGTGGTGATAAAATTAATTAAATGAAACTACAATTTCACTACTAACCCTTATTCACAATAGGGTTGGAATAAAAACTACCTAAAATCTACCAGGACTAAGTTAGTAAGTATTTTCTTTAATAAATAAGTTATTTAAAAAAATCTGTCATCATGTATGGTAAAAATGGTTTAAACTTATTAATCGATATATGTTTGTAATCTGAGCAAATTTTAGTTTAATTTCATAAAAAACTGATATTTATTTTTAAAAGTGGAAAAAAGCCTATCCGCATATTTTCCCACTATCCAACAGACGTATTTATGTAAGGTTATATAATTATAAAAATCCCGAAAGTCCAACATTGAATACATTAATACAATTTATATTTCATTTAACATAAACAACAAACATGTTGTAACTTGTTTACAAACTGTATTTACGTACGCAAAAACTATGTGTTGTTATTTATTTATTCTTCAGATGCCGATCATCAAGATATGGGTGAAAAGTAAAAGGAAAGGCTAAATATTTGTTTTTATAAAAAAATTAATATTTTTGAAATCAATAATAGTTACGGTTTATTTTATATCGTAAAAAATTGGTATAAGTTTAATTATTGTAGAGTAGATTTTATCTTATTTTGATTAAAATTATACTTTTCTTAAAACGTTAACTTTTTAATTCTGTTACAGCTAAAAATGGAAATAAATTTCAAATAAGTATTATATATTTCTTAATAAAACACTGGATTTTATAACTAACTAAACCAATGAAAAAATCAAATTTTTAAAAGGGATTAAACTTTGCCAAATATATTTCTATCAATCGACACATCTGCAGATGATATGGACAGTCAATTGTATGAACCAAACCATGGATGTGTATTATGTGGCCAATGCTAAGTAAATGGTAGTTGTAAATTTGGGCAAGAAATTAAAAACTCCAACCATGATAAAAGCTAAAAAAGAGGCACGATTCTATGTAGTACGATTAGGCTTATGTGCTATTGTTGAGGTTAACTTCTCAAGATATTTGAAGACTATCAAATCAGTAGTGAAGAGGAAAACCAGTGGAAAGGTATTTTCCTGTTGTATAATGCTGGATGAAATATTTCTACAAAATAATGAAACATACTATAAGAGACTTTAATTCTGTTTACTATCTTCAACCCTGACATTTGGAGTTAGATGGAAGTCAATGCTCATTTGAATAATATGTCTGACTATACATAGCATTATCATGTAAAATAAAAATGATAGCCTAAGTAGCAACCGAAAATAATTGTATAATGTCATGGATGTGGTATTAGTCTACATTATATTTGTTTATATATACATGTTCTTTAATCTATTAAGATTTATAAACAATTAACTTATTAATTTTATTATTTCATTTATTATTGAAATACCTTATATATTATGTTGCTTGTACAGTCACTTTCAAAACCTAAAATGGTTCACTTTGTCCTTTCCTGTCAGAAACGACCTGAACCACATTCCGGAGTGGTTCAGTTCGTCGTTGGGACACTTTGTCCACAGCGTGCAAAATTCCAAGGTGGCCCAGGTTGTCTTTTCGTGAATGGACAAACTGGACCACATTTCCTGAGTGGTTCATTTTGTCTTTGGCTCACTTTGTCCTCACTGGATTTTAGAAGATGGTCCAGTTTGTTGTTGGGACACTTTGTCTATGTCCCTTTTAGAGTATGCTGTATTATTTTGTCCACAAATTTAAATAATAGGCATTGATCTATTATGGTAACAGTTTGTAAGCTTAATGTAATCTCAAGATAAGTGTTGATTCACTATCTTTATGGTCACCTCAAATGCGAGGCATTTGTCAGTTTATTATTTTTAATAAATATGATTTTCTCTCTCTCTTGTATAGTTATCACATCCTTTAATATCTAATCTTTATCTTTATATGCTCATCAGCTTCAACTGAGAAAATAAAATACCAGAGTCGTCAAAAATCAATGAATAAAATCTTTGTAAGAAGTGCAGACCCAACGTTAAATATTCAACCTTGAGCAGAGCTAGTTCGTTAAGGGGCCGGTAGATCGTGCAGAGTGTCCTTTCCTGCAAATCAGTGTGTGTGTGTGTGTGTGAGAGAGAGAGCACTTCAACTGTATCTTTGTTCCACGATCTGTTGACTTTCTCTGTCTCTCTCGTACTGTCTTTACTCAGGGCAGGGCATTCTCTCTGCAACTTAATAAACTTTATGTTGGCACAAGTGGTGCAGTGCTGATAGCTACTTGAGGACAAAGTGTTGAAGAGATTAAGTCGATAGGTTCTATGCTCAGTACTCTTAATATCGACACAGTGTCCGCTCAATTGTTTCCATCTACGTGGACACTAATAGAGAAGTCTGTGGTATCCATGCTAGGTGGTAGACAAGATTCATATGTTGTGAAGGGAAGAGAACTGTCAGGCTTGTCAGTTAGCTGAAAATCAGACCAAAACTAAGTGGTTTGGATTCCACGTAAAGCTGTATGTCTCTCAGTTGCCCTGGCTATTGGGCTATTAATAAATAGCTCTTTCTGAGATTGACCTTAGCAGCAATGACTACACTCGTTCATCTCTCCCATTCGCCCATATCTCTATGATTGGTGTCTTGTTAATGAATAGTGAATAAACATAAAGAAAACAGGATCACTGTTCGCTAAAAGGTTTGTTCTTCTACAAGAGATCTGTATTGTAAAAATCAACAGTAACAGTTGCCTCGTCCCCTACAATTATTTGTAAAAAAAACTCTCTCAGCATCTGTAAGGGGTAGACTAAGCTACATTATCAGCCCAACATGACAGTATGAGTACAAACACATCTTTGTGGAAGAACTTAATTTTGGAAAACTTATAAAGAAAGATATCTATGAAAAAGTTTGAAAAATTAAGTTTTTCTAAAATAAAGTTCTTCCATAGAAATTTATATAACAGTAACGGACAAAACATTGTTTTATAAATTAGAAGAGTATATGAAGGTAAACATTTGTTTTAACCTTTACCTGTATAACCCCTCCGCCTTTACTGGCAGACAGGAACGTGTCTGGTAAACCGATTGCTTTCCCTGGAACAAGATTAAAAAGTTAGATATCTGAAACTAATAAAACACTAAGAGCAGTAACTTATTTGCCAACAAGACTTTTAGAAATTATTTGCCAAGAATGTAAAATAAAGTATAAGAACAAAAAACAGTTATAGTTTGATTTAAATTACACTAACCTCTTTGTATAACAAATTACTTTGTCCATGTGTATTTAGATTGCGACCTTGGTGATGTTATACCACAGATAAATAACCATGTGGTTAGATTGAGGAAATAGTCACCAAGAAACGACATAGGAAGATACGAATCGCCATTAAGTGATATTTATGAGCTGTGGTTATGTAATCATTATGATCCAGTAACAGGAATCAGCATGTGGTGGTTTTAGATAAATTGATATATAGACAGTATTTAGCTAATATGTCACAGAGGCAATATTGATTTGTAATGAGGAATTTTTATTTGTTACAAATATATAAAATAAACTATTATAAAAATGATGCTATTTAAAAATAACTCCAGAATGAAAATCATGATAATTTAAATTAGTTTTAATGAACTTTATGTGATTGTGAGACCATTCTTGTATAGTATACATTAAAGAATAAAGGAGTTTAATTTCAATTTAACTCAATTATTTTTTTTCAACTTGAAAAGCAGACGACATAAACGTTGTAACAGGTTACAAAATGAATATGTAAATATGGAGATTGTGTTAACTATGTGGTGATTTCTATCAATTATATCTATAATAACGTTATAAATGAGGGTGTCGTTACTTCTAAATATTTCACTTATTTAAAATAATGTATGCCCTAAAATTCCATTACTATTTTATATTAAATTTTTATTATAAAATAATGCTGTTTAGGCTTATTAAAAAAATTAAAATTTGAGCTTTAACTCATTTCATGTAATATATTATAATGATGGCTTTTAGTATGTATGTTAACGCTAAGAGTCAAAAGGCACAACAATCTAAAAAACAGAATGTTTAATCCTGTTTTTACGTAACTTAATAAGTTTAAAAACTAAATAAAAACAGGCTCTTCCAGAACTAAAACATTTACAAACCTCTGAAATCATGCTTACCAAGAATAAATCTTCATATGATGTTTATATAGACTTACCTAACAAATCTTAAATAATAATTGTGTATTTTAAATGTATAAATATAGCTGTAATAATTTGACTAATTATTGCAGATGAAGGAAGAAGATGACAACTTAAATAGCAAGCTTAAGTTATTCTGCAGAAGGAGAGAAAGATCACTTCCCCGTTGACAAGTATAGTTATGAAATCCTACCTGCTAAACTATTCTATAAAAAAAGACTGCGTAAAAA
>JAQJVL010000088.1:2117960-2387549 GCA_035578905.1 Stictocephala bisonia | reverse complement strand
ACAAATGAGCAATTAGTTTCTAGTTTTTGTATAACTATATGTCGGCATTAACAATATGTTCAAGACAATCAATGATGTCATAAATTGTACAGCTAAGGCTTTAGAGGTTTGGTTCTTGCCCTAATACTAGAAAAAAGTGGAATATAGATGTTTTTGTAATGTAGGGTGCCTATTTAAAAAAAATGTATTTCAATATTACTTGGCAAGAAATGTTATATAAGTTTGCATTATTACAATAGTAAAATTTCTATTCTTTGTTACTACTACTTAATTTCGTGCACAAAGTATTATTTAATACAGTTATTTTGACAACTGAGCATAGAACCTACCTGCTTCGATTGTCTAACAACAAATATATTTTATAACTAGAATTTACAGTTTCCGGTGACAACCGCGTCAAGGTACTATCTACAATATTTACAAGATGACCAGACGTTTCGCCCATACTGTGAAACGACTGGAGTCTCAGAGAAACCACTGAGGATGCCACATCACAGTATGGGCGAAACGTCTGGTCATCTTGTAAATATTGTAGATATTACCTTGACGCGGTTGTTACCGGAAACTGTAAATTCTAGTTATGACTCCGGCCGCTTAAGCCTAAGTTCTAAAAAATATATTTTATGTTAGGTTTTTCAATAAGGCTTATATGAAATAATTTAAATTTCAATTAAAAAAGGAAATATTTATTATGTAAACTTATCTCTAGGCAGATATACAACTATCAATAAATAAATCAGAACAAAAATAATAAATACAGTTTTTTTATGAAATGTGTACGAGCCTCCTTTAAGGGCTAATAGATTCATTCAACTTTTTCTCTAATTTGCTGTCTTCATTCAACTTGTTGGCACAGGCATTTTCAAAGACTTCATCGAAGCAATTCTCTTCTTCGTCTGGTACAATAATAGGTGTAGCTCCATCATAAAGACTGGATCGTAGAGAGGTTGAGCGACGTAACAATGCAGGAGGAAAAGACCGTGTGAAGGAAAACTGTCGTATGATACGGCGACCCTCGGGGGTCGGTGGGATGGTGCAGAGGATACGTGGTGACAGATCTGGTGGGGTGAGTAACTCTGAAGCAAATTCTGTGATGACCGACCATGCGTAGTCTGTAATAACAAGAATAAATATCAATACATTGCTAACAATTTCCACAAGAATGGTATAACACGTTTAGTAAAGTAAAAAAATATATAAAGCGTGCGCCGGTTATGCTGCGCTTGGAAAGACTGCGATATTGGATACAGCGTAATGTACAATAATGTATGTACATTATTGTGTTTGTTACTTTTCAATAAAGTCATTGACAAAATGATTGGTTTTAATATTTTTATCCACTGTTTGACCTTTACTATTTTACCTTTAATAATTTTGTTTAGTACATAAAGAACACATTTCCTGCTCAAGATGATAGTGACGAAGCGCATGCACTCCCCTGAACCTGAATAACAGTGTTTATTTCTCACCCTGAAGATGGCCAACTGTAGTGTAGCCGAAATGTCCATAATGTTTGTACATAGCCCAGTGACAGGTCTAACCCCGAAGACCAAGATTTTGTTAGTAATAGTGACAACTGTGTCAGCCTATCCATGAAAACCATCTGAACCTATTTACCTTTTTCCTGCGCGGCATTCTTTGATAAAGTGGGTTTGATGTGTTATAAACGAATGTTATAACCGGCACCTAATATAATTTCAGAGAATTGTTATGAGGAAGTAAAATCTTTTTAGCAGATTTCCAGACTTAAGAACTAAACAAGAACACAGAAGTGTTCTTTTCATAAATAATATTAGCAAGATGCTTTTAAAAATTGTACATTTAAAATTAAATGTTATAAACTGTACAGAAAGCACAATATGGTTCCTCATGTAAATACAAGTTATTGTCAAGAATATATAAAAAAATATTCCAATTGAAATGAAAATGAAATAAAATAGTTATATTCCTTTCTATTGCTTACATAACAAGTATGTAACTGTCATTGTTTCTAGAAGTGATAATAAATTAGGGGAAATAAACATAAAGAAAACGGGATCACGGGTTGCAAAAAGGGGTTTTTTCCCTTTTTACAAGAGCTGTATTGTAAAAATCAAAATCAACAGTTTTCCCCTCGTCCCCTACAATTATTTGTTAAAAAAAACTCTCTCAGCATCTGTAAGGGGTAGACTAAGCTACATTATCAGCCCAACATGACAGTATGAGTACAAACACATCTTTGTGGAAGAACTTAATTTTGGAAAACTTATAAAGAAAGATATCTATGAAAAAGTTTGAAAAATTAAGTTTTTCTAAAATAAAGTTCTTCCATAGAAATTTATATAACAGTAACGGACAAAAAATTGTTTTATAAATTAGAAGAGTATATGAAGGTAAACATTTGTTTTAATCTTTACCTGTATAACGCCTCCGCCTTTACTGGCAGACAGGAACGTGTCTGGTAAACCGATTGCTTTCCCTGGAACAAGATTAAAAAGTTAGATATCTGAAACTAACGAAACACTAAGAGCAGTAACTTATTTGCTAACAAGACTTTTAGAAATTATTTGCCAAGAATGTAAAATAAAGTATAAGAACAAAAACAGTTATAGTTTGATTTAAATTACACTAACCTCTTTGTATAACAAATTGCTTTGTCCATGTGTATTTAGATTGTGGCCTTGGTGATGTTATACCACAGATAAATAAACATGTAGTTAGTTTGAGGAAATAGTCACCAAGAAACGACATAGGAAGATACGAATCGCCATTAAGTGATATTTATGAGCTGTGGTTATGTAATCATTATGATCCAGTAACTCGAGAAGTGTGTGGTTAGTTTAAAATCAGCTTTCATCCGCATTAATGTACCAATGAGAAAAGATATACTAAAACCTTAAGTTAAAAACAGTGAAAAAATTTTAGTTTTACTTTTTCCTATTTTACTCATTGAAGCTTAGAACAAATTATTTATTTTGACAAACAACTACAGATATATTTCTATATTTTTTATAATCCATTTGTTGTGTAACAAAGGTTGCTTATTTTTCCAATGAACAATAGTTGTGCAACAGTTAGTTGCTGGTAAGATCACATTAGTATAAAATTATTGGAGATTTCCAATGCTTCAAGTGTTTTAGAAGTCTCCAATAAATGTTTAACAATACAATGCCAACAAAGAACTTCAAATAACAGTAGATTACAATGTACATTTAAAAAACTGCTAGTTAGATTTCTTTCAAACATTTTTTATGTAATAATATCTTGCTATATTCCCATCGAACAATTCAACATTTACTAGTTATATTCCATTGTTCATTTTAAAAATTGCTAGTTATTTTCCTATAGAACATATTATCAATGGCTGGTTATATATTATAACATCAAAATTGCCATGATAAATCTTATATTATAGCATACAGATCATAATAGAATGTTTATATATCTTACCTGAATTGAAGTGGAGGAAATCAGCAAGTGGTGGTTTTTAGAAAAATTGATATATAGACAGTATTTAGCTAATATGTCATAGAGGCAATCTTGATTGTAAAGAGGAATTTTTATTTGTTACAAATATATAAAATAAACTATTATAAAAATGATGCTATTTAAAAATAACTCAAGAATGACAATCATGATAATTTAAATTAGTTTTAATGAACTTAATGTGATTGTGATGCCATTCTTTTATAGTATACATTAAAGAATAAAGGTTTTTCATTTCAATTTAACTCAATTATTTTCTTCAACTTGAAGAGCAGACGACATAAACGTTGTGACAGGTTACAAAATGAATATGTAAATATGGAGATTGTGTTAACTATGTGGTGATTTCTATCAATTATATCTATAATAACGTTATAAATGAGGGTGTCGTTACTTCTAAATATTTCACTTATTTAAAAAAATGTATGCCCTAAAATTTTATTACTATTTTATATTAAATTTTTATTATAAAATAATGCTGTTTAGGCTTATTAAAAAAAATTAAAATTTGAGCTTTAACTCATTTCATGTAATATATTATAATGATGGCTTTTAGTATGTATGTTAACGCTAAGAGTCAAAAGGCACAACAATCTAAAGAACAGAATGTTTAATCCTGTTTTTACGTAACTTAATAAGTTCAAAAACTAAATAAAAACAGGCTCTTCCAGAACTAAAACATTTTACAAACCTCTGAAATCATGCTTACCAAGAATAAATCTTCATAGGATGTTTATATAGACTTACCTAACAAATCTGAAATAATAATTGTGTAATTTAAATGTATAAATATAGCTGTAATAATTTGACTAATTATTGCAGATGAAGGAAGAAGATGACAACTTAAATAGCAAGCTTAAGTTATTCTGCAGAAGGAGAGAAAGATCACTTCCCCGTTGACAAGTATAATTATGAAATCCTACCTGCTAAACTATTCTATAAAAAAAGACAGAATAAAAAAACCAACCAAATAAATCATGTACTACATAATGCAATAGGCGTTACTTTTAAATTAAACAAACATCCCATTTATTTCACAATTTTAAATTAAAGAAGAAGTTGGCATCCCTAATATCATAGAGAACATTCTTAATTTGTCATACATTGCTGACACTTCAGACTGTGAGGTTCGTGGTTAGACCCCCGGCAGAGCCAACATACGCCGCTTCACTCTTTGAATAAAGCAATTAAGACTCATATAAATTCTTTTGATGAATGAGTTATTAAATAATAGTAAAAATAATACTCACCAAACCAGTCGAGTACGATGGTCTCGAGCTCAGTGCAGGCAGGACTGGCGGCCCAGGAGAAGCCGATGCAGCCGATGATGTCAGAGAGCATGTCCCCCAGGATAGATGGGTAGGAGTTCCCGGAGGGGAAATACGCGTGGAACCGAGGATGTTGCCAGTGAGTGATCTAGAGAAATAAGTAAAATTACAACGGCTTATATTACTGAAATGCACAACTCAAGTTGATTAAATAGAAGTACAACAAGAAATTGTACTGAAATGTCCAAGGTCCGATCCCCAATTGAGCTGATTGTTGGTATTTCTCTTGTTTAAATAATTTTGTCCTACAGTTGCCTAACAAAGTGTCTGTTCCTGCACTCAATACAATTAAACTACCGTACTCCTTTTACTTTACCACACTCCAAGTTTTTAACTTAATAACATAAATGATACATCTATTAGCCATAGCTAATTAACGTCGTGTACGCTTGAAATAACTAAGTTGGCAGCGCCGGATGTAAACAGAACAGCTGATGTAGTTTTTGTTGTTGTCAAACGTTTTGAACTGTTTACATAACCTATTTATTAAAACGAGTTTTAATAAGTGGTTATTCAGCAAAATTGATGGCGATGACATGTATTTTGACAGTGATTGTGGTAATAATACACTATTACTGTATTTCAACTGTAGGAAACATGTTATGTGCAACTTGTTCTCAAAGCGTCCTTGCTTGCGGCTTGTGCGTAAGTATTTATCTCGTGCAGCAAAGTGCCACTTGTGTCTATATGTCTTTTTGTGTTTTTTATCAAAACATTAATAACTCAAAAACTGTTTATTCGAGTAACTTGAAACTTTGTACACTACTTAACATCAACATTAATAAATAGTACAAAAATAACCATCAACTAATTTTTAACCATTTTTAAATGGTAGCCATTGAACATGTCAACTCCAAATATCTTGTAAACTGAAAAAAGTTAAAGATAAAGAAATGTGCAAAATTTAAAGTCAGCCGGTCAAACCATTCTTGAGTTATTACTTTTTTTTGTAAAATACATAAACAGACTAAAACTGAATTCAAGAGATGTGTTATTCTTAAATGTTTGCTTTAAATTAGTTGTGAAATCCGAAAATTACCAGCCAGGACACCTTTTTTGTGACATCCAGTATGTATTAATTGACCCTGAATGAGAAATATAAAAAAACTAAATTTTATAATGGTATAGATTCTGTAACCGTTCTGCACCAGGCCTTCATATACAAAAAAAAGGCCACATCTAAGAAGCTTCAAGATTAGTCTATAGTAATCCTGCTTAAAACTTAACTTGCCATTCCCAAGGGCTTGCGGCCTGTGCGTGAACTTAAGTATTGACCGTTAGCTCAGTTGGGGATTCGATTCTTGGAAAATACACTCCGCAAGTGGAAGCCTCAGCCACTGAGCTACCTCGTCGGCATTAGTCAATCTTAGTCAACTTACTCCCGGCATGATCTTAGCGTCAACGTCAGCCATGATGTCCTCCCAGGGTTCTGGATCTGTCGGTATTTCCGAGGGTAATAGTGATCGCAGGTAGTTGGGCCGGACCATGGATGTGACAGGTCGGGATGGCAGAGTGTCCATGTAATCACACATGTAGTCCACCATCTCCTTGCCCCGGTGCCGGAATGATTCCGTGTCCATTGTTCGTGTCTGTAATAGAGACCAGTTAAGTTATAATTACAGTTTAGAGACTCAAGGAGAATGGTTCCAAAGAAGTGGCACAAACTTTCCCAAATATTAAACACTAAAAAATAAAAACGTTGAAATTTGCCAGTTTGATTCCCAAATATGTTTTTAGGTATAACTAAAAAACTAGTCAAGTTATAGACATGTGGTTTTTCTAAAATATTTTAAATTGTAATTCACACCTGTAATAAAAATTTTATCGAAATCGTTTTAGCAATTTTTGAGAAAATTCCATTTTTGTATGTTCTCTGCCCATAAAAATTTAAAAAAAAATAAAATTTCTAAAAGTGACAAAATAGTCTGGAGTTATTGGCTAAATACGCCTATAAACCAAATTTCATAAATTGATCTATCCATTTGGTCTCCAGCGAACTGCACACACACATACGGACAGACATCAACATTTTTTTGAAAAAGAATACTTTTTTGGGTTCAGGGGACCCTAAAATGGATTTTTAGACCAACTTGTAAAAAAATGTTTATTTTGGGTGATCACAATACTTTATCTATGCTAACGCGTATGGAAGAAAGTAAAAATATATGAAACTAGAACAGTAGTTGTTTTTGGTATTTATAAAAAAAACTATGGGAGAACATTTAAATCTGATCTCAGAGCTTAGACAATTGTGTTCTTTTTATAAAAATGTCAAGTTTAAAATTGTACGTTAATAAATAGCCTTAAGCTATAATATTTATTTGAATTTAACATTGGCTTTAGGAGAACCAAATCCAATATGGTGGCAAGTATACGACCTCTGAGTATTCCTTCGATGTGATCCATGTTAAAACACCATATACGGTATTGTTTAATGGAGTAAAAAAGTAAAGTTTTGTATACTGTTAGCTCTACTAAATTAATTAATTATTCTATAAATTTATTTATGTGAACTCTTATGATGGTTTATATACAGGGTGTTCCATAAATATGTAGCCAAACTTCAGGAGGTTATACCAAAGGTTAAAACAAACAAAAAATGTCATTTGAACATATGGTTTATCTCGCTCCGTTTTCCGTCAATCTATCTATATGCAATGTGTACAAAAAACTTAACATCTCTGAAGATATGTAAGATAAAATCGTGAATTTTAGTATGGACATTGGCCTTTGTAGTTTACATATTCCTAAAAATTTCATTTCCGTACACTCGTTCTTTTTAAAATGGCGGCCATGTACAATTTATAAAGTTAACTATCTCAAATTATTGCAAAAACCTGTAAAATACAAAACTATTGCAAAATTTAGTCCCACAAATTATGGTATAAATATTTTTAAGAACAGCTATTAAATGGAAAATAAAAATTTGTATAAAATAAAAAAGAATTCCTGGCCGAAGAATTAGGTCATTATTAGACAAAAATTTCAATATCTCTGCTAATAACCTTCTAAGGTTTGTTGGCTACCTTCATATGGGACACCCTGTACATAAATGAACTTCCGTATGTTTGTATACATAAAACTCGAAAAGTAACGAATAAATTCACTTTGCATGTTAACACAACATTGCATTTACATACAAGAGTGTTTTTATATATTTCGTTCCTAAAATTGTAAACGGGAACCGGGCATTTCAAGCATTTCCCAACCTACCTACTTTTCACAAATGAAAATAAAATGTCAGTGCTGAAAAAGAGTTACTATGACCAGGTGATTTT
Source organism: Stictocephala bisonia (assembly GCA_035578905.1). Taxonomy (NCBI): domain Eukaryota; kingdom Metazoa; phylum Arthropoda; class Insecta; order Hemiptera; family Membracidae; genus Stictocephala; species Stictocephala bisonia. The sequence goes on along the minus strand of JAQJVL010000088.1, from coordinate 2,379,478 downwards.
TGTACATATTATATCCAAATCATATCCTGTAACGTTATTACTGTGACCAGATGATTATTTATGTACTTAAGATAAAACCAAATATAAGGTCAACCTTTATTTATTTTCTCCCATATGCGTTAGCATAGAGAAAGTATTGCAATCGTCCGAAAAACTTTTACAAGTTGGTCTAAAAATCCATTGTTACCCAAAAAATTATTTTTGCGAAAACAATGTTTCGTGTCTGTCCGTATGTGTTTTTGTCTGTGTGTATGTGCAGTTCGCTGGAAACCAAACGGATAGATACATTTTTATGAAATTTGGAATGTATCTCCAGCCATTATCTCCAAATTATTTTTACTTTGTTTTTCAAAATTTAGTTTTTTATTTTTTTTATGGGCAAAATCATACAAAAATTGAATTTTCTCAAAAACGGCTCCAACGATTTTGATTACATTTTCAGGAAATATATGAATCACGATTTAAAATATTTTAGTAAAAACCGCATGTCTCTACTCTAACTTGACTATTTTTTGTTGTAGTTATGGCAAAATAACATATTTGGGAATCAAACTGGTTTTTCAAAATTTATATTTTTTTTTCGTGTTTAATATGGGGGAAAGTTTGCACTATTTTTTTGGAACCATTTATTATTTTTTCAATGAAGTTAAAATCAGACTGAGTCATAGTAAAGCGTGGTTGAGTTTATCTGGTATAATACAACTATCCGGAAACATTAATTAAGGTGTTTATCAGTGTTTCCCCATAACATATTATAGTTTATGATGCATTGAAAATTATATATGGTCCATATATTTATTTGTCTCTTCGTCTCTCTCCCTTTCTACAGACCTTACTCTCTTGTCTTGTACAGATGTGACCAAGGACAGCGCACCACTGGGACATACAGCTAACCGAAGCTGAATACCAGGCGTTGTGGCAAGTGGATCAGTCTTGGTCTCCCAAAGTATGAGATCAGTAAAGGCAAGCACGAATGAGACACCATCGCATGCACTGGATTTAACTGGTGTATGGAGAAGTGCTGGAGACTGGAGTTGCCTGGAGAAACACCCCTAAGTCTATCCCGAACTGACGCAACCCTTCGCCTCATCCATATGCAACAGTTTAATTATAGTCTGTCAAAAGTGATCATCGATTGGGTGACGAAATACTTGAGGAGCTGAGGATATGCTTTAGCAGCGAAAGTTGAAAGTCATTTCTCTTCGATGACAATAAAAGGCACTTAAAATGAAATTTACCAATTTTATATATGTTATTTTACAGCCTTCACATATGAAAAATTGCTTAAAATCATACCTAAAAAAGATTAGTTTGGGGGAAACATGAAAAACGTTTGTTTTATAAATATTTTCATATTTAATTAGTTAAAACCCACCACGCTCTGCTGTAGCTTAGTCCGATATTAACTTAAATTCGTTATTAAGTTAATTGTTAAAAATTTATCGGCAGCGTTGTTGGATTGATCCCATCTTCATAAGCCAAAGGTTCTCAGTTCGATCCCAATCAGAGTCATAACAAATGTTGAAAGGGATCAGCTGATAACCACCGGCTGTTCATTTTGCCATTGGCTATTAATTACTGATACTTTCTAAAGAATAGTCGGCCTTAGTTTGTAAAAAGACTTCATTCACTCATCTACACTCATCATACTTATTCGCCCATGTCTTGATGATCGGCGTCTTAAGGATAAGTAAATAAATAATTAGATTATTAAATTAGTCGTTATTTTTTACTTTGGTTGTTAGAAATATAAAGCTTGACTGTTCACTTTATTTTATCTGAAATAGACTTACAGTTGTTTTCGTAAACAAATCATCATCTTGTCTCAGTAAGGATATGGTTTGGACATTTTATGTACATAAATCAGCTGGTCACAATAGAATTTTTTCAGCACTGGTATTTATTTTCGTTTGTGAAAAGTAGGTCGGTAAATGCTTGAAATGCTCTGTCCTCGTTTACAAATCTGGGAACTAAATATATAAAAACACTATTGTCTGTAAATGCAATGTCTTGTAAACATTTCAAGCGAATCCATTAACTACTTTTCGATTTTAGTGTACACAAACATACGGAAGTTAGATTTATATATAGACTAGCTAAACCCAGCCACGCTTTGTTATGAATTAGTTTTATATTTCCTAATTCCTATTAGGCATGTAAAGTATTCTTTTTTGAATTTAGAATATTATTTGAATTATTGTAATATATTAGATTATTATTTGAATATTATTTCTTCAAGTTGTGATAGATTTTTACCAGTTAATGATAGAGACGTATCGTCTGCAAATAAACACACCCTACTTTCTTCGTCGGTTATTTTCAATGGCAAATCGTTAATATATAAAAGAAACAATACAGGCCCAAGCACCTACCCTTGAGGAACCCCTTTAAGAACGGGAACAGAAGAAGATTCAGCCCATTTGATATAGTTATTATTGTTCACAAACGGATAAGTAAATAAATAATTAGATTATTAAATTAGTCGTTATTTTCTACTTTGGTTGTTAGAAAAATAAAGCTTGACTGTTTACTTTATTTTATCCGAGATAGAGTAACTTGCAGTTGTTTTTCGTAAACAAACCATTATCTTGTCTCGGTAAGGATATGGTTTGGAAATTTTATGTACATAAGTGCAATTTCTTGTCTTTCGCGTTGCGACCACAGGAGGACATTGAGAGACCAACCGTTTGGTTGGGGGACACCATGCTAGAGGATGCGTTGAGTTCAAAATTCCTGGGAATACACCTGGATCGAGGGTTGATCTGGAGCCGTCACATTGACCAAATTTGTACCAAATTGGCCTCAGGCATTTATGTTTTGAGAGCCCTAGCCAAATATTGCCCAACTCATATCCTGATAACGGCGTATTATGGTTTGATTTACCCCCATCTTACCTACGGTTTGGTTCTATGGGGAGCTTCCGCAAACAATCATTTTAGTAGGGTGTTCAAATTGCAAAAACGAGCTATTCGTATTATAGCGCAATTAAGGTTCAAAGAATCCTGCAAAGATTCATTCAAACAACTGCAACTGTTGACCCTGCCCTGCCTCTATATACTGGAAACAACCTTATTTTATGTCTCTAAGGGAAACATGATAAGGAGACGAGACATACATACATACGTACAATACGAGGGACAGGGACAACTACCGAACTGGGAGACACAGGACGGTAGTTCACGAACGCTTGCCCTTATTGCGGGTGTCCGATTTGTTAACAAGTTGCCGGATTCAATTAGAAATGCCCCAGAGCCCAAGGTGTTAAAAACTTGTCTCAAACGCTGTTTAGCGTCACAGGCGTTCTATACCTGTGATGAGTTTATGGCATATGACTGGGAGACCACATAATTAAAGACTTACAACCGATGCTGGGGGGGGGGAATTGGTATGAGTAAATGGAGGATACAATGTATGTATGACTGAGGTGTTACTGTGGTGTATATGGAAAAAATTATAGTTAGTATAGTCTTGACAATTGCTATGCATTTATTGTTATGTTCCTGGCAATAAAATATTTGATTTGATTTGAAATCAGCTGGTCACAATATCATTTTTTCAGCACTGGTATTTATTTTCATTTGTGAAAAGTAGGTCGGTAAATGCTTGAAATGCTCTGTTTTCGTTTACAAATCTAGGAACTAAATATATAAAAACACTATTGTGTGTAAATGCAATGTCTTGTAAACATTTCAAGCGAATCCATTAACTTCTTTTCGATTTTTGTGTACTCTACTCTAAATAAGTTGCACAGAACACAAAAATACGGAAGTTTGATTTACATGAAATTTTAACCAAAATATAATAAATATACAGATGTAAATACTAAAAAAATTCTATCTATCAATAAACTTACCACAGATTGTTTATACACATCACTGTTGTATTTAAGTAATTGACGAAATTTGTTATTTTCACTAGAATAATGACTTTTTTATTGCTCCACCTCTAATTACATATAATTTCAATTATTTTAATCTTGTGCAATGAATACATATCTACGACCGTAACCTACATATTTACTACTGCACCATGGCTTCGACTGAATGACAAATCTCGTCGATAACCGACGAACCTGTTAATAACTACTGTTGGTACAGATATTATGGGTACTCGTGTTTGAAGGCTATTTACCAAGATATTAAGAGACGTATGACAACTCCAATCATACCATTGTTTTCTTTATTTAATTTTGTGCTATAACATAAGAATTTTTAAATTTTACCATACATTTTAATAAATTTTTTCTAGTTGGAAGGAAGAAAATTCCGTAATTTGTACTAGTTTTCACAGTAGGCCCTACATCAAAATTTACACAAGTATTACCAAACAATATATCACACTAATATTTTAATACATGGTTCATAAAAATATTTTTTATAAGTTATATAAATTTTAGAATTTTATCTTTACAAGAAAAAAGTTCTTATCGATCAATTACCTGAAACGTTGTTTTTTTGGCTTTTAGAAGTCGTAAAATTAATTAATTGGCATTGTCTTTATAAAAGGAGTCTTTATAAAATGTGACACTGTCATCTGTAGTTTTTGTATGTTTCATGACAATAAATGATTTGAGTTTTTTGTAATCCTTATTATAGGTAGCCTAAACTTACGACACATTATATTATATGTGTAAGTAAATGCAGTCATGTTATTTAGATTTTAATAAATTTATAATAACATTAACATTCAATTGATCAAGTTAAATTGATTTAAATCTATATAAAACCACAGCATTTACTTACACATATGAAAATAATGTGACGTAACTATTCCTATAATAAGGATTACAACAAGACCAAGTAATTAATTTTACGACCTCTAAAATCCAAGAAAACAATATTTCAGGTAATTGATAAGAATTTTTTTCTTGAAAAGATAAAATTCTAAAATTTATATAACTTATAGAAAACATTTCTATCAACAATGTATTAAAATATAAATGTGATACATTGTCGGAATTTGAGTAATAACGGTGTAAATTTGATGTACGGTGAAAACTAGTTGAAATTCCGGTACTTTTTCGTTCCAACTAGAATAAAAATTATTAAAACTTATGGGAAAATTTTAAAGTTCATATAAACTATACTTACAATCAAGTAAGGAAAACCATAGTGTTGATTGGAGTGTTCATAGGCCTCGGGTGCACATAATTTCTGTGCCGACAGTAGTATATGTGCAAAACACACATTGAACACAGCAACAATTAATCCAATTAAGAAAGAAATGAATAAACATAAAGACGAGGCAACGATCAAAAGATGGCACAGCTGATCAAGAAGGAAACTGCAGCTGATTCTGAAAACTATTTATTTTGGCGCATAAATTATTTGGTTTGGAGAGCCCAATAGGCGTATGTTGCCAAAAAAATTCTTTTAAACAATAATTACACCCAGATAATGTTTCCAAAAAGTAGTGCGTTGTTTATACATCATGTGCTAGTACTATATACAAAATAAGCATAGCAACCATAACCTCAAAAATTTATAATCCGTTTCGAATTGAGCAGTAAGTAACCCTGTATCTGAAATTAATTAAAATAAACTGCCTTTCTTAAACACTTACCTAAATTAGCTAGGAAGAAATCAGAAGATCACGAAAGCAAATCATAACAGAGTAAACAATTTTGCAACGAGGCGTGGGAAATGGACATTGCTAGGGAAGTGTGAGGAGTTTACAAAGACATCTAAAATTAGAGAGTCTGTGATCCAAAGTCTGTGAGTCACGTGATGGGTCACTACCACCTGTCAATTAAACCGTGAGGCCCGTCCCTACGTCACAGCTCTCTTTCACAACACTCCTTGTGTGTATTTATAGTTTTTGTTTGTATCGTAAGTGATGTAAACTCTAAACACGTGGTAGGAGTTTTGATTTTGAGAAACAGAACACAGCAGTATACTAATACAAGTATGTACCATAATTATTTATATTTAATTGCTTTCAAAGGTGGTTATGATGAATTAATATTTTTATTTCAATCATTAAAAATATTTATACAGGGTGTTCATTTGAAAACTTGCCAATTTGTCGCTTCAATACGTCACCCAAACTCAACATTTTCGTATTGCAACCTATACCTTGTAGTACCTCTAATGAAAGCCAATAAAAAAAGGTAAATTTACACTACAAAACTTTGTCAAAGTATTAAAATCTGCCTAACTTAGATAGTTTTAGGTAAATACGTATTATAACAGTTATTTAAAAACGCTACCTCCATTTTAGGGGTTTTTAAAAAAATATTTGTATTTTAGAAATACTTTCAAATATTACGACTTGGAGTTAATTGGAAAGCCCTAGTAAATCAGAGTAATTTCAAATTTGGCAAACCAATTTGAAATTTCTTCACCAGTTGTGAAGTTATGGTTGAAATAGTAATTTTTTTACTGGTAAAAATTACATACACGATGAATAAATAATTGGTGTGATTTAAAAAACTGTACAAAAATCTACATTTTTAATTAGCTTTCATTACCAACTACAAGTATAGGTTGCAATTTGAACATTTTGATTTCGAATGGGGGGTTGAGGCGTAACAACCTATTTTTGGGAATACTTTCAACAGAACTTTGCTAACATTGAAGCAACAAATGTGGCAAGTTTTCAAATGAACACTCCGTGTATAAGATAATATATTCTGTATTTAGATAATACATTGTATACCAGATGTTTAAAATATAACATCACAAGAATTTTATTGTTACAATCAGATTCTCAATTTTAAAAATTAATTACATTGTTCCCCGAAAAATTATATTACTATTTATTTTTAAATAAACGTTTTATTTAATTATTTATTTTTGATGATTTCCAATTCTTAATTTTACAAGAAATGGCTGAGAACAACAATAAAAATATTAGTAGAACATGATTATAAATAAATTTTAAAAATATTATTTGAATCAGAAAAACTGGAATTATTGTTTATTTTACAAAATTTATTTTCCCTGACAGATAATTAACATTAAGCTATTTAGACATATTATTTTGCAACGGCACTAATAACTGAGAAGCAGTCACCAGGTACCGATTTCGTCGCGACATTTAACCAAATGTAGAGCAATGTTTATGGGTTGTTTAATTTTTATCATTTTGTCACTTATTTGTATTTAACCTTTTTTTATTTTGATCTTTAGCGATTCCAACATTTCTATAACAATATGATCTACCACTATATTTTTATTTTAGAACTTACAAAGTTAATTGACATTGAAGGTAAGATTTTGTCCTAAGGTTTTGTTAAAAAAACAAGTACAGGTCTACATATATAGGACCAAAAATGGTACATCGTCAGTGGCCAACAAGCATATTTCTGGTATTTTAGTATAGTCTCCATAGCAAAAAAGGCGCAATCATGCCTTCACGAATGTGGTAATGATGTACGAATTCAATGAACCTTGACACACTAAAATGGAAGTCGCACTGAAGTGAAAAATCGTAAATGTTTCTAAAAATAATTTTTCTCTCTGATTCCTAGATATTAGGCTATTAATAAATGCCCGTTTCAAGGGACATTCAACAGTAGTTAGTAACGATGTCTACACTCGTCCATCTACACTCATCAGACTCATTCGCTCTGACACCAACCCAAACATTGACGATCGATGTTTTATCAGTAAATAAAATAAGTATAAAGATATTTAATTCTTACATAAAGAATTGTTAGGTCATTTAAAGTTATTCTCAGAGATGAGACGGCGACACAAGTTTAAGCGTATTTTAAGGCGAATATGAATGATTACATGAGTGTGGATGAGTGTAGTCTGGTTCCTGAGTACGACTCAGAAAGGGTCATTTATTAATAAGCCAATGCAAGGGCAACTAAGGGACCTACAGCTTTACGTGGACTCCGAACCACGTATTGGTCTTTTTAGCTATTTGACAAGGCTGACAGTTCTCTTTCCTACACAAAATCTGAACACTGGCTATCATCCAACATGAACACCTCAGACTTCTGTAATAGTGTCTACGTTAATAGCGACCGTTGAGTGGACGTGATCAAGAGGGCCAAGCATAGAACCTATCGCCTTCAATATTTTGTACTCAAGTAAGTGGGTAAAATATCTACGAATATTATTTTATTTTAAATGCCCCATGAACATTCTGGCACGGTCTACTATCTCATTCAACTATTGGCCTCATAAGTAAAACCAAGCAATTGCTAATTTCTAAAACTACTTCAAAAAGCAAAAGGTTCATAGCAATTGTTTCTAGCAAAAAGGGAAAGATTGTATGTGATACGAGTAAAATTGTTAAGCAACTGCTGGAATTTTTTAGATTGCTTTAAATATTCCTATTGTTCCCAACAGCTGATGTTTGTTTTATACAAATTTGGCAACATTTAGCTTCGCCAGAGGCGTTCATGTAGTACCAGGGTAGTAGTAATAATGTTGGTTCATAATGTCAGATACGAGTTCCAATAGTGACGGTAATTCATCAGATGAAGGTTGAAGACAATCAGTTTTAAATGTATTACTGGGTGTTCCAAAAGTCTTAGAACTTCATTATAGTTTCTTTATTAGTAAATGTAGAACTTTACCATTTCGTCATTGGTATTGTTTCCTACTTTATGACACATTTTTCAGTAATTTCGCCTAACGGGGTGGACGTCCCGTAAAGGCAGTCGAGACAGTTTTAAAATGTAAGCCTAGGTCGAGTAACACCTCATTTTAAAAATGCCACAAATGCAACTTCAAAAGGTTCTCTCAATTAAAAATGGCAGGCCTTTCCAGTTTTATAATTTTGTAAACGGTTTTACTTGGGAAATTTTGCGCGTCGTAGCAGGTGTCTAAAATCGATTTACTAATTGAAAAAATAAACACTTTTAGTACTACTGCATGTTCATTTCATTCCTTAAAGAAAAAAAGAAAATACTCGTTACAGCTTTAATGTTTAGATTTAAAAAAACAAAACTTGAAAGGACTGCCATTTTTAATTGAGTGAACCTTTTGAAGTTGCATTTGCGGCAGTTTATTTGAAAACCAAAGACCTCTAAAATGAAGTGCTATTCGATATAGGCTTACATTTAAAATTGTCATGACTTCCTCCACGGGACGTTCTCTCGTTAGGTGAAATGACTTAAAATGTGTTATAACATAGGAAACAATACAAATGACGAAACGATAAAGTTTCACAGTTCTACACTTACTAATAAATAAATTATAACGAATTTTGAAGACTTTTGGGACTGTTGGTATATTAAAAACCAACAGCATTTAGCTAAACAAATCACAAACACCGAGTGTTAAGTTAGCCAAGGAAAAGGATATGAGTGAAATGTTTAAATTGTATGAAAGAGAATTTGGAGAAGCTATTTCACCTATGAAGTGATCAGCCAGCCACTCAAATCTTTTTGTCTGAATCTATACAGCAACTGTATTCATCTGTAACTCTATCACGACGTGCTTTATAATCTTTAGATTTACGAATATGCCAGAAAGCCACCTCCATCTACTACGAACACTGATCAAGCACAAAATGAGCAACCTTAAACATGAAAATCAGCGTATATATATACTTAGCTTCACTTCCAGTTGATATGGGCCTGTAATTGGCTCAGTGGGGATTCGAACCTTGGGCCTCAGCCACTGAGCCACCACGCCGGTAGTGTTATACATAATACAAGTCCTAATATACGTTACATATTAGAACTTGTATATGACATTATGAAGTCTAATTATTATTATTAATCTTGTTCATTCAAGATACTTCACGAACACTACTAAACGAAATGGTGTCAAATTTTTATAAAACAAAGATCAGCTGCGAGGAACAATAGGAATATTGAAAGAAATTGCTTATATTAATTTGGAAAAAGCTACCAATTGCTTAACGATTTTATTCGTATGATATTTAAACTTTTTCTTTTTTCTAGAGTCCATTTCATTGGACATTTTGCTTGTTTCAATAGTTTTAACAATTAGCAATTACATGGTTTTTAGTCATGAGAACAATGCCTAGATTATTCATGTTAAGTGTAAAATAGTTCAACAACCTGCCACTGAAACTATGAACGTGATCTAATGGGAGGTGGAATTTTGATCAGTGTAGTCAGGTACAGACCATCATAAATATTTCCTACTAATCCTTTTGCCGCTCAGGCGGCGTTTTAATCCGCGAAGAAAAAAGTTAAGTGGGAGGGACAAGAGGAATATTGGGGTGATTGGCCGGATGATTACGTTTATTTAGGGAGTGACAGCAAATATATCAAGAACGTTATATTTATTTTAAAGTAAGAGAAAAACTACTCGTTTATTACCTTATAGTTTGAATATACATAATTATAGAAATTAACTGGTTATATTAGGCCTAACAGGGAGTCAAATTAGAGAATAAAAATGTGGTGTTTAAGTCATAGTTTAGATATTATTGTAACTATTATACTACAACGAGTTTAAATCAATGAAAGTCAAAATATCATGAAGTAGGTTAGCAGAATTCACTTTTAAAAACATTTAAATTGGTCAATTTATTTTTGTATACCTTTAATGTACTTAAATCATTTTATTTATTGTATAAAATACGTACGGTAGGTGTCCATTTATCTAAACCTTGACACCAATTTCCTCAGCTAATTTTAATTTTAATTTTTACATTTATAAAATTACTATCTGACACTTAGTCGTAATTATTTTAACTAATTTATATAGACTTATTAGAAAGTACATTATGTTTACTTTCTAAATTTAATTGCAATGCAACGTAGGTTTGGTTGTTTAAAAAATAAAGCTTATTGGGGCGATTATCATTATTATTAAAAGATGCAATTGTTAGATTACGAATTCAAATTAATTCAAAGCGTTTCATAGCCATTGATCGACAAGTTGTATTATACATAGCAATGATAAAATTAGTAAATAAATCACTCTGGAAGTAATCACGATCTGTTTAAGAGATCTAGCAACTGTAATAAGAGACAATACGATCGCAGAGTCAGTATACCTAAAGCAAATATATCTTTGTTAGATAAAATGTTCCTGCCGAGTAACCACCCGGTTTTGACCCCTAAATTCCCCATCCACCGCTGCCTTCCCTCACTGTTCCATAGTCTCACTTTCTCCTTCGCGGATCAAAACTCCTACACCCGATCTAATAGGAATATTTGTCCTAGTAATTTGGTTAGTTAGTGTAAACTCGTCTGCTACAACAGCTGGTGAAAACTACATTACATTTATATGGAACTACACTAGCGCTCCACAATGGACCACAAAAACAGCTGATAATTAGGCACATAAAATTTAGCATTGGATGAAAAATCAATGTGTAAGTGTGTAGCCTATAGAACTAATGATTCTACCACCGATTTTATGTACACAATATACTGTATAAAAGGGGTGCTAGTATTGTTTGTATAATAATAGGATCTGTAAACAATTAAACGTTAGAATATTTTTTATTTAATATTTTTAATAAGACAATGCGTAGCCATTACCCGTTTTCTACCTACAGGATTTGGGATTGTATTGCTGCTCACAATTCCTCTAAATATTTGTTTAATACCGTTCACTTTCGTGTAAAATTAAATAAATACGATTTAAATTTATTTTTATGATCTATGAAAATTGGTTTTATGAATTATTTTAATAATAATAAATTCTAAAATCTAAAGGATGTACTTGTATACAATGGTAGCTTTTCAAAAATTAAAATATTTCTATATCCTTAGTTGAAAAATTCAAATTTTCAATGTTCTTTCATTTCTCTCTACCACACGATAAAATATTTTTAAAAAATTGAACGAAAACACTACACGCTCTACCTTTCAACGACGCATAAAAATATGTATAATATACTACAACTTGTTATTACTATGTAAGTAATAAATAAAGAAACTTTAAATTGCTCTAAAAAATAAAACTATTTACTCACATGGTCCATAGAAAACTGTCTTTTTAAGGGTTTCATATTTCTATCTGGAATAAAAACACTAAATGAAGCAAATTTCTCTAACCGGTACAAACAACAGCGAACCAGACCGGCACCAATCCACGTGTGGTACAAACAGCCTGTCTACAGATGATAGAGTGTCGGGACGTCTTGATCTTCCGGGATATCCCCTCCTTTATCCCCACCCGCGACCTTGCGACATCACTGAGTCCTGGTAATGGTCCAAGGACGACTCAGGAACAAGCTGAATATCCTCAGACACTCGCACGATTATAGGGGGCGTTCCTTCTGTGTCAACGTAACTGATTATACAAGACAAGTCTGTGTGCTTCCACTTTAAATTAAAAACTTTGATAAGATTAGGAAGATATTATACGCTAGAGTAATAAATTTACATGAATGCAACAATGTAGTCAATGGTACTAACCACGTTCAACTTATCTAATATAAGCTGTATACTGATATACAATTGGAATTGTGGATTTTTAAACATATTATGTTTATTCATGAACTCTTGCTAAGTAACAAAAATCAGTGGGGCCCAGCTTAACTATAACATACAATAAATACATTTAATATACAGGGTACGGTAACATTCAGTTAACCGAAAATATAGCTAAGCTGATACTTGTGTTGCATAACTATAGAAGTATTATTTATTATTTGATTTATCTATGGATGGTTTTATGAATTATTTTAGTAATAATAAATTCTAAAAATCTAAAGGATGTATACCATGGGTATTACTCGTAATATAGAAATTAGTTTAAACACTCATTAAAGAAACTGCTCAAACAGACTTCATTGTTTGACCTCTGTTACTTTCTTCTCTATGGGCGTAACTAGACGCTTTAAATAACAAACTAATTTTTTACTGCTAGTCTACGAAATACGAACATTAAGTTTTCGCATGAAAGTTGATATTGAAAAGACACATTTTATGTAAAAAGACTGAGTGTATATGTTTATCAGTTTCAAAATGGCTGATGTCCAAAAATTGCATGGTTAAAAAAAATTACACATTTTATCCAAAAATATTAAGACACAATATTTGTAGACTACGAAATTAAAAAGTTTGGTGCATAAATTAAAGATAACACTTAATTTTTGTGACTGAAAGCATTATTATCTGGTTAAAGAGAACTCAGATAACACAATGGTTTCAGTTAAAAAAAAAAAAAAAAAAAAAAAAAAAAAAAAAATCTTTTAAGTTAGCATATCGTTGAATTTGGCATAACGTAGTCCAACAATATTGTATTTTAACATTTTTGGGTAAAATGAGTAGTTTTTTATATTTGACGTTAAAAATGTTGGACAGCCGCCATTTTGAAACTGATAAACATTAGACATGCAGCCTTTTTTAAGTGAAATGTGTATTTTTAAGAAAACCTTTTGTGTGGATATTCAGTATTGTATGTCAAACGGTTTTTGATACATTAAATTTTTTTTTTTTAAACACAAACAGACAGAAAACGAATCGAGACAGAACGTATGTTATATGGCATTATTTGCTTATATTGACCTGACAAACAATCCTCTAAAATATGTGACAGTCGAATGTACATCTAAAAGTTATTTTGTAAATTCTAAAACCGAGAGTTCCAATTAAATACAATACTTACATTTTGGCGTTCACACACCCTGGGAAGTGTCTGACCGTGCAATTGTATGGTCGGTTTATTGTTTGCGTAATAAGCTCTCTCCGCCACCTAACATCTGTAAGGGTGTAGTGTTAAAAAGACATGAATAAGTTGAACCCTACTAAAAAATAATAATAATTATTTTTTAAATTAATTATTAATTAATTGAATTATTCTAATTCAAACAATAATTAATTAGAACAGATAACGTTTCCAAAAAGAAGTGTATTTTTTATACATCATGTGCTAGTACTATATACAAAATAAGCATAGCAACCATAACCTCAAAAATGTACAATCCGTTTCGAATTGAGCAGTAAGTAACCCTGTATCTGAAACTAATTAAAATAAACTGCCTTTTTTAAACACTTACCTAAATTAGCTAGGAATAAATCAGAAGATCACGAAAGCAAATCATAACAGAGTAAATAATTTTGCAACTAGGCGTGGGAAACGGACATTGCTAGGAAAGTGTGAGGAGTTTAAAAAGACGTCTAAAATTAGAGAGTCTGTGATCCAAAGTCTGTGAGTCACGTGATGGGTCACTACCACCTGTCAAATAAACCGTGAGGCCCGTCCCTACGTCACAGCTCTCTTTCACAACACTCCTTGTGTGTATTTATAGTTTTTGTTTGTATCGTAAGTGATGTAAATTCTAAACACGTGGTAGGAGTTTTGATTTTGAGAAACAGAATACAGCAGTATACTAATACAAGTATGTACCATAATTATTTATATTTAATTGCTTTGAAACGTGGTTATGATGAATTAATATTTTTATTTCAATCATTAAAAATATTTATACAGGGCGTTCATTTGAAAACTTGCAAATTTGTCGCTTCAATACGTCATCAAACTCAACATTTTCGTATTGCAACCTATACCTTGTAGTACCTCTAATGAAAGCCAATAAAAAAAGGTAAATTTATACTGCAAAACTTTGTCAAAGTATTAAAATTTGCCTAACTTAGATAGTTTTAGGTAAATACGTATTATAACAGGTATTTAAAAACGCCACCTCCATTTTAGGGTTTTTTAAAAAATATTTGTATTTTAGAAATACTTTCAAATATTACGACTTGGAGTTAATTGTAAAGCCCTAGTAAATCAGAGTAATTTCAAATTTGGCAAACCAATTTGAGATTTCTTCACCAGTTGTGAAGTTATGGTTGAAATAGTAATTTTTAACTGGTGCAAATTACATACACGATAAATAAATAATTGGTGTGATTTAACAAATACTATACAAAAATCTACATTTTTAATTAGCTTTCATTAACAACTCCAAGTATAGGTTGCAATTTGAACATTTTGATTTTGAATAGGGAGCTGAGGCGTAACAACCTATTTTTGGGAATATTTTTAACAGAACTTTGCTAACTTGTTTGGCATTGAAGCAACAAATGTGGCAAGTTTTCAAATGAACACTCCGTGTATAAGGTAATAAATTCTGTAATTTAGATAATACATTTTATACCAGATGTGTAACGTATAACATCACAAGAATGTTATTGTTACAATCATATTCTCAATTTTAAAAATGAATTACATTGTTTCCCAAAAAATTAGATTACTCTTTATTTTTAAATAAACGTTTTATTTAATTATTTATTTTAGATGAGTTACAATTCTTAATTTTACAAGAAATGGCTGAGAAAAACAACAAAAATATTAGTAGAATATGATTATAAATAAATTTTAAAAATATTATTTAAATAGGAAAAAACTGGAATTATCGTTTATTTTACAACATTTATTTTCCCTGACAGATAATTTAAGCTATTTAAACCTATTATTTTGCAACGGCACTAATAACTGAGAAGCAGTCATCAGGTAGTAGTTAGACCTATTATTTTTTATTTAGTAGTTTGTTGGAGAATTGACAATAGTCGGGGTTGTAGAAGACCAAGAAGTACTTTCTGAGGAACAGTTGAACTCAGTTAGTAACCAGACTACACTCATCCACACTCATCCTACACTCATAAAACCATTCATATTCGCCTTAAAATACGCACAACGTTGTGTCGGCGTCTTATATGTAAGAATGTAAGAATACTTTAGAAGCCAAAGTTAAATATTGGGTACCAACCCATTGATCAATTTGATCAACTTTTTAAAACTTATTTTATCTCTTACATATGAGTGCCATGGTAGATTTGTAGTTACGTCATTATGTTCATCATGAATGGGGGGGACTGTGACTACTGATGGTCTTTTTTACAAAATGGCCGCCATTTTCAAAAGATTTTCTACAGAAACTGGAAACTAGCAAGTGAGTGTGTCATACCCTTATATAAAACTTTTACATTTTTGATCAGGCAGTGGAAAAAACAAGTTAAGGATCAGTTGTAGGGGTATTACTGCCTGTAAAAACATTTTGGAGACTCGAATTTGGAAGCTTACAGAAGTTAAACCAATTTAACTTCTTCATATTTATACTACCAGCAAAACGAAAAGATATGTACACGATTTTTCACTCTTTTCAAACAATCTCAACTTTGAAAAATCGCTCATAAAAACACGTTCATATATCTTAATGAAATTGTAATACATGATTGGGCATGTCATTGAAAATATGATATTAAAGTTTCAAACTTTTTATCTCATTAACAAAAAAGTTCTCATAGATTTTGTAAAACAACTTTTGCTAAGCTATGGCTGGTCGGAAGAGGTTGAACTTTATATTGTTGCAATAAGCCAAATTTGTATATTCAGTTATAAACTTTAATATTTATAGCCCACCGATAATTTTGTAGCGATATTTATTTGTATGTCCTGACCCACCGTTGAGCCACTAAAACGTTTCATCCCTGTAAAACATAACATAACCAAACTTAACCTCACTTAGTATAAGATGGCTTATCCATATTTAACCTACACATAGTTATTTTTCCTCAACACTAACATTTATTGCATACAAAATATTTTAATAGAGGGTCCTTTTGCTAAGAGACCAATAACTTCGTACATAAAACACGCAGAGATTGGAGTGTATATTATGAAATTCTGGATGAGAAAACCTTTTTCATTTCTCATGTTTTCGAAGATTTAAAGCGATACTCGGTAATTTTCTTGGATTGATTACGTACTATATAATCTTGTGATGTCCAGCTTATTACAGACTAAACCTATGACGACTCAGTCCCTGTTGAACATACGCAGTCCTTTTCCAACCACAAAATACCATGAACTTTATGATCATGCATGTCGTTCTACATTAACACCCTGTAAAGTGAACCATTAGCGCTTGTTCACACCTAGCGGTAGGTTGGGAACGTCATAGTTGACCAGCTGTTTCTCCAAAGAGCTAAATGTATTTTTAACCATACTGCTCCTTTCCTTGTGAACTTTACCTGGAATTTATCAAAACACTTGCCACTAAGATTTAGTTATTTTGTTTTACTTTCCTCATATGTGTTAGCATTTCTCCATGCGTTGTGATCGTCAACAAAATGTTTTTTACAAGTTGGTCTGAAAATCCATTTTAGGGTCCCTAAACAAAAAAAGTGGTTTCTAAAAAAAGAATGTTTGGTGTCTGTATTTATGTGTTTTTGTCTGTATTTATGAGCAGTTCACTGGAGACCAATCGGATGGATACATTTTTATGGAATGTGTTATGAAGGTGTATTTAGCCAATATATCCAAATCATTTTTTCACTTTTTTGAAATGTTAGTTTTTTTTAAAATTTGTATGGGCAATAACATACAAAAATGGAATTTTCTCAAAAACGGTTCTAACAATTTTGATTAAACTCTCGCGAAATATTTAAATTACAGTTTAAAATATTTTAGTAAAAGTCGCATATCTCTAACTTTACTAGTTTTTGAGTTATAACATTTTTTTACAGTTAAGAACGTTTATTAAAAATGCATTTTTTCAAGCTGTATTCTAACGATTTTATTTAATTTTCAGTAAAGATGCAAATTAAAATTAAAACTATTTTACTTACCACCCCATTAAGTTGGGGCAGGAGGCCGAAAGCCAGAAGCCACAATTCAAGTTGTTGAAGTTTATTTACATAAAATCTGGCTATGTGTTTAGTTGAACAGCTGTTTTGGAAGATTATTTTTGTCCATCTATATCTATAAAATCCAATGTATGTTTGTCTGTCTTTTATGCGCTACCAAACCATCCAGCCGATCGCCATGAAACTTGGGGAAGTTGTTCTATATACCCCAGGGAAGGTTTCTGTCCTATTCCCGTTTCTTTAATCCCTCAGGGCTCCATCCCTTAGACTTCTAAAGTTTCAATGTTAATCAAATAGCAGGATGCATGAAGGTATAATAAGTCAAATATAAAAAGAATATCAGCTGTGGGTTTTAAATATGTCAAAATTAAATTAAACCATGTGTTAATTTTTTAAACTGTTTATATTTTTATGTTTTGATTTCTTGTGAAGCTATATTAATTGATTGATTTATTTGATTAACAGCTGTTAAATAAAAACAAATAGAATAAAATTGTGGTAGGCAAAACTTTCAAAATTAAAAATAATTGAGTACAATAGTAAACTACACAAAACATCAGCTGTTGTAAATTGGATACTGTGTAAACTGAAAGGTTGCTGCACATTTCAATGATACAATCAAAACTCAATATTATGACCGGCGAAGCGGGCGGGTACAGCTAGTACTTTTATAAAAATAAAATAAGTATTTCGTCTGTACATTCCTTAGAAATTAAACATCTGTTTTTATTTAGGTGTGTTTTTACATCCTTTAATTTTCATTTTATAAACAATCTGACATAAAAAAGGGAAAGGGAGAAAGTTTGTGCCAGTTACCAGGTACCATTTATTTACTTTTACATTAATCAGTTGTTATGTACTAAAAGGTAAAAAGGGTACATAAAAATCCGTTGAAAACCGTCATGTACGTTTGGAAGGGTGGGGGTGGGGGTGGACTATCAGTAATTTTTGTCTTAATGGAAATTAAACACTGTTATAAGAACAATAAAATAGAAAGCATTATTATTGTTCACTTCACCTTTACCGAAAAACATGTTATCTAATGAAAATGAAAATTTATTTAGCATTACTATTTTAATCTATTTTATTTCTTCATAACATGCCTGTAAAATACAGGGTGTAAAAAATTTGGAAACACTTTCACAACTTTTCTATGACTTCACTGGTAAAAGTGAAATCTTGTGCATGATCATGGTTACAAAGAACAAACTTCTTGACACCATTAGTGACATTTCATCTTTTCAGGGGAACGGCCCACGAGGAGTTGAACGAAAATCTTCAACGTAAGCCTAGGTGGCGTTTGGTATCAACTTATAACTTTTTATAAATGTCTATTCAATAGAAAATAATTGCCGCAAACCGGAATTAGAAAGATCCATCTTATCCAGAGTAGCGTTTATTTGAATTTCAAAGTAACTAATTTGAACAATTATATTTTTACGCCAATTAACGACTTTAAGTAAATTATTCTGATCAAAAATTATACTTTATGGAACACAATAACTAAAAAAATTATCAAATTATTAAAAAAATATAAAAATTTTCTTGAGTTATTATGTTCCATAAAGTATAATTTTTTATGAAAATAATTAATTTGAAATTGTTAAATAGTGGAGAAATAATATTGTTCAAACTAGTTACTTTGAAATTCAAATGGCCGCTACTCTGGAAAGATAAACCTTTCAAAGTCCCGTTTGCGGCAATTAATTTCTCTTGAATAGACCTTTAATGTCATATCAAACTCGACCTAGACTTACGTTGAAGATTTTCGTTCAACTCCACATGGGACGTGTCTAATGGCGTCAAAAAGTGTGTTCTTTATAACTATGGTGTACAAGATTCAACTTTTACCAGTGAAGTTGTAGAAAAGTTGTGAAAGTGTTTCCATATTTTCCCCCCCACCCTATATATGTATAAATATGAGATCCGAATAAGTATAATGAATGTATATGATGCTTTTATGGTTTGTTAGATATGATTGTAGATCTTTTCCTGAGAAAATAATGTCACTTAAAAGAATAGTATCAAACAAATGTACATTCAAGTGAGGATAACAAACTAATTTTGTTCAAAAATTGTTTAATTGTGATTTGGATTGAGTTGATACTTAAAAAAAATATGGGCTTTTATCCTTGTACAAAAGCTAAAATAAAAACTAAGTTTTGTAACTCATTTTAATAAAAGTATAACTATTACAGTGATTGATTTCAGTAAGAAGCATTTGTCATCCTCAGACCACTTAAATTTACCAAGGAATGAAATACACACCACGTAGTAAGCAATGTTATAATATCACACATACAATGTTAAGCTTTCACTGGAAATCATTTTGGATAATTACTTATATGGTTATGTAAGTGTGTTTTGGAACACAATATTTTTTACCTGCTCATGGCCAGGGGTTTATTCTTATTTACTTTTATCTATTCGTAAACTTTAAATTGTAAAGTTATGATGAATATGGATTATGAATGAGTGTTATCAGTTCTGATAAGGGCTTTGTTACAAACCGAAGCTGATATTTCTTGGATATGTCATTAATGATGTATAGAACACTGATAACGGAGTGCTTGGGTTCAGCTGCTGAGACCTTTCTCAGTATAAAAAAAGAGCCTTTGATACTGATATAAAAATAAAAATACATTGTTATAAAAGCTCCATGCTAATTACATAATATTACATAATATTTATTAAAATAATCCTTAGAAAGATAATAAATAAAAAATTATTATAATTATTCATATTAATTGTATAATTAATATTAGTTAACTATATATATATATATATATATATATATATATATATATATATATAATTATTTTCGGTAACTAGCAAACACCCGTTCTATGGTATTGACCCACCCACCCACCAATACCGGTACGATTGTATTAATACACTACAAAATGTGGTACGTAAGGAGCCCCACCACGTGACGTCACTGGTGTAGTCGAGCCGGCGTAGATAAGAGAATGAAAATAAAAATCGAAGAGGCATGGACATTTTTAACATGGTTGACTTTTAGCCGCTACCATAACACACTAATAAGTTGTAAAATGAAAAAATAAAAAGAAAGAAGTGTGAATCAACTTATAAAATAAAAGAGTTAGAGGAGGGAAAGGGGAGCAGATCAAGTACAGTGGAGGGGAGCTGCGTAAACCTCCCCTACATACGCGCTCCTCTCTCGCGCAATTCAATGTCCAAAAAAACTGTTTATAGTTGGTTAGGCTGTCAATAAAAACAAGATATGTAAACCACCTAAAACACAAAATAAGTGAAAACACATTTGAGGAGTGTTGTAGACATACATAGACACGAGGTTATTAAACGTAATTTAGTTGTTTGAAACAATTTGAATTTCATAACGTTACAGAATTGCCCACTAAGTTATAACGGGACATTATCAACACACGCAAAGTGAAATAATTGACACAAAACATACATAACTGTTCAATTAACAACAATTAATTTAATCACCAAGGGACTTGAATTACATTTGAGTTTAAGATACCGACAACCATTAGAACTCAATTACAGGCAATTACAATTCACTTTCATAAAGAAATATATTTTTATCCAGCCCAACCGAAGTCTAACTAGAAACACAAACAAATTAAACATTAGTATTACTAATAGTAACGTTTAATTTGTTTGCTTACAAAAATAAACTTTTCCGCAGTACGCCTACTAGGAAGTGTCCTCAACCTTGGACATTGGTCACATATTCTGTTTATTTTTTACTGTTCATCTATTGAAAAAGCAATCAGTGAAAGTTTTAAGATCTGTATGTCTTTAAAACTTATAAGAAAGTGGTGTTATAAACAATATTTTAATGTTAGTAATTATTGTAATTTGGTTACAATAATATAATAAAAGTTATTTACAAACATTACTTAATTAAAACAATGTCTAAATAAAACAAACATCCATATAATTTAACCATATTACATGTAGAACTGCTGTATAGCTATATACATTTATGGAAGTTAGAAAAATTTTATAAATTTATTTAAAAGATGTATAATTTGGATAAAAGATCCACTTAAAACCTAATACGCCGCGCTATGAAACCAAATATGGGGTTTGCACTAATTTAAAAGTCGTATGTTATTGAAGAACAAAATTACCACATCCTTTGTAAATCTGTATGGCGAGATCTCAGCCTGATGTATTTTGAGTTGCTTCCATAGATTACGATATGGAATTACTAGTAGTTCTAGAAAATATGCGTACGATTAGAATAATATAAATTTATCAGCTATATATTTTTATTTAATGTCCAGCTTATAATAAAATAAATAGAGCTATTACGAAATGGAACACTTCAGAAAAGTTACGTAGAATAGAATCATTGACATTTCTTTGAATAGTTTTAATACACAAACTAGTTCAAACCTAAGGATGGTTTTCCCTATTAAACTGGAGCAAAATACTCTGGAAAATAATAAATTTCCTATTTATGTCAATATTGGAATAAAGTAATAAATAAATATATAAATACGCAGTCAACTTAGAGGTTACCACATTCTGTTGTAAGTAACAAAGTATAATATTGGTTAAAATGGCAAAATAAAATACAATATATCTTGCTCTATTTTATTGATGTATCACATTTATGAAATAGTTTATAATTATAATACCAACTAAAGGAATAGTTAAAAAATATATAACATTTATATTAATCTGCAAAATAATTTTGACTGTCAAAAGAGGTTTATAATCTAGAATAATCAGTTATTGCTCATAAAAACTGAAATACGGAATAACAATAAACATAAGACAAAAATATATGTATAGTAAAATAATAGTTTCAGCATTATTAAAACTTAAAACTGTATTTTATTGAAGAAACAAAATATAGGATGTTGTTATTTTTAAAAACCACGAGTTGTACTAAAAAATTTTAAAATAGGATTTTCAAATGAAGGGATTTTATTGTCTTGCACAGTCGACATTATTTTAGCAATAATTTATCTAAAGGTTATTAAAATCACTAGACTAAATATAAAATGTAACTATTATCTCTTGCTTCAAGTTGTCAACATTCCAAAATCTCTAAAATTTATCTTAAACAATACTTATACATAATACTATAGAAAAAGTAGAAAAAGGAGTTAGAAAAACAAAAGAAATTTGATCTTTAGCTTGTTGAAAAAATTACGGTCATAACAAAAATGAAGTTAAACGTTTTGTTCAAAATTACGTTTCGTTATAGTGTCCATTTTTAAATAGAGTCTTTATGAATTGACTTCAAAAGCTAAATCTGAACCCTGGTTGAAAACAATTTTACACATTAAGAACTGTATTAACCATAAAGTGTTTTCTGAAAGAACAATACTATTTATTGTTTTGGTTTCTCCTACCTGAAAATAATGGCGAAGAAACGAATGAATGAAAACGTTTTTATTTCCAAAGTGGTTAACAATAGAGTCCCCGCTCACATAAAATAATTAAATAACCAATTTTGATAGTGTATTTTGAAAGAAAGTTTAATAAAAAAATTAATGAAAATAAATCTAGAATAATCTAATAGTTGCCTACAAAACAAACATTTATGGAAATAATTGTTCTAGTATTCATTTTTAAACACGATAACAATAATAATAAAAAAAATGCATTCAGTAACACTTTCTTTTATGTCATCGAAATAAATCACCGAATCGAACAAATTATCAGATGGAAATTAAAGGCTAGATTTAGTTACAATCTTAGTATTAAATTGACAGTGGGTTTTTAAAGTTACAAGATTTTTTAAAGCTTTAGAATCTTTAAGCTGCTGTTTGTTCTTAAACTTTGGAATTAGTTAGTATTATAGAAAATAAAAATAATCAAAAAGTATGCCATCATTATCTTTTGCAATAGTTCTTGTAATAGTTAAACTGATTCGAAATCAATGTTGGATGTTGCAAAAATTACTAACAAAATCGGTCAACTTGTAATCTGCTGAGGTCGATAAAGCATTGGTTGGTTACTTCCTACTCCTGCTTGTTTGGAGAGGGATCGCGCTTTCGGGAAAGAACGGGAGAACGGCGCGGGGACTCCTGGTTCTCCGGAGACAGCGAGTTCGGGGACAGGCCCCCATGGCTCTCCCGTCGCGTGTTCAGGCGCACCATGGTGTCCAAATGACGAAATCTGCAAAGAAAATAAATTTGTGTTTTATTTAACAATTATAATACATTATGTTAACTAATCACGCATTTGGTACTTTTAGTCTTTGTTTTTGTTGGTGACTCAAAACGTAAAAATGTATACGAACCATTTATTTGGGAGCTTCATTGATTTTAGTTCCAATATTGGGGTGTTTTATATTATACTTCTACAGAGCTCGAACAATTTTTTATAGAAGCAGAATGACGTTAAAGCTGAACTGATTAAATTATCCCTAAAATGAAAAGTTTTAGTTGTTTTACACAAAATAAAGAAATACACTCTACAAGAAAAAAGAAAAAACACTAACATAAACTTATTAAATGATAAATAAGAATATTCTATTTTCTCCTTCTTATATAGATTATAAAACAACAAAACAAAATAGATAGTAATACTTTTCTAACAAATCAATATATTAAAAAATAACAACTATACCTTTTAACAAATTAAATGTTGCTTATTATAAAATTGTCTTTTGGGAGCCTAAATTACTTAACTTCTTAAAGTAAAAATTAAAATTTATAAAAGAAATAAAACACGTAAATTAAATACAAATGATTATCAACTGAACTATCGTAAATAACATGATTAATATTTAAAAGAAAGAGACAATTTAGAACCTCAAAGCCTGATTTGTGACTCCATTTTTTAACATAAGATGTAAACTAAAATGTCACGTTCGAATAACCATTAAAAATAAATAATACTACCAGTTCTAAATGAGAATATTACATATGTACATACATTTATATATAGATACGAACCCATTCAAATACACATATACTTTTATGGTTCTTAATTTTATTCAATTAAATTTGAGAAAAAATATTATAAGCAAGTAATACTAACATAAACAGTCCTATTCATTACCAAAATATACTTACAAAATATGAGATTGGTTAGAAACACAACTTATAAGAAAATTGTTCAAGCTTTGCGAGCGTAGATAGAAAATAACCTAATATTTAGTTTGAGGCAGAATATTTTAGTTTCAACAAAAACATTATGTGTATGTTACTATCCTGGTCGGAGGGTGAAGGCTATTTATACAATTTTATAGGGTAGTGATGTTCATTAGTGATTAGAAATTCCAAGGGTTTTCACTGAGTGGGTGCAGTTTAGGGGGTTTTACAAAATGGAATTGTAGCCGCATCACAACTAGCGAGGTTTTGCGTCGTCAGCAATGTAGTATAAATGTTTATTGTATCACGTGTCGGCGTTATCAATCGATAAACAGACTCGCCCAGCTATTATCACACGTCCGACAACACAGTGTTACCATTGTAGCTCCTTTACTAGCTATCTGCGTCACGCCTTGAATGAATCACTTACAAAGTCCCACATATTTATGAATCGACACTTCTAGGAGAAATTTAATATCATTAAAAAAATTATTTGTTATAAAGTACGTCATAATACATATTATAACTAAACAGTTTGTTATTTCTTTACTAAATAAATAGTTTTTAATTAGAATATTACGTGTTGACATAAATAAAAAAAAACTAATAAACGTCCACAACAAAAATCTATTACAATATATTCTAATAAATTTGTGTAGTGTGACGTTTAATTGTTTTGTAGCTATATGAAGTAATTTTTTATTCAACGTTAGTTGGTTTTAGAATAATATATAAGGTATTTCAAACTATTTACTATGGACTTGTGTTGTATAAAAACCTTTTCCTAAAAGTAAATGTTAAATTATATTAGTTTCATGTTTGTTGCCCCCCCCCCCCACTGTTCTATTGTCTTTGACTATTAGTAGTAGTCACTTTGTAAATTGAGTTTTGTTTTAATTTTAGTTTAAGTTTGTTTGTAAATATATTTATACATAGTCTGTTTGATTTTATACAACAATGAGTGGAAGAGAGGACTTTAAAGAATTTTTATATAGCAAACTTCACGGCTCATGGAATGTACATGGAGAATTTCCTTTTTTATATTTACAGAGCGGTCGCCGAGTCTCTATACAGTGGCTGAGGCGATAGTCGCCTACAGGGAGCCTCAAAATATAATTCCATTTGATTGCATTGACCTAGTAACATAAGTATCGAGTACAATTAAGTCGATAACGACCATGGACCGATGAATAATGAATTCTGATTAGTACACAGGCGTATATTATAACACACCGCCTTCAATAACCCAAATACTTTCTCAGCACTTGATGAGTAAAGCCGGCTAAACCTCGTACTTCAGGCATAATGAGTACGTAGTGTTAGGGCTCCGCCCACGCGGGTGCACACGTAAAACCTGACTGAGTGGGTGACGGGGACTTCCCAGAACAATTTAAATACATTCACACACTTAGCTCCGCGAGTCGGCACGTCATTTTGCAGATGAATGGCTGCCAGATCCGGCACCGGTACTTTCGACAATCGATCTTTGTACGCGAATATCTACCCAGTGAGTCACCTCGAACTCCGAGTCGAGCACGCACTCTGTCAAGTGAACATAACATCGTATTTACTACGTATTTGACTTTTAGAGTGAGTTTTATACAGAAATGTGAACAAACAAAGGCAATTATTCGGTACAACGAACCCAGCCACAACGTTTTGTCGATATATAATGGACAACAGCATAACATAAGAGCAAAGAATGCATTTTTATTTGTTGTAAACATACAATTGCCTTAGTCGTCGCTATACAATTATGCATATGTAATAGAATCTGCTAAATCCGAGCTGGTATCTGGCGTTTTATACTGGTCTGATTGGTCCACAAATTGCTTAGTATAGTTTTGTAGTCATTGTAATATGTTCAAAGAGGAAATACTCTAAATGTCCGCGAATATGGTGTTTCTTGCTGCAGTATCGGGCCTATCAGGGAACGTTTGAACGAATTTCCCACCGCATACTTTCATTAGTTTGAATTTGCACCATCTCTACGTGTATGGGTGGGTGGATGGGTCTTTCCCATCATACATGTATGGGTGGGTGGAATGGCCTTTAACACCATACGTCTATGGGTGGGTGGATGGGTCTCATTGTGGACGTGTAAAGATGGGTAGTACATGTATGGTGGATGGATTTTTAGCACCATACATGTATGGGTAGGTGCTTGGTAATTACCACCATATGTGTATGGGTGGGTGGGTATTTACAATTGTATAGTAGTTTTTTAATTAGCATAATACGTGTTGGTACATATACAGTACAAGTAAACGTCATACAACAGAAATGTATTACAATATAAGCACAAAATGCACAGATATATTACAATACAAGTACAAAATGCACAAATATTAAGGTGATCGAACCACGCTCACCTTCCTCCTGAGGAACCACGAGGAGGAAGGTGAGCGTGGTTCACCAAAATCGATCACCATAATATTTGTGCATTTTGTACTTGTATTGTAATATATTTGTCCATTTTGTGCTTATATTGTAATAAATTTCTGTTGTGTGACGTTTACTTGTACTGTAATTGTATAGTGTACATGTATGGGTATAGGTGGGTGTCAAAATCAGCACTCATCGGCTTTATCATAATACTATTTGAAAGTGATTTCTTAGGCAAAGGTAAAAATGTAGCCAGGTACTACATAAGAACCCAAACCTAGTCACAATGTGAGGATTACCGAAAGTGAGACTGGTTTCTGACATTGACCTTCGCACATCTCGGAACTCCCAAGGTTGAGTAGTTACCGTGTTATGATGACCCTCGGCTATCATTCGTGTTCCCACTTTTGTTCAAGCCAGAACAAAGGTAGGTACAAGGCTGGTTTCTTATGAATCGGCTTTCAGAATGAGCTCTCTTTCTTTGCACGACCTGGTTGTTCAAGTTTTCTTACCCTCGGACTAACTTTACCATAAATTTTTAAGTTTCTTTCCCAGATCAATTCTCATTCCACTCGATATGGATCTTCTAATCTGTCTATTCCCCATCATAACTCAATGTTTCTCAATAAATCATTTACGGTTTCAGTCTGTCGTTCATGGAATTCCCTTCCTGACAGCTTGAGAAATATGGATGATAGCGTTGGTTTTAGGGCTGACTTGAAGGACCTGTTTTTGCGGACCTCGCGGGGGTGATGGGGGTGTGGGGGCACTGTTTTCATGGCGGATTACCTGAGCGAATGAGTCTGTGAGAATGAAATTTATTATTTTAATTTGTTTTTTTTTTTTATGTTAGATTATTGTAACTATTAAATTGTATTAGTTCCATGTTTATAATTTTTCAGTTTTTTATTGTCTTTGATTAGTAGTTTACGCTTTGTAAATTAAGTTTTGTTTGATTTTAGTTTTAGTTTGAAATTATATTTTATGTTGTTTGTATAGTTTTACACAAGGTTGAGTGGAAGAGAGG
Organism: Stictocephala bisonia; assembly: GCA_035578905.1. Classification (NCBI taxonomy): domain Eukaryota; kingdom Metazoa; phylum Arthropoda; class Insecta; order Hemiptera; family Membracidae; genus Stictocephala; species Stictocephala bisonia. Next base: position 2,351,529 of record JAQJVL010000088.1, on the reverse strand, counting down.
ACTTCATAGTCCTAACTCCGCCTTTAAATAAAGACATTTATTCGTTCATTCATTCATAAACAGTGTCTGCGTTTAATTTTTTGTGCCCAAGAATGGTAATTAGGAAAGTATTATGTGATTTTAACTATGAAAGAACCTTACCAGAAAACAATATATTTATAACTGAACGATTAATATACAGTAAAAAACAATACCACTTCGTGTTTTCATTTTAAAATTCTCATTCTTGATTATGAATACATTTGAAATTGTAATTTTGGATTTGTAAAGTTCAGTATTTATTGGACACAATATTTTTCTGTTATTTTTACTGCTTTAATAAATATGTAATCAGAAAAGTGTTAAATGATAATTGCTTTAGCGATACAGTTTCAATAGAGTAAATATTTTGAACCAAAATCTCATTTAATTTAACACATTTCGTATATAATCACCACAATCGAATATGAAAGCGAAAGAAATCTTGCCCATACATTTATGTGTGTAATAATTGATCTAAAAGTGCAAACTGAACATATTTTTAAAACAAGAAGTTATATAGTTCCAACCAAGAATCCTAGATGACCAATGTTGCCCTACTTGACGGAAGTTGTACCGGATAGTTACTGTTTAAAGCTGGTAATTATTTAAAATCATATTATTAGTAAAATAATAACCTTAAATATCAACTTAGAAACGATTCAGCTAGTTATTTACTCTCTTTCCACAAAACCCCCAACTTTCCAATGCAACTTTACAGAATAACAATCTAAAAGGAGCTTGCCAAAAAAATTAGTACTCAATACATTTAACTGTGGTTTTCTACTTTAAGTATGTTCATCCAAGCGTCCAGTTGAGGAATTTTGTTATAGATTTCACGCAACTGTCACTATGATTAACAAAGAGGCTGCCTCACTAACACACATGCAACGTGTTTCCCTCCCCTCTCTCTCCCTCGATGTATCCACTTGCCTTGCCCCGAAAATTTTACAAACGTGTACTACTCCCTCATTTTTAATAAACTCTAGCAATAAAGTTTTTATGTATTATTAGTACAATAGTTAAGCCAAAGGTAACTAAAAATGTCTACTCAAAATATATACAGTTGCCACTTATAGGAAAATAATTGTTTACACTTGAAAAAATCTTTTTTAGTTTAACGCTGGGTTGGTTAATAGATTTTGTCCATTATATTCTAAAACTTTAAATAAAATGCATAGCATGGTTTCTTAATGAATTTTGTATCTGGAAAAACCAAATTAGCCACTTTTAAAAATGTTTTCCCTCAGTAAAATAATTACTTACAAGAAAACTAACACTTTTAGTCAAAACATTAACAAATAGTTTTTAATCGAACTTTAACAACACTCTTTAAGTGATTGTTAACCTTCACAAAAACTTACCGGACTGGAACTTTGCTGCTGCCTTCTTCTAGGTTGTTGAATAAAAATGCAAGAGGCCAGCTAATCCAGGAAGCTCTGTAAACAACAACGATAGTAAGACATAACAACCAAACAACAAGCGAAAATCATAAAAACCGTTGCAAATGAATATCACAAAATTAAAGTTAAACTTCATTTACAAAACTTAGACATTATAAGACACTTAAATCATTAAATTCAACTATGCAAATCAAACTTTTTTAAAATTTTAAAAAGAAAGCTTAAGACATTCAAAAAAAGAGAGAAAAGGTAACCGAAACATATTAGATCCATTAAATTCTGACATTCAAATTATAAACCTTAAAGCAATAAAGAAATATATAAATACATTGCTATTCAATCTGACAGGCGAAATATATAAATACACTGCCATTCAATCTGACAGGGGAAATATATAAATACACTGCTATTCAATCTGACAGGGGAAATATATAAATACACTGCTATTCAATCTGACAGGCAAAATATATAAATACACTGCCATTCAATCTGACAGGGGAAATATATAAATACACTTCTATTCAATCTGACAGGGTAAATATATAAATACACTGCCATTCAATCTGACAGGGGAAATATATAAATACACTACTATTCAATCTGACAGGCGAAATATATAAATACACTGCCATTCAATCTGACAGGGGAAATATATAAATACACTGCTATTCAATCTGACGGGGGAAATATATAAATACACTGCCATTCAATCTGACAGGGGAAATATATAAATACACTGCCATTCAATCTGACAGGGAAATATATAAATACACTGCCATTCAATCTGACAGGGGAAATATATAAATACAATGCTATTCAATCTGACAGGGGAAATATATAAATACACTGCTATTCAATCTGACAGTGAAAATATATAAATACACTGCTATTCAATCTGACAAGGGAAATATATAAATACACTGCTATTCAATCCGACAGGCGAAATATATAAGTACACTGCTATTCAATCTGACATGTGAAATATATAAATACACTGCTATTCAATCTGACATGCGAAATATATAAATACACTGCTATTCAATCTGACATGTGAAATATATAAATACACTGCTATTCAATCTGACAGGGGAAATATATAAATACACTGTTATTCAATCTGACAGGCGAAATATATAAATACACTGCTATTCAATCTGACAAGGGAAATATATAAATACACTGCTATTCAATCTAACTGGGGAAATATATAAATACACTGCTATTCAATCTGACAGGCGAAATATATAAATACACTGCTATTCAATCTGACATGCGAAATATATAAACACTGCTATTCAATCTGACATGCGAAATATATAAATACATGCTATTCAATCTGACAGGGGACATTTATAAATACACTGCTATTCAATCTGACAGGTGAAATATATAAGTACACTGCTATTCAATCTGACAGGGGAAATATATAAATACACTGCTATTCAATCTGACAGTGGAAATATATAAATACACTGCTATTCAATCTTACATGCGAAATATATAAATACACTGCTATTCAATCTGACAGGGGAAATATATAAATACACTGCTATTCAATCTGACATGCGAAATATATAAATACACTGCTATTCAATCTGACATGCGAAATATATAAATACACTGCTATTCAATCTGACAGGGGACATTTATAAATACACTGCTATTCAATCCGACAGGTGAAATATATAAGTACACTGCTATTCAATCTGACAGGGGAAATATATAAATACACTGCTATTCAATCTGACAGTGGAAATATATAAATACACTGCTATTCAATCTTACATGCGAAATATATAAATACACTGCTATTCAATCTGACAGGGGAAATATATAAATACACTGCTATTCAATCTGACATGCGAAATATATAAATACACTGCTATTCAATCTGACATGCGAAATATATAAATACACTGCTATTCAATCTGACATGCGAAATATGTAAATACACTGCTATTCAATCTGACATGGGAAATATATAAATACACTGCTATTCAATCTGACAGGGGAAAACGAAGGCTAACATTCTTTAGTAATATAAATGGGGTTAAAACAGAAATGAAGAATTTTATGAAAATTGAAGAAGGACAAGATAGAATCGATTAAATGAATGAGTGCTATAGAAGAAGACATAAAACGGCATATTCAACATAAACTGACTGTATATGAACACATTCGGGTAAAAGATGTTTAAACGAAAGTTGAGAAGAATATGACAGGAAAAAGAACAGGACATAATTTTTTCAAAAGGTGAAAAATGCAGCTTATTTTCAAAGAACGAAACAAGTTTAGGAATAAATAAATGTCAACTCAACTTCCGATTGGGCCCATAAGTGAATAATAATATTAATAAATGTTAAAAAACTACCAGCTGACGAAACACATCACAACAACTATACTAAAAACACAACCAACCGGGTAGTACAAACACAATAAGTGAACATAAAACGAGAGGAAATCCTAGACAGAGACACATTCAAAAACAAAATACACACATAAAAAGTTGAACCAGAGTTCCGAAGCAATACAGGCCCAAATGGTCAGATGAAAGAAAGCAAGAGTTTAGTCGGATAATGAAACAACGCTGAAGAGAAAGAAAGAACAACAAAATGAGTTGCTTAGCGTCGAAGTAGTAGCCATGCAATTACACCGTCCGATGGCCAAAACATGATGTTCTATTTAAACTGTACGGATCGTATTTATTGTTATAATGAACACTGTATGATTATTAAAGGTCCATTCTAGTGGAATATAAATTGACAGTATTATTATTATTTTTATAATTTTAAACTGTTATAAATTACATTTTAAGCTTCACATATTTAACTATAAAAAATTATGAAACTCCTACATATTTTACAAAAAATAACATATGATCAACTTGAGCAGTTCTTTAAATATCAAATAATTATATTTCAAGTGTTACGGTACGATCATTATTACGAACCGAATCGTCGAAATAGAAACCCTTGTTTTTGGCAATTTTTGAAGTATTACAGCCCTTTTAGCAGTGGAATAGCATAACTAGATTTATTTACATAAATTAATTATATTTACTGCACAAATACATTATGCTGGTACTTCAATCTAATAATTTCAAAATTATGATAAGATTCTTAAATGTTTATTACTTAATCTAAGAAAAAAAATGTGGCGAGGTGGCCGTGTAAGACAGTGTGACTTAAAAAGTTATAATAATATTATTAAAATATTAGGACCTTTTCCATTAATTCACTACCACTAATTATTTTTATCGCAATTACGGTTAGGTTAGGTGGCTACTAAAGTTGATCACTAACTGGTAAATCCAATGATTGATTTACCGCCGAATGCGCTCTCCATGTGTAAGTTCTTGGAAAGCGATAAGATAAGGCCTAGCGGATAAGGAATACAACAGTGGACGTAACAGTTATTGGGAAACAGTTTTTAGATCAGTAGAATGTTTATCAAGTGGTAGTGAATTAACGGAAAAGATCCAAATATTATAATAATAGTTTTTCAAGGCCCAGTCACTAGGCCTAGTTGCATACTTAGCAATCCAACCTCTATGGGAACCAAAATCTTGGCGGAAGAGTCTGTTGTTGTTCCTACATCATTTTCCTCCTGTTTTGTTCTGCATGCATGACAAATAATTGTTTCATCCGACAGTGACTTGTCTGCGGAGTATAATCTACCCAACAAATAAATACTTTACTGAAAAAGCAAAAAATATATCTTTATAGTAATAATAAATTATTTACAGCCTCTTCAATGTGTGTGTTTAAGTGATATAAATGTCTTCATATTACATAACAAAGTTTGGACCATTTTGTATTGTATGCCACTATTTCAGGGGTTGAATTGTTTTTCAGCCTGAGACCTTTCACCTTGAAGTACTATAGACTAGTGCCCCCCCCCTTATAGTTTAATAATTTCAAAAGTGCTGTGCATACACGGTACAACAATATTTTTTATGATGTACTCGTATTTATTTTAATTTTCTCGTTCAAATTTATACGAAATAATTTTGTTCAAGATAATAGAACAAGTTATTAAATTACTTTTCAGTAATGTTCAGATCGTAAACTATTTCAGACTAAATAGAACACAAATTAGCAGACATTTGTGAACAATATTAAAATCAACAAACTCTCCTCTAACGTAATGTGATGGATAGTCTTGTTTTTTTTTTTTTCTTCATAAATCTTTGTAAAACGAAGTGAGATATTCGAAGGTTATAGAGATAGTCATCCTCATTTTTAACAAAACAACGGTCAAAATTAATCAAAATATTAATCTTAATTTGTTGTGTTAGGATCTACTTATATTTATTTTCATGATCAAAATAATAATTTCCCCAAATTTATTACCCCTCCCCCATTATACAATCTTGACGCCACCTTGGAATCGCACCCCAAAGTTTAAGAACTTCTGAACTAATTCAAACGAAATAAAAAAATAAATTGGTATCTTACTTCCTTTCTTAAATTTTTGAAGTGTAATCTTACATTGGCGTGTTGACCTCCACACCGTTTTCAGGACACGCCTCCAGTTCATCCTCGTCGTCCTGGACATGACTGCCGTGACGGCGAGGCCCTGGGAGGGCCTTGGCTATCTTGGGGTTGTAGAGTTTGGGGTCTGACACCATCCTCACGAAGAAGGACCTCTTGTACGCCAAATCCTTCTTCTTACGTTCCACTAGATCGAACACCTCGTCTGACGTTTCCTGAAACAGAAGTCATACATTGAGCACTCATTCACGTTTAGCAGTTCTTGAATATTATAGTTTTCTATAAGATGCCACTTCATCAATCAAAACTTTATTGAAAATACTTGCTAGACCACTGCAAATCATGACAACCACCGAAAGTGCTTTAAGATAGGTCTTTTTTTTAATGCGTATATTGATGCCTGTTCATTTATCAAGTGATATAAAATCACAGGATATTATTGAGGTAACCCAAATTATAAATTGGTATCTTATTTTTCAACCCACTTTTAATAAGCCATATTGGAAGATTGTGCGATTAGCCAATTCTCAGTTTGCAAGATTTTACAATAATTACAACAACAACATTTTTTATCAAAGTAACAATTCCAGAAATTACTTATACTATAAAAACAATCTTCTTGAAACAAAGTCAAAATTTCAGGGTTCAAAGCTGAATAGCAAAAACATTTTAAAGTGGAATCTTGTTTCAAAAGTACTAAAAATTGGCGCTTTTTTCTTACAACCACAATGAAAAATAGTTTTGACTAAAATAAAAACATAACCTACAAGTTGGTATATAACTTTTATAAATTGAAAATATTATCTCTATAAAAGAGGTTCAAACTCGAATACATTGCATTTTGAAATCGACAGTAGTTAGATTGAAACTAATTCACAATATATATAATGATTAAAGAAAAAGAAAAAAATTACCTGTTCTTTTTCTCCGTTCATCGTCTCCAGCAACTCGGAGGAGAATTCCAAAATTATCTGCCATGCCTTTTCTGAAACAAAACTCAGTTAAATATATATTGTTTAGTAACGTTGAGTTTATTCTCCGTCATCCACTCTAATGTAACTGTATGTCAATAATAACTTCAAGAAAATGAAGACAATTATATGACATCAACTCAGTTCGCTGTAGTGTAATGGTGAGTAGGAAACTCTCACCTATTTACACCTGATGAGACGAAAACAACGTCGAAACAGCACACATGGAGACCATCTGGTCCACGCACCAACATCCTTTCGGTGTGGCCTAATGCATAGCAACCAACTGTTGTCAGTTGGCACCTTAGCAGAACCTAGAAGGGGTGGTTTACTTTTGTTAACGCAGAGTAACCTGTAGACTTCTGTCATGCGGAAAACTGCAATCTTGTGTAATAATTGATGTCTTAGCGACCATTGGATAGAGGTTCTTCCTCTCCTGGTCGCGAGTAACATGCTCGTGAGTCCAAAAATGCATGTTACTCGCTGATGGCAACCACTGAGCGGATGTTATGTTTTTATTAATTGGATCCTTACCGGAAGGCGAGGCGCAAATTGCACGGGTGCACAATACACGTAACCATCACCTCCTGGATGAAGTTTAGAAACTTTTCTTTGCCTTTGCCCCTATAGAAAACCATAAAAACCATTACAAATTTCTCAAACACAACTAAAAAGTTCAAAAAAGAAATACTTTTACCAATGTCTTCCTCGTTGGCATTTTGGGCTACAGGACAGAACCGGATGACGTACTGATCATGGACGTTGGCAGGGACCATGTGCATCCTGCCGGAAGCGTTGATGTTGCTGAGGAGTTTCTCATTGAGTTTGTCTGAGCCCTTAAGCCGGAAACACACCAACCCTAGCTGTAACACAATGAAAATAAAAAAAAAACTCTTTTGTTATTATAATCAAGAAACTGTTTACTCTATAGTTATCTTATTGTTAAGTTTTCTTGCAGTTATATTGTAGCGAAATTGCAATTAGATTCCCGGACAATTACTCCGGATAAGTTGGTTGGGGTAGTTAAAACCTCGTCAAACTGCGAGGGTCGGACGTTCAGCCTGGACATGCTAAATGTCCGACCGTACAAAAAGGTAAAATAATTTTTTTACAGTTTAACTATTCGGGCTGGTTGTCCGATATATTTTTGAAAGCATTTCCAAAAATAATCTTGTTCACTCAACAATTTCTACCATCTTATTATTCATTATGGTGTTACATCTCTGTTGAGACAAATATAGCTCTTTATTTACCAGTGTGCGTATACAATAAGGTTTTGGTTGATATAATTTAGATAAATTAATACTCCAAATAATGTTCTTCTGCTCATTGGAGTAACAAATGTTATCATTATATTTTAAATAGAAATTATTTTCATTAAGTTATAAACTTACACAGGGCTGGGGAGGAACGTAATAGATACTTATTTCTACCTAGAAACATGTTTTAAGGATGTTTTAGATCGAAATTGTAATCCAAAGGAATAGTAAACTTAACCGAATGAATATTATAATTCGATTTTCGGTAGTATAAGAAGCTATCGAATCAGATGTTTGCAGATGAGTACGGTTACATTATTATTATTTGTTGATTAAATATTAAAATATTTTATAAAATGACGCAAAATGCTGATAAATAAACTCAGAGAGGATATATTTGAATACAGGAAACAATAATAGAAAACACAAGAATAAACAGCAATTAACTATTTGAAGCTTGCGAGACCTTGGTGTCATTGTAATCGAAACGTGTAATTTAAATAACCAACTAAGTAATATCGTTGTAAAATGCAAAGTTAATTATATACTTTAGCTTGATTTATGTACACTTTTCACAATTGTATTGTTGTGATTAATTATTATCATATATTGTTTGAAAAATAATATTATCACGAATAATACAGTCTGTGTGAATTATTCTTTTAGAGCTGTTTGTATGAAAATATTCATCGGTTGTTATACCGTTAGACTGTTGCCATCGACTTACGTAAGGCATTTGATTGTGTCTCTTATGACATCCTTATTGATACATTTTTATGTAATGGAGTAAGTCATGAAACTATTAATATAGTTAGGTCTTATCTAACTTATACAAAATCTATTAAAGGGAAGTCTTCATGAGTGATGAACATAAGTACGGGATCCCACAAGGTTCCATCCTTGGACCATTTTTTTTTTTAGTATAAATAATCTCCTACTCATCTTCATACACAATTAATAATATACGTAGATTATGTGACTCTCAAGACTCTCTTAGCTTGACATAGTAATTAGCATAATCTTGACAAACTAATGGAAGAACCTAAAAATAGAGAAATATACTGTTTTTCGTATAATAAGCTTAAAAAAGAATCGAATCACTTGAAGTCCATCTCAAAGCAATGAGATTCAAACTGTAAAATTATTATGCTTTCGCATTCATTAAAAATTAAACTTCCAAGCTCAAAAAAACTTTTTTTATAATTTAGTAAAAAAATTGTAAATATTTTGACTTAGATTTTTTAGTGACAGTTATTTGAGACAGTACCTTTATTTGTTTTCGCAATCACATATTTGTTATAGATAGTCAATACGGAGGCACACTTACCATGTACATAAAGTCTTACTTTTGAAAAAAAAAAAAAAAAAGAAAACTTAGAACCATGCGTAGAGTTGGACACTGGAACACTGTCGATCACTTAATAAAACATTAAACATTCCTACAGATTCCAACCTATTCATACGTCACATTATATTGTACACTAAAACTAAAATTTATAGACACTCGTTACACAAACGTGGTAAAAACAATCAAATCAAATAAAATTGTTATTCAGTTCAAGCATTTTACTATAGCCTAATTATTTTTTAATCATTAAAGAAATGTACTTTCTTATATATTATAGCTTAATCTAGTTTAAAAAACATTACCTAATATCATAGTAATTTAACAATGCCTATATCCTTGTAAAAAGAGATCACTGGAATAAAGTATTTTGATTTAAATTGATATAAATAGAGTTTTCAAACAATTATAAGACTACTGAGTGTCGCCAAAAAAGTTGCAGAAAGTCGGTAGCGTAGCCTAACGTCATAAACTATTTGTTCTCGATTCAATCTTAATCAGAATCTAAATATATTTGGAAAGAGATCAGCTGATAACCACCAGCTGGTCGTTTAGTTTATTAATTAATGGCAATTTCTAAGGAATAGTCAGCCTTAGTTTTTGTACAAAAACTACACACTCATTCGAAATTCATATTCACTCATAGCTTGATAAAAATCAAATAATGACAATAAAAAGAAATCGTAAAAAAAGATTGTCATGAATATGACTAAAACTTTAAATTTAGAATGAAGAAGGGAAACCCCACCTGTTGTAGATACGGGTAGATTTAATTGTAGGTATTCTGAAATTAATTGTGTATTTGCTGGTTTGAAGGCTCGACAGGAAAAAACTTTTTAATAGATGAAAAATGAAAATATTTAACTTCGATGTAAGCATAACAAATTTATTACATTAGAGTAAATAAATGGTCCCCAAGAATTGGCACAGACTTTCTCCCATATTAAACACAAAAAAAATCAAAACTTTGAAAATTACCAGTATGGTTCTCAAATATGTTTTTTTTGCCACACCTAAAAAACTAGTCAAGTTAGAGACATACGGTTTTTACTCAAATATTTAAAATTGTAATTCAAATCTTCCCTGAAAATTTAATTAAAATCGTTAGAGCAGTTTTTTGAGCAAATTCCATTTTTGTATGTTTTTTCCCCATAAAAAACCCCGTTTGGTCTCCAGGGAAGTGCACATTTACACAGACAGACTAACTGGATTTTAACCAACTTGTAACATTTTTTTTTTACGATAACAATACTTTCTTTATGCTGACGCATATGGGAGAAAGTAAACAAATATATAGTTTAAGAAGGAAGATAAATATATAGTTTATATTTGTATTTGGAGTATTTGTTTGTGTTTACAAGTTATTTAATGATTTGAAAAATAATAAATGATTATTTTTTCAGCGTAAGTAAGACTACTTATATCATAGGGCAATTTAAATCTAATTCTTGATAATAAAAATAAAATAATAATAAATAAAACTCGCGTTGTACCGAGTTGAATAGTCGTGCAGGGGTTCTTCTCAAAATAACGGACAATGTCCAACAATCCTAATCGACCCTATCAAGACCTAAGTAATTTATAAACCTAAATAGTTTATAAATTTTAAAATGATATAAATTAGAACACTACAATATAATAATATATAGTAATAATGTAGGGTTGTTCTCCTGATTTTTTTAGCTATATCATATAGCTGAACATTTCTGTTTTTTGAAAAAAAAAAAAAAAAAATACTCGATTGCTGTTGTCAATTACATTTACTGATTATTTGTGGCAAATAATGTACAAACTATTTTACATTGTTATCACTGATTTTTAAGTAAGTCGTCAGTTTCTTTTTGTTCATCACGAAAATAAAAATGAAAACTAAAATGTAACTTACTTACTGTTTTTACGTTCTCCCATATGCGTTAGAATAAAGTATTGTGATTGCAAAAGAAATTTTTTTTACAGAATTTTTTACACAAGTTGGTCTAAAAATTCATTTTAGGCCCCCCTGAACCCAAAAAAGTGTTACTGTATTTATTTTTAAGTTTTGGTGTCTATCCGTATGTGCAGTTCGCTGGAGACCAAACGGATGGATCAATTTTTATGAAATTTGATATGTAGGTGTATTTAGGCAATATATCCAGACAGTTTTAACACTTTTTTGAAATTTTAGTTTTTATTATTTTTATGGGCAAAACATACAAAAATGAAATCTTCTCAAAAATGGCTCTAACGATTTTGATTGAATTTTCAGAAAATATGTGAATTATTTTTTAAAATATTTTAGTAAATACCGCACGTCTCTAACTTGACTAATTTTTCAGTTATGGCAAAAAAACGTATTTGGAAATCACACTGATAATTTTCGAAGTTTTGATTTTTTAGTGTTTAGTGGGGGAAAGTTTGTGCCAATTCTTTGGAAGTATTTATTTACTTTATCAGATGGTGTGTCATAATTTTATATTGTATTTACTAACATTTTTCATTCTTACATATGAGACGCCGACACAACATTGTTGGTATTTTAAGGCGAATATGAATGGTTATATGAGTGTAGGACGAGTGTGGATGAGTGTAGTCTGGTTACTAACTGAGTTCAACTGTTCCTCAGAAAGGGCAATTTATTAATAGCCCAACAGCCAGGGCAACTGAGGGACCTACAGCTTTACGTGGAATCCGAACCACGTAGTGCTGGTCTGATTTTCAGCTAATTGGCAAGCCTGATAAAAGAAACACAAATTATAATTCGTTATGGTAATTTTGCTTATTTGTATTATTTTTGTTTAATTGTCAGGTTTGTTTAGTTAGTTATCCAGGCCTTACGCGGAGACGGCTGAAAGCTGCCCCGCTGCTCTCTCGGCGTCATTCACTGTTTAGGCACAATTATTTACTATTTTATTACACGAAAAGACATTACCAACACGTGTCCGGCTATATTTAACAACTCATTCAGTGTTGTCCAAACATTTCCCTGCGGCCCACCCGAACGCACCGGTTAATTTTGGCGGCCCGGATACTTGCGGTCACTACACCCCCTCTGTTTACAGTGTTTGTGACTTTACTACCGTTGAAAATACCAACGGGAGGTGCTTGATGTTTCAACAATGAGAGGAATGTCGGTTAGTCATCGAGATGTGAGCCATATTTATTTTTTCTGTGTGACAGTGGAAAATAGTTCTAAAAAGAGCAAACAAAATAAAAAAATATGAAAATGGCATTGTTAATAGTTTATATTTCTCAACAGAATTTTGCATGGAGCCAGCACTACTCGTGATATGAGATCTTTCTATCTATGCAGACAAGTTTTGGATGATCAGCAAGGGGTTGTTATTCACCCTCTCAATAAAAAAACAAACAATAGAGCGATAGTAAGACGACAAATTAGATTATGCAATATGTATACAAACCTAAAAAAAAAAAAAAAAAAATAAACACATTAAAAAAAATAAATGGTAACGTATAAACAGTACGTGTATAGGTGGGCGGGTGGGTCAGTAACACTGTTTAGACAAAATTGGGTGGACTCTACATAGAAAAACACATTTCATACAAATGTTTCAAAAGTTTATAAATTTTATATATTTATAAATGTGATGTAGAAAATAGTATAGGTAGAGGGAATCTATACAATAAAAGTAATATTATTACTGAATAAAGGGAAGTGTGCAAAAACATTTAGAATTTGTGCTAAGGTTAAAAATTCACTAACATTTTAAATTATTGAGCTTTTACGTAAATGTTCATAAAACATATTTCCACCAAAATATTTATTGTTTTGTACTATTAACAAAATAAATAAATACTGTACTTTATATACACTAATGCTTTAAATTCAATTGATAATAAGGTTATAATATGATGTGGCCAAAAAAATTTTATGAACTATTAAGTTTTTGGCTAAAAAACTATAGTTAACAAAAAAATTAATTTGACGAACTATTAAGAAATAACAGTAGGGCAAATATTTAAGTATATGATAATTAACAGCCAGGGGTAGGGGGTTTTCCATTTCTTTATACGGGAATTAGAGCGGCTATGGGTCCATAGTTTTCAATAAGTCACAGTTTTGTGTACGTGTTTTTTTTTTTTTTTTAATGATTTACTATGTAAGAGGCCGAAAAATAGTTACTAGATCTTCAAGTTTTACATAAGTATGTTTTTTTTAGTAAGGTTAGTAGTTACTGTCACATTTCGTTTTCAGCAGTACTAAAAAAATCATAATAACAGTTATAGGTATTAAACAAGAAAGAAAAGAAATTGTGTATGATCTAGGCTCTTTTGCTTGAACTATATTTATACCAACCACGTGCTCTATATAGTTTTTACACATACGTTTTAGATTCGTACAAAACAAGGACTCAGTACTAGATTTTAATAGTCGAACAGATTATGCAAGAGCCGTTCTAATTTTGTCCCCGAAATTACGAACATAAATTGAAAAAAAGTCAAAGTTACGGGCAGGCAATCAGCAGGCTTTTTTTCTTTGTTTTCATTGCCTACCTTGTGGATGTTAGAATTAAGACACAGCATTATTTAATTGATAAGGTTAGTAAAATTAATTAATTATGCTGTAAGGATTTCATTCTGTTTATGAAAAGTAAAAATCTAGGTATTCTGGACAAATGACACTCATTTTTTTATATTATCACAGGAAAAAATAAGTTATATTGTACTGTATTACGAGTTGTTTTCACCTGATAGAGAGCATTTGTAAATCTACTTGATCGTTACAAAAACTTGCACTTAAAAAAAACTAAATAAAGAAAATAACAATTTCTTTTTCCCTTTGTTGAATAAGGCATCTTTTCCCCTTTTTATTTCTTTTTTTTTCAAGGAGAGTTTGATCTCATATTTAACCTAACTCTGCCGTTTCCCACGTACTACTCATCTGTACATTTGTGAGGGGAGGGACTTATTCATGCATTGTAAGGCGGGGGGGGGGGGGGGTAAATATGTGGAAAGAGAATATTACTGATTAAAACTTCCAGTCAAGCCCAGGTTTAGAATTTGTGCCTTTTCTAACTCGAGTTCAAAGCCCTAACGCCTTTAGACCGGCTAGCCACCAACCCACATCAGAATTAGAGCGGCTCTTGTATAACTTTGTAAAAATTCCTTTAATCGTCCACTTTTTTTAACATGACTTACCTTAACTTCATTGCAGACTTCAAACCTCTTGTCCTTCCTGACCAGTGCTTCGAACTGCTTGGCCAGCCGGATGTGTAGACGGATGTAGTTCTGCAACCCGGCGATGCCGTAGGAACGCATGACGAACCACAGCTTGAGACTTCGGAAGCGACGACTCAGAGGGACGCCCCAGTGGCGGTAGTCGATGGTGCTGTTGGAGTAGCCGTGCTGGAGGTACAGAGGGTCAACCACGAGGGCGGCAGTCAGCCGGATACGGTCACGCACCCAGAGGGTTGAGCAGTCGAAGCATGTCAGCAGCCACTTGTTGGGGTTTGTGTTGAAAGAGTCAGCGTACTCTATGCCTAGATTGAAAAACAGCAGTTTGAACTCATCAGACATTGGTTCAACTATTAAAATATAATAAACTATTATTATGGGAAAATAACATTTATAAATGGTTAAAACGAATTTGCACAAACTTTCCCCCATATTAAACACTAAAAAATCAAAACTTTGAAAATTACTAGTTTGATTCCCAAATATGGTTTTTTTTTGGCCATAACTAAAAAACTAGTCAAGTTAGAGGCATGCAGTTTTTACTAAAATATTTTAAAATGTAATTCACCTGTAAAATTAATCAAAATGGTTAGAGCCGTTTTTGAGAAAATTCCATTTTTGTATGTGTTTTGCCTATAAAAATTTTAAAAAAATTCAAAATGGTGAAAAAATGGTCTGGAGATATTAGCTAAATACACATACATACCAAATTTCATAAACATTGATCCATCCGTTTGGTCTCCAGAGAAGTGCGCATACACACAGACAGACACACATACGAACAAACATCAAATTTTGTTTAGAAAAAAAAAAAACTTTTTTGGGTTCAGAGAACCCTAAAATGGATTTTTAGACCAACTAGTAAAAGTTTTTTTGGACGATCTTAATACCCTTTCTCTGTGCTAACGCATATGGGAGAAAGTAAAAACACAACAAATAAAATTGTATTAGAATTGCATTAAATTGTAGGTAAACCTTTGACATTAGTCTTATGGGAAATGTATCTAAAATGACCAATCACTAGTAGCCTTGTTTAAAAACTTACAATTTAACATGATAAGCTAAAATCAACAGAGTATTATGAACTATCCAAGCATTGTTGTTTGGATTACATAAAAAAAAAAAAAAAAAACTCTCTAGGACATACTATTTCATCCACTCTATTTTATTAGCAAAGTTTTTTTTCCACAAGATATTACCAGTAGAGATGGAAACGTTATATCAATATATCGGAAATATCAATATATCGATATATTAGTATCGATATTTTTATTCGATAATATCGGATATTTCGATATTTTGGTCCGATATATCATATCACTATATAATGACGTTGTTTCCTCTTCTCAAAATCATAGTTTTGAAAAAAAAACCACACTTTTTAATTGCTTTTTATGCGTACTAAACGTACATTGAAACAATGAAGTAACTTTATTTAGTTTTTTACGTGAGGTTAACGCACTAAAATGTGGTTTATTGTAGATCACTGGGTGGAACACGTAAGTGAAGTTCTGTGTGAGTGGACAACGCTGACTCTAACATGCCTAATTTGAATGGCTTACTGAATTAATTTGTTTAATGTTTATAAGAAGCCAAATGCATTTTTAAATGTGAAAAGCAAAAATAACAATGCAATTACAATGCTATTACAATGTTATTTTATAATTAACATATCATTAAAGGTATACTTATTCTTATTTTGAACTTTTCTCATTCAATGTCACAGACCACAACTTGTTTCTTGTAAATAAATATGCTTAATTTTTGCATTTAATACGCTATTCTAAAGAGTGACAGCAAAACATGAGTATATTTTTGGCCATGACATAAGAGTTAGTGCATAATTTTAAACAGATAAATTATTTACAATTCTTTATATCGGATAACCAATATATCGATATTTTTATTTCGATACTATCGTTAGAATGATATTTGATTTACGATATATCGATAATTCGATATGAAAGTATTTGCCATCCCTAATTACCAGCCAGAAGAGGTTTGAGTTCAGGACAGATGAAAGCGTTCCCTGCGTAGGCCCCGTCGACGTGCAGCCACACCGAGGGAAACCTCTCGCAGACGGCGCCTATCTCGGGGAGGTTGTCGAAGGAGCAGCAGGAAGTGGTGCCCAAGGTTGTTGACACGAAGAAGGGAATAAGCCCCATTGCTTCATCTTCTTCCATCGCCTATAGTGTTTGTTTATGGTGAGAAACAAATATTACAGTGTCGGTGCAGAAATTATGTGTGACCGAGTTCGAAGGATGTTTACCAAGAAACTAAGAGATCTATGACAAATCCAATATGTTTTCTTCGTTTAATTGTAGGTTATATCATTTTAATTCTTAAATTATTATAAAATTAACTTTCTTTTACCCTATCTGGAACAACAATTCAAGAATTTTTACTAGTTTCCACTGTGCACCACTAATTTTTATTACTAAAAAAAATACATAGATTTAAAAAACGAAAAATTCATTTGTCATAGCGTATAACTAAACGAGGACAACAATGGTGTGATTGGAGTTTTATGGGCCTCTTAGTTTTTTAGTAAAACAACCTTAAAACTCGGGTGCACATAAATTATACACCGACAGTAACCTTCAACTAATATAGCTATTTTGACCAACGTAAGAACTATCATGGGGTTAATAGTGATACTAATTGAATAAATAAATAAATGAAAAATAAGAAATACTAAAAACCTAAAAATGTTTGTAATAACTTAAATTCTAATACTAATTTTAACAGTTTTCTGTTTTAACAACAGAACCATTAAGTAGATTTTGAAAAAAACCCATTAAGTTGATTTCGAAAAAAATGCTATTCAAAATTTTCTTTCTTTAAAAATATAGTTTACATAAACACATGAATTTAGTTAGTTAAATTTTTAAGAACTAAATTAAATATTTTCTGTTACAACTAAGTATTTACTGTAATCTTTGACAGTAATTTTATTTTTTTATTTTATATTTATGTGTTTATAACCTTGTTTGTAACTAACGATACGGCCTCTAGAAACTTAATTGAATACAATATTAATGAAATACAATTTGATTAATTTATTTACAATTAGTAGTGTCCACGTAGATGGCAACCATTGAGCGGACACCGTATCGGTATTAACAGGACCGAGCATGGAACCTATCGCCTACAATCCCCACAAAACATTGTCTCCAAGCAGCCGGTATACGGCACTTGTGCTGACTATTAAATAAAACATTTTAATTAATTATAAATAAAAAGAAAAGTAGTAAGTTAATATACAATTTTTACTTTAAATCATATTTTTTCAATCTCAATTCATTTTAAAAAGCAATAACTGGGTAATGCGTTAGTAAAAAAATATTTTTTTGAATTTTAAACAGTGTAATTAAATAATCTTCATAATATTGTGATAATAAGCAACTATATGGTACAATATATATATATATATATATATATATATATATATATATATAAATAAAGTAAAATATATTTTACATACAGTATTCCGTTACTCTTAATATTTTATTGATATACATTTCAATATATATTATTTTATAACATATGCATACTCTACACAAAATATTCCATAACTCACTATATTTTAATTTACATGCATTTCCACTAGTGATTTTTATTGTTAAAAACGACTTGTAAATATTTACGCATCTGATAAAAATTAATTATTATCCAACCTCAAGCGAGGCCTAACAATAACTTTAAAACAATATTGGTCACTTCTTGTTCAATAACAAGCAATTTATTAATAACCTCAGTTTTTAAATGTCAAACACTCCATTATCTTAAGCAATCACGAAAGCTCGATCTTCACATACAGTCAAGACTTTAAGCATCTTTTGTCTGTAAACCCTTTGTTTGGTAAGGCGTTCGCTTGTGTTTAGACGGGGTTGTCATTAGTAAACAATCCATGATTACAATCTCTAGTAGCAAGCGTGGGATGGAAGAATATTATATGAGTCACGTTCAGTTGGAGAGATTTGCCATTGATTTTACAAACAAACAGATTTTCCCATACAATGTTATATTTTGAGTCTCAAATTATCGGCTGTTTTTGTGGTCCATTTTAGAGCGCTTGTGTAGTCCAATGTAAATGTAATGCAGTTTAAACCAGCTGTGGTGGCAAGCCTGACTAAATAATAAAATTACAGACACAAATATTCCTATTGGATGGGATAACTGTTGTAGGATACAACTACATTATCCAAGGATTTACTAACACTAAATATTCCGGAATTACATAAGATTGTAACATCAAATAAAATTTATACAGGGTGGGGGGGAAAATATGAAAACGCTTTCACAATTATTGTATGACTAAACTTGTCAAAGTGAAATCTTGTACATGGTCCAGGTTACAAAGAACATACTTTTTGACGCCATTAGCGACATTTCATTTTTTCAGGGGGCAGCCCACGTGGAGTTGAACTAAAATTTTAATATAAGCCTAGGTAGCGTTTAGTATCAAATGAAAGGTCTCTGGTTAAGAGAAATTAGTTGCCGCAAGCCGGAATTCGAAAGGTTATCCTTTCCAGAGTAGCGCTCTTTTGAATTTCAAAGTAACTAATTTGAACAATTTTATTTCTCCGGTGTTTAACGGTTTTAAGTACATTATTCTGATCAAAAATTATACTTTATAGAACACAGTAAAAAAAATTCAATTATCATATTATCTATGGAAAGAAAGAACGTTATTGAGAAAGCGTTTGTATTGCTAGCAGACAGCCCTTGTATTGCTACGTGGTAATTCTCTACGCTTGCTTACCCTTCCTCCGTAGTTCTATCTAAACCATCAACATAAAGCTCAGCCTGCTTCCGTTCTCTAAACAACAAATTTTTATCACAGTCTTACAACAAATAGTCACGACACTTCCAACGCAGCGCTGTGGAGCTAGCGCAACTCTAGCGCTCTAATTGGTCGGACCACATAACTACGCTGCATTACCGTTGTACTGCATTGTATCATGCAAATAAGTGAAATAATAAAAACAGAATAAGTAACATTATAGATTAATAATAATCACTATTCATTTGACATTAACTAATCACAGCTGTGATGTAAACGGTGCTGAGATACGCGATGTTGCTTGCTGGCCGCTAGGATCGCTAGCGTCATGCTTGTCACTAGTATCTAAAGGTTTGTCGGGACTGTATCCCTATATCTACTTTAGAGGAATGCAAAGAAGCTTAATCTTATAAGAGTTAGTAGAAATTACCTTTAAAATGTTCATAAGGAAAACCAAATTAACCAAGCTTTTATTTTGTTATGTTGTTTGTATCAGCTGATTGAAATAAATAATTAAATTAAATTAAATCCAATGTTACTCTCATAGAAAAGGGAAACGTTTAGGGGCTGTTTCTACCCCTTAGCAATGTTATTTCGAGAAACCCTTTCTTAGAGGGTCTCTATGATACAAAAGCTAACTTCCCTCCAAATCTTATCAAACTCTGTTCAGTGGTTTCGGAGATTTTGTGATGATTGAGTACATATTTTTTGGATTGTATATAATAAGATAAATGTAATAAGTAATTGAAATGGGTAGTACAAGTATTATATAAACTATGATAAATATTACTAAAAGGGAAATTGAAACAAACATAAAATAGTCTTTGCCTAAGTATTGCAGTTTGTGGTATATATGTTTTTTCTCTAAAGAAACGTACAATACCACTGTACGTGTATGGGAGGGCGGGTGGGTCAATGCCATTGTACGTGTATGGGTGGGCGGGCGGGTCAATTCCATTGTTCGTGTATGGGTGGGTGGGTGGGTCAATACCACTGTACATGTATGGGTGGGCGGGTGGGTCAATGCCATTGTACGTATATGGGTGGGCGGGAGGGTCAATTCCATTGTTCATGTATGGGTGGACGGATGGGTCAATTCCATTTAACCCCTTCTTAACGTTTTCCTACCTATAGATTATTGATCCGTCTGGGGAACTTATTCATCGTACAGAGTACAGTAAACAGTGAACAATACTGATAAATATATGCAATAACATGTTCCAATAAACTACGCTGGTTTCTGCAAATCCGACTTACCTGTCTTAACGTGGCGCCTCGCAGACTACATTTGTCATCAGGTTCCAAAATTCGAAGTTTCACGAAGCTGATCATGGCTGCCTTCTCGACACACGAGTGAGCCTCCTTGCTGCAGTAGGCCATCAGTTTACTCAGCAGCACGCCCTCTTCAACGAACGGGTGCTGCTTCTTGAGCCGCTTCAGCGCCTGAGCCCGAGCGGCCAACATTGTTACAAGCACGCATTCACTTGCTGATGTCTAAATGGGAAAACATGTGATTTAGTAGACAAATATATTCCTTGAAGGGCTCAATTGGACCTTGTGAAGTACAGTCAATGCTGTTTTGACAAATTCACTTTTTTTGTTACACAACCTCTGTTTAACTAAACAATATGTCAGTTAAAAAAACGATAATTTTACAAGATTTTTTTAAACTTTTATATTAATGGTTATACATGGTATATTTTTTTTAAAGATATTTTAGGCGTTTAATTTTGTTTAAAATACAATATATTTATTATTGACGATATATATTTTATAAAAGTATATTGCTATCTAGTATATAATGAAGAACCACGGTATTAAGTTTTCTGATTTAAAGTTACATTCAGATAAAAAGTATCAATCTAGAATTATCTAAAAACTCTTGCTACAAGTCTTAAGGAAACCTTCAAAGTGCAAATTTCTTTAACATTGAAGAAACATTCGTCACACTAATCTGGTAATAGTACTTGATATTATGTTGACGATTGCATGACATGTCAAAAATTGTTACTACGCAATAAAAAAGTTTATTTATTTATTTATTGATGAGAAAACATATTTATTCCTGAGCTTGTAAGTCATATTAAGGACGCGTGTCTTCCCATGACCTCTTCAAATACTTACAAAGGAGGTCAGTGTCAGTTTGGGTATAAACATAGGTTCTAAAAGATTGCCAATTGAAATTCATACTTATTTTTTGACAGTGATATAACAATAACTCGTCCAATTTTTTAAAAGAAATAATAATATATGCGTTTAATCTGATTATGTCAGTTGGTAGATTTTTAATGGAAAATAAATAATTATTTTATATATTAACAATTCTGTCAAACAGCTAACACCAGTTATATGACAACATTAAACACAATAATCAGTTAAAATTAAAGCAGAGCATGCAATCCGTGTCCATAGTTCATATCAAATTCTTCTGTTCAGTATTTGCTTTTTTCGTAATAAATAAACAATAAATTAACAACAACCTAAATTAAATATGATATAACAAAAATAAAATTCTAATGGTTCGTAAATTTAACATAATAAATGCTTGTATTTTGTGCATAAGTTATTGATTGGTAAAGTTTGTGACAATAAATTGACATTTTAAAAAAGTTTACTAAATAGGATTGAATATAAATTATTAATTAAAATATACAGACATTAGATAAATTCGACAATGCTGAAAAAAAGTGTATTACGCAATTTAAAAAAGCAACAACAAAAAAGAGCATTTTTTTAACCAATTTAAAGTGTTGTATTCAGACCATTTATGAAAACAAAACGTACTAAAGTGGTAAATGTTGCTTATCATAATTTAATAGCTTTGATTCTGTATTCACTAAAATAAAAAATATGATATCGTATATTTTTATCGATCATGAGTGATTTTTTACTTTCTGAATGATTTTGTGTACTCGCTGTATATTTACATTTTTAATTGAAATAGTGAAACTACTTTTACACTAAAATTGTTGTGTGTACGTGCACGGGTGGGTAGTTAGGTCAGTACCACTGTCAGTTTCATTGTATGTGTAACGGTGGTTGAGTTGATACCACTGTACGTGTAATGGCAGATTTGCGTGTAATTTGTAGCCTCATATAGTGAGAGGAAGAAGAAAAAAAAGTGGCTAGGCAACCCACCTCAAGAGAACTGGGAGAGGATCGTCTCTAAATTTCAGAAACTTCTACAAAATAGTAAAGTTACATTTTGTTTGCAGTGACTAAAAGTGTTGGGACTTAGTTTTTAAACTAATTTTAATATTTGTTTCATCTCACCAAACAAAATGTCTACAAAATACATTGTAGCCTAAGTAAAGAACTTTAATATAATACCTTAAGCTCAATTCTACAGGGTTGATCAAAAGTCGAAAATATTCATTAAATTTCATTAAGTTTAAAGCTATTGAAAAGAATTAACGAACTGTTATAGTTATCTGCATGCTATGTTAGTTATACCACAGTAAATTATTTGAAAGACTACATTTTATGACTGGGTAATCCTTTTGACCTCACATTTGCAATTTGTGTTGTAAAAACAAAGACCTTTAAAACGAGTTATAACTCTGGGTAGGCTTACATTTAAAATTAGTAAGACTTACTTTGTGTACCTACCCCTGGCTATGTGAACAAACGAGTAAAATATGTTTAAATATTTTGTATAGGGACATGTGCACAGTTTCATTACATTTTTCTCAATAGTTTTAAAATTAATAAATATAATCCAGACTGTTGTCCAGCCCTGTATAGTAAAATTACGGTAAGGACTAAGTTCTGATTTTGTTTGCCTCATTAGAGTTGCTTTTTAGTAAATGCTAAAAATATTAACTAAATTTGTACGTTTGATATGGATATAATTAAAATTGAACTGAAACGCAGATAAAATATATTTTTCACCAAATACTCTCTACTTTTAGGGTGTACCTGAATAACCCCGCCACCTGTACTTCCCTCTGCGAAGGCCAAGAACTCCTTCGGAAGTCCGATAGCCTTCCCTGCAACAGCCAAAAGGGAAATTTAAACTAAGAGCAACAACAGAAAAATTCTTAGGTTAGAAATTCATTACAGTTATGTATACTCAAGTTCCATTCATTTTTAAGCCACCAATCTTCAAGTAAGGGTGAAGTGGATTTCAGATGAGTGTAGATGAGCGAATGTACTGCATTCATTGTTACAAACTAAGGCCGACCATTCCTTATAAAATGTCAATAATTAATTGACTAATAAAAAATAAACAGCTGGTGGTTATCAGCTGATCCCTTTCAAAATGTCGTATGAATCTGATTGGATAAAACTGAGAACCTTTAACCAACTTCCGTTACCTATTTATAGTATACTTTACTTTTAGAGGTGTTTTATTTTATTGAAACATTTTTAATAATTTAATGAAAGTGAGGTGAGTAGTAAAAAATGATGCTATTGTTAGTCAAGTATTTTTTCCAACTAAAATTCTGTTTTATTTTTCGCCACTGAAATGTAATTAGTTTGTCTGGCGTCATAAATATACAGTAGTTGTTTTGGTGCTTAACAAATTTGAAATTAGTGTTGTGAAACTGTGCAATAAAGAATTTTGTGGATTTTATACTTACTTCTATTTATACTTTACATAAGGTTCTGTGTAAAGTATAAAACTGTGCAATAAAGAATTTTAAGGATTTCATACTTACTTCTATTTATACTTTACATAAGGTTCTGTGTAAAGTATAAATAGAATAAGGTACTTACATAAGGTTCTGTGTAAAGTATAAAACTGTGCAATAAAGAATTTTAAGGATTTTATACTTACTTCTATTTATACTTTACACAAAGTTCTCATTACATATTTATCTGGACGTCGAAATACTTACAAAGTAAGTGTTAATACGTAGCCGTGCAATAAAACAACGAATTAAAAGATGGCAAGAACTTAAAATATTTCTGCGGGGAAATTAAAAAAAATAGCTGTTATATTTAGAAGAATTCGATTTTTTTTTATAATAGATTAATTTAAAGGCTCTATTAAAAATTAAACTTAATCACTAACAACAGTTTTTATTTAAATAAATAATTTCCAACAATTTTTTGTAAAAAATATGCAAGATTAAGGAAAAGGGTGTAGCCTACTCAGTTATCGTTTATATAATGAATATTATATTATTATGATATTTTTAGATATGTAAATATATATTATAGAAATATCTTTTATAATTTTTAAGATAGATTACATACTTTTCCTTGGATGGGACAATATAAGTATTTAGTTTCATTGTTGAAGATT
Organism: Stictocephala bisonia; assembly: GCA_035578905.1. NCBI lineage: Eukaryota > Metazoa > Arthropoda > Insecta > Hemiptera > Membracidae > Stictocephala > Stictocephala bisonia. The sequence continues at coordinate 2,326,831 of JAQJVL010000088.1, read as the reverse complement.
TCACAGTACAAATTTTTTTAAAGAATCTTTATTATTCTGTTCGACGAAATTATTGGAAATGTTTTTGTTAGAACACTTAAGTTAATTTTGTTGCAGGAAGTTGCTAATCACTTATCCTTATCAGTGATCCAGGCTATGGTTGTAAATATTTCGTCCTTGTATATTGTTATACGTCACTAACCACATAACCCGCAAGAGTGGTTAGTTAAATTCTGGAAGACCTTTTGTAATTAGTCTTGTTTTGTACAGGAATAAAGGTCATTATTCAATATCCAGCAATATACGGCAGAACAGTAAGTTTAGGCTCAAGTAATTAAGGACTTAACATTGCCTCCCTAAGTGTTTTGACTGACATTCACAACATTCACAAATAATTAAGGTCCTTAGGTTATTTTTCATTAGGAGTGGAAATATGTTAACTGATTTTTATACTATCGTATAGACCGCGCGGCGAAGGTCCGGCCTCGAGCCCGCCGAGCGGTGATAGGGAGGAGACGGGTGGAGGGCCCAATATGCCTGCAGTTCTGGAAACATTCGCTACTGTCAGACTTTCCCACGATAGGAGTCTTTTCCATGCTTGCTTCTAAAATAAGTTACGTTAATTGTTACCTACGGATGCACATTCAGTACGTTTCCAGACTGCGTGCGATATATTTGCTTGTGGTTTAGCGTGTTAAGAATTTTTACTCAAGCGTACGATTAACAATTATTTAGTTGGTTATATGTTTGTTTTTATCTAACTACTGTAGTGTAATAAGTCAGTGGAGGGTTTTTTTTGTGTCCCTTAAGTGTATTAAGAGTCTGCAGAGTCTGTCGGCCATACTGGTTTAATTCTCAAAAAAAACAACGTTATTTTGAATCCATATTTTTATCATTATTTATTTACTAAAAGTTGTGTATGATGTGTCATTTAAAATGCTATTATATTGCGCTTTGGGTTTGCTTTTGATATTTTGAATACATACGCCTAGTTTTGAAAAATAGGTGAAAATAAAAACTTCAAACTAAATAATTTTTATATTTATTCTATTAAACTAATTATGAATCCACAAAACAGTTCAACGAGTAATTTTACTCTTGATCAAATGCAATTTGTTTGGAAAAGACCGTTTAAAAATAACTGTTAAATTTGGACACGCGTGATCATTTGTCCGGTTCGAAAAAACATCGTTCTAATGAGATTAAAACAAACATGGCCGACAGCCTCTGCAGACTCTTAAGGTTGTAAAATTAGTGAACTTAAATCCTAAATAGTTTATTCCTTTAGTGGTTCCTACCTCAACTATGGCTCGCTTTATTCCTAAAGTAGCCCAAGGAAAAACTACTAAAAGTCAGGCTAGGGAAATTATTTGGAGAGTAAGTGAGTTCATGGCGAATGAGGCCAAATTAAGAGATGAACAACGAATCCTCGTAAAAAAATCATTAGAACGAACTGCAGTTGCATGTGGCATTTCAAAAACTCTTATAAAGGAAATTCGGCGTGAAAAGTGTATATTGGACACTTCAGCGGAAGGAGAGTGTTCGTTCACAACTCCCAAAAAATACAAGAGAAAAAGAACAGTGACAGAACTAGACGATTTCGACAAATGTGTTGTTAGAAGAACCATCCATGAGTTTTATAAAACTGACGAGTCACTCCCAACTCGTCATTTTTATTCTAAACCAATTTAAATAAAAATTATATCTATTTTAACGGTACGGGAAATCACAGAAATATTTTTCTTAGTGGCAGTAAGAAGTATATATTTCTTAGTTACTTAATTTCAATTAAAGTTATTATCTGATTTATAATTTGTTATGATTTATTTAATTGTTGTTATTGATATACGTTTAAATTTGTTAACTTTCAAACTCTTAACCTATTTGATGTTTTTATTTTAAATACTGGTCTAATTATAAGAGATACCAAAATACAAACACTCCGTAAACGCGTAAACAAACAATCACCCATTACGATCTGTCTGTGACCGCCTCGCTCAGAGTCGATGTTTTTATATGACTAGTACGCCAGCCAGGAGGCCGGACCTTCAGCGCGCGTACTATACTCGCTTTAATATCAACCAGCAATTTCGCCTACCTAAAGTTAATAGATAAATTTTCCGCCATTCCTTTTCCTACTTAGGACCAAAGTATTACAACCAATTACCTGTGGATATAAAAAATGCCAATAAAATAAAACAATTTTGTAAAAACACTACTGCTTGGCTTTTGTCTTTACAGAATCCTGATTTTTTAAATAACATCTTTCAATAGTTTACCATAGTAACTTGTAGTAAAATGATTTAATAACTTATCATCTGTTATATAGTTACATTTAATATTAGAATTAACCCTTTCTATTATTGAAATCATTATTCATTTTATATCAAGTAATTAAAGCTTCTTATCAGTATTGCATTGTATAATTATTGTTGTAATTTTAACTATAAACGAATATTTCTTTTTGTTTTAAAAGCAAACTGAATTATTTATCATATACCACAATAGTCGATTTAATCTTTTTATTTAATATTCTAATGCTAGGCACAAATATATTATAAGTTTATAATGTGTTTTATACATATATAGTGTGACATTCCGAGTGGCCTCTATCCTGGGAACCGGTGATGCGGAAGTAATGGATGGGTCGCTGACCACCTGCCCTGCTTGTTTACAACCTTTGGGGCACAATGGCTTACGCATGAACGCCCCTTTACCTCTTCAATAGACTTCTAGAATCTTCTGGGTTGACGAGCCAGCTCTGTCATGGAACTTCGGACGCAGGGGAATTCAAGAAGCTTCTAGATGGAGACCTGCAGGTGATATATACGGCCCGGATACCAGCGCGAGTCAGTCAGTCAGTCAGTGAGTCTAGAGCCTACAGCCCGGGTGTTTGCAGCGACAGTGAGCGAGTTCTACAGTGCGAGTGAAGTGTCCGAGTATAGTGAAGTGGTCTACGGAGAAGTTACCGGTGAGTGGTTCGTTGTGGGGATCAACGAAGGAGCATTGCGGTACTTGTGGACGACTTCTGAAGGGACACTGAAGAAACTGTGAGTGAACTGTTAGCTTTGGACTGTAGGTAGTAGGAAGCTAGTAGAGTCACTTTATAGTTAGTCATTGTAAATATTAGTAGATAATCTATAGTTGTGGACAAGGTATCTCTGAACCAGGAAAAGGCGAGCGACTTACCTCGGCTATTGTGGGGTGGCCCGCCAGGCCAACCCTAATTAATGTCGCTTCGCTGCACTCAGTGAAAACAAGTACTAGGTACCCAATACCAAAAAGTAAGTTAAATTATTTACAAAAATGATTAATATTCATTATCATATTATGTTTTGTTTTTAAATGTCGATTATTTTTATACTAATTTGATGTAAATCGGCCAATTTTGACCAATTTGTACTGCCAAACTAGTTTTTCTTTTTAAAACTAATTTTTAATGATTAGTGAAAATTAAATATAATTTATATCAAAGCGTGAGCATATGGAGGGACAAAAATGCCCTATGTATGATCGTAATAGGTTTTTTATTGCTTCATAACCAAAATAAATAGCCGGTTTCAAGAAAAAATTCAAAACATAAATAATATACTCTCTAACTTTATTTATTGTACAATATTTACAAAATAATTCAAAATTGCGGTTTTGTTGTTACAATAAAGTTCGTGTACTTTCCTTCTGCTGGCACCAGTTAAAACTCTAACTGCATCCACGATGTTCCTCTTGCTCATTTCCGGATTAACGCATAGTAATCGGTTAACGACTTGGAGAGTATTTGGACTTGGGATGAGTAACCAATCTTGACACTTTGTAATGTGACTCAGGCTTGTGGTGACTCATTGGAACGCGACACATTATAGCAAGTGAACCAAACAACCCTTATCTTTGGCGACAAAATCCTTTTTGGCTAGTTAGTGGCTTTCTGTTGTCGTGTGAACAACTATGGCAGAACCGACACCTACGTCTCCCGAAAAGTATATAACGAGTCGAACTCATAATCCATATTCAAGTGGTGAACGGCGAATTATTTTACACGTTTACGGAGTGCTTCGTATGGAAAATCCGGAAATGAGCAAGAGGAACATCGTGGATAGAGTTCGAGTTTTAACTGGTGCCAGCAGAACTACTATTGAACAACTGAAAAAAGAATTTGACAACGGACCGTTGGTTACCCCGGGGAAAAACGACCAAATCGGCAGGGGTAACAAACTCGTATGAAAACCTACACTGACTTCCAAAAAACTGCCATCAGAAGGAAGGTGCATGAGCTTTACAGGCAAAACACACCGCCTACTTCAAAGACTGTCGCACAAATGATCAATGAAGATCCCGACCTACCAAATGTCACTAATCGAACCACAAGACGACTTCTCAACGACCTGGGCTTCAAGTTTGAAAGGCGACAAAGACAGTCTTACCTTATTGAGCGTGAAGACATCGTGCAGTGGGGGAGGAAATATTTGATAGAAGTAAAAAGATTTAGAGAGGAAGGGAAAAAAATATTTTATCTGGACGAGTCTTGGTGCAATGCTGGCCATACTACAAAAAAGGCGTGGACACCTCGATATATAAAATCAGCAAGACAAGCGGACATGAACGGTGAGACAACAGGGCTGCGAGACTTGCCGGGACGAGGGGGGTGCCTTATAATGGTTCACATTGGCAGTGAAGATGGGTTTTTGAGAGATCCGACCAACCCGTCAGGCGACATTGACGCTCGTTGGGTGTTCAAAGCCAAAAAAACAGCAAAGATAGAGAACGCAAATCACCACGATGAAATGAACAGCAAAGCCTTTCAGGATTGGTTCGAGGGCATCCTTCACTTGCTGCCCCCAGACAGTGTCATTGTCATGGACAACGCCTCCTACCACAGTGAAACTCTATTTAAGATCCCGAACATGAGTTGGAGAAAAAAGGATATCCAGGACTTTCTAACGAGCCATGGAGTGTTTTTCAACCAAAGTGATGTCAAAGCAGATCTTTTAACTCGAATTCCAGCTCACTTGCGCTTAGCTGCTACAATATATAAAGTAGATAAAATGGCTGAAGATTGTGGCCATACAGTCCTGCGACTTCCACCTTATCATTGTGAGCTTAACCCTATCGAACTGGTGTGGGCCAAGGTGAAGAATGAAGTCGCAAGAACCAACACTGACTACAGGTTAAAATCCGTGGAGGCTTTGTTGGATGACACTTTGAACAAAGTAACGTCTAATGATTGTAAATCATTCGTCGCCCACGTCAGGAAGGCAGAAGAGTTTATGTGGGAGGTGGACGCTATCAGCGACGACGTCCAAGACAGACTTGTCATCAGCTTGGCGGACGACTCAACTGACTCTCAAGACAGCATCTGCAGCGAGGATAGTGCAGAATACTCCGATGATGAACTGGCCCGTCCTTTATAAGGTGTTGTTTACAATATTTTTTATAATATTTTATAGCAACAGTTTTTTATGTTGCTTATTTTTATGTTAATTTCAGAACCGGTAGGCCAATTAGTATTAGTTAAATTTTAGTTACCACTTTCACTCAGTGCTTTATGTTTTAATTTCTGTCATGTTGTTTTTTGTAATACTGTGTGTCTTTGCATTTTGATAAATCTAACTTAGAATCAGTAGAAATATTGTACAATAAATTAAGTTACAGATTATATTACAATTATGTTTTCAAATTTGTGTTCAAACCGGCTATTTATTTTGGTTATGAAGCAATAAAAAAGTTATTACAATCAAACCTGGGGCATTTATTATTCCTCCATATGCTCACACTCAGACATAAATTGTATTTAATTTTCACTGTTCATTAATTAGTTTTAAAAAGAAAAACTAGTTTGCGGTACAAATTGGTCAAAATTGGCCGATTTACATCAAATTAGTATGAAAATAATCGGCATTTAAAAACTAAATATAATATGATAATGGATTTTAATAATTTTTGAAAATAATTTAACTTACTTTTTGGTACCTAGTACTGGTTTTCGTTGAGCGCAGCGAAGCGACATTAATTAGGGTCGGCCGGGCGGGCCACCCCACAATAGCCGAGTAAGTCGCTCGCCTTTTCCTGGTTCAGAGATACCCTGTCCACAACTATAGGAAAGCCACTTTATAGAGCTAGGAATTGTAATTAAAAGAAGGGAATTTAGTAAAGTCACTTTGCAATTAGTAGTTGTAATTATTGATGCCATCGAAGATTGTAATTATAGATTAGTTTAATTGTAAAAGTAGGCCTAATAGTAAACTGTACTTTTCACAATAGTAAAGTTAAGGAAATAATCCATTTAATTATAATAAGTTAAATTTTATATATTCAATAAATTTAGTAATTGTTTAGTATATCGTGTTGCTTATTTGTAAAACCCACATAGTGATTAATTATTTATAGATTAGGACAAATTAAAAAACGTCACAATATCAATATCACTATACGTGTTAGGGTGGGCAGGTGGGTAAATTCCAGATGTAGTCAAGTTAGAGACATGCAGTTTTAAAAAAATATTTTAAGTGGTAATTCACATCTTTTCTGAAAATTTAATCAAAATCGTTAAAGCCGTTTTTGTGAAAATTCAATTTTCGTATGGTTTTGCCCATATAAACTGGCCATACTACTTGAAAAATTGGCCAGTCATTTTCCAAACCAACCAAATGTAATTAAGTTATAGTCATTATTGATTGGAAAAATAAATCATTTATTCGTTTGTTCATCATTTATTCTTTTCTTTACTACAGAACGGTTCTAAATGGAAAAAAAAAAAACATACAGATTTTATATGCTTTCATTTACTTGAAACCTATTAATCAACCAAGTTTGATTTATAGATTTTGGATAGAGCAAAGAATAATGTTTCAGACTTAATTACTATCATTAATTATTTCACCAGAATATTGTATCAGAATTATTGTACTGCTGTATTTACGTATACGTACGTGCTAAACATGGAGTACGTGTCGAACACGTTATTCCTCTATCATCAGTAAAAAAACTTGAAATATTCCTCTATTCATTTTCGTTTTGTAACTAAAATTATTTATTTAAGTTTGTATGTTATAAGAATATGAAACTTGCTCTATCATTATGAAACACTGTTTCGAAGAAAAAAGTATGACATATTGGTATAATGGTTTAAGTTTTATGTTATTTATTAGTTTATTCATAAAAATATGGGTGAATATGTATTTAAAATTAGTGCAGATAAGGGAATGTATTCCAACTAAGATCAATTATTCATTAAAAAGTGTCATTAATTAATAGCCCAAAGACAAATGAACAACCAGAGGTATCAGCTGGCCCCTGTCTAATTTTTTTTACTCTGATGGGGATCGAAGAGAACTTTTAGCTTATCAAGCTGGGCTTTAGCCAACTACGCTACCGATAAATTAATTTTGAATTGGAAATTTAAATTTATTGGTCTATTTAGTTGTACTTTTTTATAAAATTATTAATTAAAGTTTCTCTGTTAGAAGAATAAGAAATCTAGGATCTAATTCAATACTACTTTTTTTTGTTTCCGTTAATTCACTACCACTTGATAAATACTTAATTGCTCTAAAAACTGTTCCCTAATAATTTTTACGTCCGCTGTGGTATTCCTTATCCGCTAGGAATCCGATATCGCTGGCCTTATCTTATCGCGTTCCAAGAACTCACACATGGAATGCGCATTCGGTGATAAGTCAATCGTTGGACATAACAGTTTGTGATCAACTTTAGTAGCCACCTAAACTAACCTAACCATAATTGCGATTAAACAAATAGTGGTAGTGAAGTAATGGAATAAGTAGTGGTACTGAATTAACGGAAAAGGTCCGAAATATATTCTTTAATTTTGAAACGCCTTGTTGTAAAAAAGTAGGAAATATGGGTACAGCTATTGATAGAAATTACCACGACATTCTCGTAGTTGATTTCATCACGTAATGTTTTTGTATTTAGTTTGAGAATTAAGTTATTTGTTCGTTTATTCGTAAATGTATAGGTTAATATGGATTTCGAAAGAGTGTGATGAGTGTATACGAACGAGTGTAGTCATTGTTACAAACTAAGGTCAACTGTTCCTTAGAAAGCGTCATTAATTACAAGTCCAATGACAAATGAACTTGTATCAGCTGATCCCTAGTATTATTATGGATTATAAACTCAGCTAACTATTGTAATCAATGTCGTTACATGCCGAGTACCGAGAACTCCTAGTCCTTATAATACTGTACATCCTGGGAAATCCCGAGGACACTAGAGTGTTTACTCACCGAGCCAGTCGAGGACGATGGTCTCGAGCTCAGTGCAGGCGGGACTAGCGGCCCAGGAGAAGCCGATGCAGCCGATGATGTCAGAGAGCATGTCCCCTAGAATGGATGGGTAGGAGTTCCCGGAGGGGAAGTACGCGTGGAACCGAGGGTGTTGCCAGTGAGTCACCTGAATATAAAGAGAAAGGATTGTCACTGTGAGTGTGTAACTTATTAGCACTTAAGTATGAAATAGAAGACGAAAATTCAATTCATCATATTATAAATGATTCTATTAATGGAATGTCTGTTTACAACCAAAACTGTGATTAATAAATGTCAAATAAATGATGATTAATCTGTCATGGGACTTTTTCTATTGTTATTATTCCACTTCTCAACGTTAATGTGTGTAGTTGTGCTGGCTGGCTACTTGGGGAGTTATAGTCAAGCTAGTTCCACGGCACTGCAATTGAAGTGTCGTGTCTGTTGTTAGACTGTAGCTATATACCTTCATTGTTAATTTAATTAATGTAGCTATGGTATATTGAAGGGAAATGCTAGTGTTTCTGAGCTTAAAACATATTTTGTAGATATCAATTTATCACAGAAAAAATATTCTGTATTCGAAATATAGAATATTTATGTATTTGAACAAAATAGGTCCAAAAGTGCTTCCTTGAATTACTCCGTAATTAACATTAGTGACATCGATATCCAGATATCCAATATCCAGATATTATCCATCCCACAAATATATACATTTCACATCCTATTGGTGAGATAGCTTAAAAACACCATACACGTGTTAGTATATGATCATATTATAATTGATTCTATTAATGGAATGTCACCCACAACTGTGATTGATTCATGTCAAATAAATGATGAATAATTATATGTTATGGAACTTTTTTTATTCCTTACGTCCTACATTGATTCATTATTTCTGTTTTCGTTTTTACATTCAGAACCGTTTAACTTGTTACTTAAGTTAGTGTACTTACTCCCGGCATGATCTTGTCATTCACGTCCTCCATGATCGTCTCCCAGGATTCCCCCGCGACAGGAGCTTCCTGAGGCAGTAGTTTCCTCAGGTAACCAGGCTCCACGCTGGGAGTCACCCTGCGGTCGGACAAGGTCTCCATGTACTCACACATGTAGTCCACCATCGCCTTCCCGTGCACCCGGAAGTCCTGGGAGTTCATGGTGAAACTGCATCCAAAAATATGTTTAAGATATGTCAACTTTTGCTTTAGAAAAAAAAAAAAAAAAAAAAACATTTAAAACATTGAAAAGGAAACCAGAAATATACAGTGTCCCTGAACTCTCTGAGGATCTTTTTAGGTATTGATTGTGGATCAAAAACAAGACATCCTATTTAAAAATTCCAAATCACCTCCGGTACCCGTACAGCCACCATTTTGTATTTTTTACAAATTATTTTTTATTTAAAAAAATATTTAATCTATAGAGTTTAAATTTGGTATACACATTAATAAAACAATTTTATTAATGAAATAAAAAAATCAAAAATGTTAAACAAGTATTTTTAAAATGGCGGCACTTTGGGGTTTTTTATCCTTAATAATGTTTAAAAAGTTAGGAATACAAAAATATTACAAGAATGCATTTTTATTGTAAATTTCATTTGCTATCCAAAAAATTAACGTTGTATAAGATCAGATGACAAACAACCGATATTTGAGTATTTTTGTATTTAATCATTTACGCGTCAATGTGTACAGCCACGGTGTTTCGTGCCGTGCGAGTCAACCACAACAATACATCAGCTATCTATTCTGATTACTTTCATCCAAAACGTCACAATAAAGTGATTTGTGACATTATTGTAATGAAAATGCCCCTAGCAGGCAACGGGAAAACAGTTTGCTTGTGATTTCGTTGTTATTAAATTAAAAATTAATTTTAATTAAAACTAGAGTTTTTTTTAAAAAAAATATATTTGTGATGCAAAGTAGGTTGGAGACATAAAACAAGTAATATTAAAAAGGCATTAGACTATAAATTGTAACTTTGATCAAATTTATTTTCACATTATAAACGATGATGCTCAACATTTCACCCTCTCATTTGATTGCAAAGGAAAAAACGATTGGAAAGTGACTGGCACACAGCAGCAAATTCGTATTTTCCTTGAACAATTCCAGCAACTGCAACAATTCTAAAAACCTAGAATTTACAAAAATTCTAGTTTATAGGGCACTATTAAGGTTAAAATTAATTTTTAATTTAATAACAACAATTATCTTCAACTCTTTTTCCTGTTGCCTGCTAGGTGCATTTTCATTACAATATTACCATAAATCACTTTATTGTAACGTTTTGGATGAAAGTAATCAGAAAAGATCACTGATGTATTGTTGTGGTTGACTCGCACGGCACGGTACCATGGCTGTACACATATTCACACGTAAATAATTAAATACAAAAATACTCAAATCTCGGTTATTTATCATCCAATCTTATACAATATTACTTTTTTAGATTGCAAATAAAGTGTGCAACAAAAATGTACTCTTGTAATACTTTTGTATTCCTAACTTTTCCTTGAATGTAGTTTTTATTAGATTCTTAGAGTTAGAGGCCAGCCTGAGAGGACCCCCTAATAGGAAATAAATCAAGTTCATAAATTTTTTAAAAATCAAAATTAAATCAAATATAAACATATTTACCAATTACGGAAAATAGAAGTAAAATATTTTGTATATTTTTTGTTTCTTTCAGAAAAACCCGTCTTTAAATTTTAAAAATAGAAAAAGGCTTGCAAGGGATCAAACAAGAACCCTTGGACCATGTATTAAATGGAATAAGAAGACTTAGGTCAATGTTATAATATACTAACACTAGTAGACGCATGACAAAGTAGCAATAAACATAGATCATACAAGGAAGTTAACTTTATTGGGACTTTGTTGCTTCTATTTAAGATTCAGTCCAAAATAATGATTGTATCGCTTTATTATAGGTGTTATGTTTTTGTTAGGTTCTAGATGACCATTAGTTGATTTTTGTAAAAAATGAAATATTTTAAAATTGTTTACAGTTAAATATGTGAAACTTTAAATGCCATTCTTGATGATAAAAAAAACAAAAAATTAAACAAAATCATAATATTAACGTATGGTTCACTAGAATGCACTTTTTGTTAATCGTACATCGTTCACTATTATTCATTGTAATAATAAACAAGAACCATACAAGATGAAATGGAACATTATGTTTATCCCCTGACGGTAAGATAGTAAAAGCTGATAGTAAGTCTACTATAGGGCTGTAGATTTCCCAAGGATGGCTTGGCTGTTTGGTAAACGGCCACATTATGGTGGAAATTGAGTAATTTTCATCTCTACTAGTAGTAGATTGTCGATTTTCCGCTGCGAGGCTCTAGCGTCTCTAAATACAGTGTATTCATGACACGAGCACCACAGCTGATAACCGCCTCAGGAAATAAGACATTTTTTTGTAAATATGAACAAAACTATTTTTATTAGTGATATTTTTGTGAAAAGTGATGTTGGAAATGAAAACGAAAGTGCTCACAAATCAAGAGCAAAGTTTCGAATGATTTTCATCGAAATCTTACTATTATATAAAACTCTAGTGGTGTTTGTCTGTGTGTGTTACTCAATCACGCAAAAACTACTGGACCCATTCAGGTTAAATGTTGCATGGATACCTTAGGGTTTCTTGTTAATAAATAGGCCTATCTTTATTTTGAAATTCCCTCAGGGCACCATCCCAGGGGCCTTAAGAGTATCAATGCAAGCTCTATGGCAATATTAATTTGACAATTAATTGTTTATAATAGTTTCATTAATCAGCTGTTGGAATAAACAAACAACTTACATAGTTCTGAAGTAAATACTGCACCAAACATAACCACAATGCACTTTTGCGCTCACGTGTTTCAAGCGGAAGAAACCTACACATTTTCACAAAGGGGAAAAGCTGTAAATATTGTTTATAAGTCTGTTTTGTAAAACTTAATTTCTTATAAACGTGATCATATTAAAAAACCGTTCAAACAACCTATAGTTAACTTATATCATCCATATTTTGTATTACTGAATGCAATAACCAAAATATAAATCAACGTAAACCCCGTATGAAGGATTATCTATTTATAACAGCCAAAACTGCACTATTAACGTAAATTTGCACTTTAAATAGTAATCCTAGCTTTAAAACAATGTTAACAGTGTTGAAATGCTACTAAATGTTAATATTCCAATTAATATTTTTATTAAAACAAATGAATATCTTTAGGGATATTTAATATCTGTAGTATAGTGGAAAGTATCATTCAAATCTCAAGTGGAGGTGTTTTTAGCGTGTCCTCGACCAGTTGAAGTCCTCGACAATTCAAACTTATCGTCTTGCACATTCAAAATCCCTCTTTACGCTCTTGTTATGAAAATACTAGTTCGTATTTGATTTTCATCACGGAAAGAAAATATTTTTTACAAGTGTCTGATTAAACCTAACAAAATATAATTTCAAATATCAAACAAAATTCAGATTGTTAAATATCATGGTGATTATTGTTCTGTAAAAAATTGCCTGTACAAAAAAGTATTAGTATTAAAATAAATGTTAGCTTTGACGGGGACAAGCCCTGTACTAATACCTTCCGGCCGCTTCCTACTGCTTTACTTTGGCAGGCTTAACACAAATTTTCACCATTGATATTTTGTCTGCATGTTTGATCGTTTATCATTAAGATTAGATAAATAATTACTTAATTATATTGTTTTGTTTCATTGTTTCTTCATTGTTTCATTATTGTTAGCGTTGAGTTTATGATTTTATTATTTTCTGTTAGATTTGTTATTATTGCTGTTATTAGTTCCTTTATATAGTGTTAAATTGTTTAAGATGTTTACCTGATTATTCATTTGTGAAACTGATGCCGTTTGTGATCTGTTGTCTTTGTCTCGGTATACTTTTCCCACGTTACTACCTTTTTACCACTTTGATCAACTTAACTCTACATTTACTAGTCTCAGCATGATTAATTAATTGTTTACTATTTTAGTTTCCTTCTTATATATTGTCCTGTTTATTTTTATTGAAGGTTATTTGTATTAACATTGTTATTATTATTATATTATTACTATAGCTTATATTAGTTAAATTACATTGTAACAAATACGCGTTAAGATTTTATGTTGTTTATCATGTTATTAAATTTGTACTGTAAGTATTACTCAATTACTATAAACAGTTAATGAGAAGTATTTAGTACATGTTATTCTATGTTAAATTAATAAATAAAAATTGGAATTTATGAACCCTGATTAGACAAAATGTAATATCGAATGCAAACATCAGAGAACAAAAATATTCGCAAATTACGCCAAGGACTTTCGATACTCTTTTAACAATTTTTTGCTATGATTTGGTTTTTTTTGCTATGATTGGATCTAAGAACTGAGAATTTTTATCTTATTGAACTATGATTTAACTAATTATGTTACCGACAAATTTTAACATTATTGTTTTAACACTGCAGACATGTAAAGGAAAGACCATTTTGTGACTTCTAAAATTTTAATTCGCCTCTCCAAAATGTTTTTTTCCTGTGAACACAATTAAATATTTTTTTCACATGAAATCTATTGAGATTGGTGGAAAAGTTAAGATCGAATTTCCTTAACCACCTCTTCAATTGGCGAGTGATCGGTGAAGAATGCAACCAATTAAATAAGCGCCACGCACAGGCTTGGGGGTAGGGGCGGGAGGGGTGGGGGGGTGAGCTGTATTGTCAGCTGACAGATAATTAGTACTTCCGATCCAATATCAATACTCGAACCTGGTGAATCGATCTATTTTTCGTACTCTGCAAATTAGAATTTATTGAAAAGCACTTATCTTGCACTGAATCCAAATTTTGACGAAAACCATTTATTATTGCTAGTATAGACACAATATTGTTTTCACCTTGTCAGAATATACCACTTTTTGTAAAAGTGTTCGTTCATCCAGATGCCCAGTTTAGTTCTTTAATTCCCCAACTGTTGCTAGGAGTAGCAAAGAGCCTGCCTTACTAAACCATATTGAACGTGTTTCCCTCCCCTTTCTCCCTCACTGTCCCCGCTTGCTCCGCCCCTCAAATTATAAAAAAGAACGGATCTTTTCCGTTAATTCACTACCACTACATCAATTTGTTTCCTTTAATTCACTACCATTTGATAGATATTATATTGCTCTAAAAACTGTTCCCCAATCATATTTACGTCCTCTGCAGTATTCTTTATCCGCTAGGAATCCGATATCGTTGGCCCTATCTTACACGGAGAGCGCATTCGGCGGTAAGTCAATCATTGGATTTACCAGTTTGTGATCAACTTTAGTAGCCAATTAAACTAACCTAACCTAACCTGACCTAACCTAGACTTATTTGCGATAAAAAAGTATTGATAGTGAAGGAACGGAAAAAGTAGTGGTAGTGAATTAACGGAAAAGTTCCAAAAGTACATATCTTCCTCATTTGTAATATACTCTATAACGAAATCTTTATTTATTATTAATATACTCCTCCAGCTAAATGTAATTATACAAATTTCAACTCAACATTTGCAAAGAAGTAATTTACAAACAAATAATTGGTTACAATTAAAAAATTTATTTTTCTTAAGTTTTACTTTCTAATATGTTAGTTAGTACCTTTTGTTCTATAAATACTTGGCATTCAGAGCATTATTGGAGTTTATTTCGAAAATAAAATACAATTTAGCCTTAGTACCGTTTTATGAAGGCTGTTTGTGTCGATATTGAGTCATTTTGTTCGAAGGTAAAAATCAAACGTTCTTTGCACTCATGCGAAATAAGTCTGTTTCGCAGGGAAATCACTTTTGTATAAACAACGTACCCTGTTCCTAGTTTTATTCGTACGATTATAATTTTTTTAAATAAGAATTTTTTAGTGTTTAGTCCTACTTTTTTCCAGAATTCATGATATCACGCAAGATGTTTTATATAGTACGTGACTAGCAAGTAGCTGGAAAAGTAAAATCAGAATACATCATTTATAAATATGACGGTCTTTATATCAATATAATATATGATCCAAAAACCATGTAGGCCTACTCACTCATCACGAAATCACAAGAACTACACTCTAAAAATGTTCAATGGAGGGCTATATTAACATTCCCATTATTTTAAGGCCTATTATTTTTAATAAGACGCTGCAAGTCTCAAGTCAAAAATACCGTGTTGACCTAGCCTTCCATTAGACATTTTAAAGATATCCTCCAAGGGCCCTCTCCTCTAGGTAGACAAAAACACCGAGTTGACCTAGCCTTCCAGTAGGCATTTTAAATATATCCTCCAAGGGCCCTCTATTCTAGGTAGACAAAAACACCGTGTTGACCTAGCCTTCCAGTAGACATTTTAAATATATCCTCCAAGGGCCCTCTCTTCTAGGTAGACAAAAATACCGAGTTGACCTAGCCTTCCAGTAGACATTTTAAATATATCCTCCAAGGGCCCTCTATTCTAGGTAGACAAAAACACCGTGTTGACCTAGCCTTCCAGTAGACATTTTAAAGATATCCTCCAAGGGCCCTCTCCTCTAGGTAGACAAAAACACCGTGTTGACCTAGCCTTCCAGTAGACATTTTAAAGATATCCTCCAAGGGCCCTCTCCTCTAGGTAGAAAAAAACACCATGTTCCTAGCCTTCCAGTAGGCATTTTAAAGATATCCTCCAAGGGCCCTCTCCTCTAGGTAGACAAAAACACCATGTTGACCTAGCCTTCCAGTAGACATTTTAAAGATATCCTCCAAGGGCCCTCTCCTCTAGGTAGACAAAAACACCATGTTGACCTAGCCTTCCAGTAGACATTTTAAAGATATCCTCCAAGGGCCCTCTCCTCTAGGTAGACAAAAACACCATGTTGACCTAGCCTTCCAGTAGGCATTTTAAAGATATCCTCCAAGGGCCCTCTCCTCTAGGTAGACAAAAACACCATGTTGACCTAGCCTTCCAGTAGACATTTTAAAGATATCCTCCAAGGGCCCTCTCCTCTAGGTAGACAAAAACACCGTGTTGACCTAGCCTTCCAGTAGACATTTTAAAGATATCTAACAAGGACCCTCTCCTCTAGGTAGACAAAAACACCATGTTGACCTAGCCTTCCAGTAGTCATTTTAAAGATATCCTCCAAGGGCCCTCTCCTCTAGGCAGACAAAAACACCGTGTTGACCTAGCCTTCCAGTAGACATTTTAAAGATATCCTCCAAGGGCCCTCTCCTCTAGGCAGACAAAAACACCGTGTTGACCTAGCCTTCCAGTAGACATTTTAAAGATATCCTCCAAGGGCCCTCTCCTCTAGGTAGACAAAAACACCGTGTTGACCTAGCCTTCCATTAGACATTTTAGAGATATCCTCCAAGGGCACTCTCCTCTAGGTAGACAAAAATACCGTGTTGACCTAGCCTTCCAGTAGACATTTTAAAGATATCCTCCAAGGGCCCTCTCCTCTAGGTAGACAAAAACACCGTGTTGACCTAGCCTTCCAGTAGGCATTTTAAAGATATCTAACAAGGACCCTCTCCTCTAGGTAGACAAAAACACCGTGTTGACCTAGCCTTCCATTAGACATTTTAAAGATATCCTCCAAGGGCCCTCTCCTCTAGGTAGACAAAAACACCGTGTTGACCTAGCCTTCCATTAGACATTTTAAAGATATCTAACAAGGACCCTCTCCTCTAGGTAGACAAAAACACCGTGTTGACCTAGCCTTCCATTAGACATTTTAAAGATATCTAACAAGGACCCTCTCCTCTAGGTAGACAAAAACACCGTGTTGACCTAGCCTTCCATTAGACATTTTAAAGATATCCAACAAGGACCCTCTCCTCTAGGTAGACAAAAACACCGTGTTGACCTAGCCTTCCAGTAGGCATTTTAAAGATATCTAACAAGGACCCTCTCCTCTAGGTAGACAAAAACACCGTGTTGACCTAGCCTTCCATTAGACATTTTAAAGATATCTAACAAGGACCCTCTCCTCTAGGTAGACAAAAACACCGTGTTGACCTAGCCTTCCATTAGAAATTTTAAAGATATCTAACAAGGACCCTCTCCTCTAGGCAGACAAAAACACCGTGTTGACCTAGCCTTCCATTAGACATTTTAAAGATATCTAACAAGGACCCTCTCCTCTAGGTAGACAAAAACACCGTGTTGACCTAGCCTTCCATTAGACATTTTAAAGATATCTAACAAGGACCCTCTCCTCTAGGTAGACAAAAACACCGTGTTGACCTAGCCTTCCATTAGACATTTTAAAGATATCCAACAAGGACCCTCTCCTCTAGGTAGACAAAAACACCGTGTTGACCTAGCCTTCCAGTAGGCATTTTAAAGATATCTAATAAGGACCCTCTCCTCTAGGTAGACAAAAACACCGTGTTGACCTAGCCTTCCAGTAGGCATTTTAAAGATATCCAACAAGGACCCTCTCCTCTAGGTAGACAAAAACACCGTGTTGACCTAGCCTTCCAGTAGGCATTTTAAAGATATCTAACAAGGACCCTCTCCTCTAGGTAGACAAAAACACCGTGTTGACCTAGCCTTCCAGTAGGCATTTTAAAGATATCCTCCAAGGGCCCTCTCCTCTAGGTAGACAAAAACACCGTGTTGACCTAGCCTTCCATTAGACATTTTAAAGATATCCAACAAGGACCCTCTCCTCTAGGTAGACAAAAACACCGTGTTGACCTAGCCTTCCAGTAGGCATTTTAAAGATATCTAACAAGGACCCTCTCCTCTAGGTAGACAAAAACACCATGTTGACCTAGCCTTCCAGTAGACATTTTAAAGATATCCTCCAAGGGCCCTCTCCTCTAGGTAGACAAAAACACCGTGTTGACCTAGCCTTCCAGTAGACATTTTAAAGATATCTAACAAGGACCCTCTCCTCTAGGTAGACAAAAACACCATGTTGACCTAGCCTTCCAGTAGACATTTTAAAGATATCCTCCAAGGGCCCTCTCCTCTAGGCAGACAAAAACACCGTGTTGACCTAGCCTTCCAGTAGACATTTTAAAGATATCCTCCAAGGGCCCTCTCCTCTAGGCAGACAAAAACACCGTGTTGACCTAGCCTTCCAGTAGACATTTTAAAGATATCCTCCAAGGACCCTCTCCTCTAGGTAGACAAAAACACCGTGTTGACCTAGCCTTCCATTAGACATTTTAAAGATATCTAACAAGGACCCTCTCCTCTAGGTAGACAAAAACACCGTGTTGACCTAGCCTTCCAGTAGACATTTTAAAGATATCCTCCAAGGGCCCTCTCCTCTAGGTAGACAAAAATACCGTGTTGACCTAGCCTTCCATTAGACATTTTAAAGATGTCCAAGGGCCCTCTCCTCTAGGTAGACAAAAACACCGTGTTGACCTAGCCTTCCATTAGACATTTTAGAGATATCCTCCAAGGGCACTCTCCTCTAGGTAGACAAAAACACCGTGTTGACCTAGCCTTCCATTAGACATTTTAAAGATGTCCAAGGGCACTCTCCTCTAGGTAGACAAAAATACCGTGTTGACCTAGCCTTCCATTAGACATTTTAAAGATATCTAACAAGGACCCTCTCCTCTAGGTAGACAAAAACACCGTGTTGACCTAGCCTTCCATTAGACATTTTAAAGATATCCAACAAGGACCCTCTCCTCTAGGTAGACAAAAACACCGTGTTGACCTAGCCTTCCAGTAGGCATTTTAAAGATATCTAACAAGGACCCTCTCCTCTAGGTAGACAAAAACACCGTGTTGACCTAGCCTTCCATTAGACATTTTAAAGATATCTAACAAGGACCCTCTCCTCTAGGTAGACAAAAACACCGTGTTGACCTAGCCTTCCATTAGACATTTTAAAGATATCTAACAAGGACCCTCTCCTCTAGGTAGACAAAAACACCGTGTTGACCTAGCCTTCCATTAGACATTTTAAAGATATCTAACAAGGACCCTCTCCTCTAGGTAGACAAAAACACCGTGTTGACCTAGCCTTCCATTAGACATTTTAAAGATATCCAACAAGGACCCTCTCCTCTAGGTAGACAAAAACACCGTGTTGACCTAGCCTTCCAGTAGGCATTTTAAAGATATCCAACAAGGACCCTCTCCTCTAGGTAGACAAAAACACCGTGTTGACCTAGCCTTCCAGTAGGCATTTTAAAGATATCTAACAAGGACCCTCTCCTCTAGGTAGACAAAAACACCGTGTTGACCTAGCCTTCCAGTAGGCATTTTAAAGATATCCTCCAAGGGCCCTCTCCTCTAGGTAGACAAAAACACCGTGTTGACCTAGCCTTCCATTAGACATTTTAAAGATATCCAACAAGGACCCTCTCCTCTAGGTAGACAAAAACACCGTGTTGACCTAGCCTTCCAGTAGGCATTTTAAAGATATCTAACAAGGACCCTCTCCTCTAGGTAGACAAAAACACCGTGTTGACCTAGCCTTCCAGTAGGCATTTTAAAGATATCTAACAAGGACCCTCTCCTCTAGGTAGACAAAAACACCGTGTTGACCTAGCCTTCCATTAGACATTTTAAAGATATCCAACAAGGACCCTCTCCTCTAGGTAGACAAAAACACCGTGTTGACCTAGCCTTCCAGTAGGCATTTTAAAGATATCTAACAAGGACCCTCTCCTCTAGGTAGACAAAAACACCGTGTTGACCTAGCCTTCCATTAGACATTTTAAAGATATCCAACAAGGACCCTCTCCTCTAGGTAGACAAAAACACCGTGTTGACCTAGCCTTCCAGTAGGCATTTTAAAGATATCTAACAAGGACCCTCTCCTCTAGGTAGACAAAAACACCGTGTTGACCTAGCCTTCCAGTAGGCATTTTAAAGATATCTAACAAGGACCCTCTCCTCTAGGTAGACAAAAACACCGTGTTGACCTAGCCTTCCAGTAGGCATTTTAAAGATATCTAACAAGGACCCTCTCCTCTAGGTAGACAAAAACACCGTGTTGACCTAGCCTTCCAGTAGGCATTTTAAAGATATCCAACAAGGACCCTCTCCTCTAGGTAGACAAAAACACCGTGTTGACCTAGCCTTCCAGTAGGCATTTTAAAGATATCTAACAAGGACCCTCTCCTCTAGGTAGACAAAAACACCGTGTTGACCTAGCCTTCCATTAGACATTTTAAAGATATCTAACAAGGACCCTCTCCTCTAGGTAGACAAAAACACCGTGTTGACCTAGCCTTCCATTAGACATTTTAAAGATATCCAACAAGGACCCTCTCCTCTAGGTAGACAAAAACACCGTGTTGACCTAGCCTTCCATTAGACATTTTAAAGATATCTAACAAGGACCCTCTCCTCTAGGTAGACAAAAACACCGTGTTGACCTAGCCTTCCATTAGACATTTTAAAGATATCCTGCAAGGGTCCTCTCCTCTAGGTAGACAAAAACACCTTGTTGGCCTAGCCTTCCAGTAGACATGTTAAAGATATCCTCCAAGGGCCCTCTCCTCTAGGTAGACAAAAACACCTTGTTGGCCTAGCCTTCCAGTAGACATGTTAAAGATATCCTCCAAAGGCCCTCTCCTCTAGGTAGACAAAAATACCGAGTTGGCCTAGCCTTCCAGTAGACATTTTAAAGATATCCTCCAAGGGCTCTCTCCTCTAGGTAGACAAAAACAATTACATTCTATACCAAATTTTCCAAATCTGCTAGGTAGAAAACGTTCTACGGCCATGTACTATATCTCAATTTTGTATTTAGATCCATTCAAAAGAACTGAAGGTGGTTCCATACTTTTTTAACACCCTGAACATCCTGTCCCAGTCCAGTGTTCACTCCTGGATTTCCTCTAAGCCTCATAAGCCTTGTCTGTCTCTCCATATCCTCTCTTTTCATCTCCTCCACATCATTTCTCTCTTCTCCACATCCACCTTCACGTTACCCAATTTCTTCGACCAATTCCTATTCCTCTTTTTCCTTGTAACCCTATCTTGTAAAGTTACCGTTAAGAGTCTGCTACATCCTCTATCATATTGGACTTGATTCTTCATAAGGCCAATGTTAAATTCAAATAAAGATTACAGATTTATTTATCAACGTAGACTTTTAAAGTAACCTTTTTATTTTAAATGAGAGAAAACACACACACACACACACACACACACACACACACACACACACACACACACACACACACACACACACACACACACACACACACACACACACACACACACACACACACACACACACACGCGCGCGCGCGCGCGCGCATAAAAATATTTATATATAAAACAGCGTCCTTTTAGATTTTTTGGCTTAAAATGTTCATAATAAATATATAACTAAGAAACAAAAATGTGGTCTTTTTTCAGTGGAAACCCGAAAAAATATGAAAATGAGAAAAAACGAAAAAATATTCCCTCCTCGTGAATATAGTGACGTGGGTACTCAAATTGTGTGGAGTTATTAAGCGTGTTAGCACTGGAAATGTGTCGGTTCTAGTGAGGTTATGTTTTTGTGGAATAGGCCTAGGCTGGATATTGTTAGATTAGGTTATGTTAGGTTATTTTAGATTTGTTTAGGTTATGTTATGTTTTGTGAATCAATTTTAAATCACTGTATTCACTTACGCATATACAAGTAATGTATCTAAACTGTACATTTCATATGGATTATAATTTGATCAAGTAATTAATTTAACGACCCTTAGAAGCTAAGGAAATATAGTTTCAGGAAATTGATAAGCACTTTTGTCTTGAAAAGTTAAAATTCTGAAATTTTTAAAACTTATAGAAAACATTCCAGTCAACCAAGTATTGAAATATAATTGTGATAAATTAACGGGGTTTTGAGTAATACAAGTGCAAAGTTGATGCACATTGTGAACTAGTTAAAATCTGGGTACTTTTTTTGTTCCAACTACGTTAAAAATTCTAAAAACATAGATAAAATTTTAAAAGTACATATATCAAAACGTACACTTGAACGAGAAAATAATGTTGTGATTGGATTTTTTATAGGGTTCTTAGTTTCTTAGTAAATAAACTTCAAACTCGGGTACACATAATTTATGCGCTGACAGTAAATATTAAATTAATACAGTACCAATGATGTAAGAACTACCCAACCGCCTGCGACTCTGTGACTAGGCAACGTGAACGCAGAACCTCGATTGCGTCCAGTCAATTGAAGGAGTTAAATTATCTTTCATGTAAACATACATAACACATAATTTTTACTATAATTTTCTATTTGTTAAATGTATGTCAAGAAGTAATTTGTTTTCTGAAAAATTTTCTGTATAAAGTTATTGGGGAGAAACATTTTATAAACCTTCAACAATAAATAACTATTACGAGCCATCAAAACTAATGGTATAGTTCTTATCAGTTAGCAATGATATCAGTCCGGCTGTGTAGTCAGTCACGGGGTGTAAGTATCTGAGACACGGAGCCTAAGATATGAAATCGACAATTTTTTATTACAACTTCTGGGTAGTTTTTAAATAGACAATATTACAACAGAGAGGGAGGGAGAGAGAGAGAAAGAGAGACCCACCCATATACGTACAGAGGTATTAACCCACCCGCCTACCCATATACGTACATTGGTATTGACCCACCCGCTCACCCATATACGTACATTGGTAATGACCCACCTGCTCACCTATATACGTACAGTGGTATTGACCCACCCGCTCACCCATATACGTACAGTGCGATTGGTTATACTGATATATTTTTATCCAAATCATGTACCTAATTTTTTTATTTCTGTGTTTCACGAATCTGATGTGTGCTCCTTGAAAAACTATTTCATAAATTCAGTTTTAAATTACAGGGCGTTGAAAATGTATAGAACCACCTTCATTACTCTTAAATGGGTCCAGATAAATAATTGAGATTTAGTATAAACACGAAAAAAGGGTTTTTTCTATAATTTGATGTAGTTTGGAATTTTTTTCAACTTAGAGGGGAGGGTCTGTGAAGCAATTCGTAAAAAGTTTAATTGAAATTCTATCAGAAATGGCGACTGGTTAACCTTTCTTATCAGTGATATTTGAGTGGGAATCCGACATGTTGTACAGTAAAAGCCAGTGTTGTTCTAAGAGTTATTTGTACCATTATGTCAATAATACCATTTCAAGACAATTTTATATATTTTTAAACAAATACTTATCTTCATAACTAGCTTTTACAACATGTCGGATTCCCACTCAAATATCACTGCTAAAAAATGTTAACCAGTCGCCATTTCTGATAGGGTGGTTATTTTGACTTGAAACTTGTGGTGTCTTATTCAGAAAAATAGGTTTTAAAATGATGGGCAACTCATCGTAGCCTTTCATTTAAACATTTTACTAATTCCTCCATGGGCCCTCTCCTCTTGTAAAACAAATTATAAACCACTAAAATATAGAAAAAAAACTTTCAACAGAGGAATACTAAATCTCAAATATTTATCTAGACCATTTAAAAAAATGAAGGGGTTCCATACTTTTTCAAGACCCTCTGCTAAGAAAGATTAACCAGTCGCCATTTCTGACAGGGTGGTTTTTTTTTTACTTGAAACTTGTGGCGCCTTATTCAGAAAAAAATAGGTTTTAAAATGATAGGCAACTTGTCATAGCCTTCATTTAAACATTTTACGAAATCCTCCATTGGCCCTCCGCTCTAGGTTGAAAACAATTACAAACAACATCAAAAGATAGAAAAAAACTTTCTACAGATGTATACTAAATCGTAATTATTTATCTGGACCCATTTAAGAGAAATGAAGGTGGATCCATACTTTTTCAACACCCTGTATGAAAATTATAATATTGACTTATTCGAATTTTATATTTGATTATAAGTAGAATAAATACATTTCTTTATTAAAAGTGGAGACTATTAAATCCTGTCTTCCATTCAACCTTTTACATATAACCACACAAACAATCTGAGAATCTAATATCTATTAAGCATTTTTAAATCCAAACAACACTAATTTATTAAGTGAAACAAAAAATAAATAACGCTATAAAATAAATGAAAAATTATAAAAACCTATGTAATTGCTTCAAACTTAGAAATATAGTCAATATAATCAAACCGACCACACTGATTCAATTGCTTAGGTTTTCAGTCAATTGATGTAAGACTCCATACATAACCTTTAATACGCCCAATATAACTCGATTTTGATTCGATTTACTATACAATTTACTATAAAATTTACTTTCCAATTTACTATGCAATTTACTATACGATTTACAACGCAATCTACCATAAAATTCATTATACATTTTTACCATATAATTTACTAAAGAATTTGATATACAATTTACTATACAGTTGATATGTATTCCAATTTATTTTATATGCTTGGAAACGGATGGCGGCCAGACATTCGTGTCTCTGAATCGTTTAAAAATAGTGTTATTTTTCAAACACTACAAAAATATTTGAGTACTCATTTTAGTATATGTGTGCTAGGAGACCTTTTAAATGAGATAATATTAATTATTGTGTAATACAATATAACGATGTAATATGGCGAGACATTTCAGCTCCAATCCAAGATGGCCGACTAATATAGCAATGCTTTAACTTACTCTCAAAGTGTAACTTTGGCTGATTTTACTGTTTAGGTGATGTCGAATTTGTTGTAATTTAGAATTTGATTACTTTATACTTAGGTTTGTACTTTTGTACGTAAATAAATTACACTATCGTACTTACATTTACTTAAAATTACATTAAAGAAAAATTGAAAAACAAAAACGGAAAATAAAATGTAACTGTTGCGGCTTTCCGCTGAAAAAAAGACCACATTCTTATTTCTCAGTTATGAACTGTTATGAAAAATTTAAGAAAAAAACGACAAGACAACTTTTATATATAAATACCGTTTTATCTTTCAAATAAGGTCAAGTATAAAACTGTGCGTTGATTAATAAAGCTGTGATGTTTATTTGAATTTAACATTGGCCTTATGGAGTATCAAATCCAATGTGGTGGTCATAATAGTGACTCTGCTCAATGGAAACTATTCAAGAGATAAGGTTACAAAGAAAAAGGAAGAATTGGGTAAGGTGAAGGTGGATGTAGAGAAGAGAGGTATGTCATGAAGGAGATGAGTTAAAACTGGACCGAGACAGAATGTTCAGGGTGTTGAAAAAGTATGGAACCACATTAGTTCTTTTGAATAGATACAAAAAAGATATGTCTCAATAAAGAAAAATTGAAAAGAAAAACTTAAAATAACAGTTAAAAAAATGTATTAGGTTTCTTTCATTTATTTACGTAAAATACTTATATTTCATATTAATAGAATACACACGTTTATTCACTATCTTATATATTAATTAAAGAGGCAATAGATCAAAATTATCTGAAAACTTTCTGGACTCATATTTATACAGATGGTTCAAAACTAACTCAACAATCTTCGGTAGGTGCTGGAGTTTTTTACTGAACTATTTTCAAACCACCAATCACTTGATTCATCTAAAACTGCCTTTGATGATGAAATAGCTGCAATAAAACTACCTGTAAAAAATGAGTACATAAATATAAACAATCTAAAAACATTGTCTTATTTTGTGACTCTAAATCAGCAATTGAATCAATTTATAATGATACAAAAACAGAATCAAAATAGCTTATGGAATGCAGAAAATTTACTAAAAATTTAAACGATCAAAATAGAAATTTTATTTCTAATGAATTCCTTCACACTCTAACATCAAAGGCAGTTAATTATCTGACAAACTAGCTAAACAAGGAGCAACAGAAATCCACCCCATTAAAACAAGACAACTCCTTTCTATCAAGCAAAAAACAACATTAAATATTCTAAAACTCACTTCCAAATTAACTTAAAAAGCGAAATAAAAAACATGTCATGGGAAGATTTAAATTAATTTCCAGATTTCACAAGAAAAAATACTTTTCGTCTAAAAACAGAACATGACTGTCTTAGAAAGTATCTTAATCGCTTCGGAATGTTTGAAAATCCAAATTGTATTTTATGTAATTCATCTGATCTTATGGACAAAGACCACATCATTAACTATTCAAAACAAAAAAATAATTTATATTGTAGATATTGGGTGACCAAGTCACTAATGAGCTAGTAACATTTTGTCAAATGATCTGCTGTTTATTAATAAATAAATAAATAAATAAATATATATATATATTAATTAATAGTAAATCTTAATATCAATATGTAGTATATAATCATTTAGTTAAAATTATACCAACAATAGAGTATTCTAATAACTATATAATAAACTAATTATGTATGACAAACGATATATGGGGGAGGGGGATATTGACAAGTTTGGAGACGGTTTCATTTTTGTATTATTAATTGTTGTAGAGGACTTTGGACATTTAAAAATTCAATTGGGAGCTAAACACCTATTTTTTACCGTTATTACTGACTCTCTACCTCCGATGGGAGTTCAGTCAGTAGTTAATTTTTAAAATAATCACATTATTTTAAAGTAAGGTCAAGCAAAGTCTTCAAAAGAACCATTCATTAAACAATGACAATTATTTAAACATTTAAAAAATAAACCGCAAAACGCATCCAAAATATCTGGAAGTTGCTGCAATATTGATAATAAGTTATTTTTATAGTCTATGCAAAGCTACAGACTTAGGCCAAGATCAAGTCTAAGCCAAAGCTACAGCCTTGAGCCAGGATCTAGTCTAAGGCAGAGCTGCAGTCTTCGGCCAGGATCAAGTCTAAGGCAAAGCTACAGCCTTGGGCCAGGATCTAGTCTAAGGCAAAGCTGCAGTCTTGGGTCAGAATCTATTCTAAGCCAAAGCTTCAACCTTGGGCCAGAATCTAGTCTAAGACAGAGCTGCAGTCTTGAGCCAGGATCTAGTCTAAGCCAAGCTGCAGCATTGGGTGAGGATCTAGTCTAAGGAAGAGCTACATTCTTGGGCCATGACCTAGTCTAAGCCAAAGCTACATCCTTGGGTCAGGATCTAGTCTAAGGTAGAGCTGCAGTCTTAGGTCAGCATCTTGTCTAAGGTAAAGCTACACCCTCGTACAGTCGCAGGAGCCAGTATATGGCAAATGTACAACTTTGAGCCAGGATATCGTCTTAGGCAAAGCTAAACTATTGGGATAGGAGCTGGTTTAAGGCAAATATACAGCATCGGGCATGGATCTGGTACTGTAGCAAAATCTAGTCTTAGGCAGTCATAGACTTTGGCCAGGATCTAGTCCAAGGTAACGCTACAGTCTTAGACCAGAATCCAGTTTGGTCCAGGACGCAGTTTAAATGTAAAATATATACGACTTGGATATAAGTTACTGAGTGGGTTTGTAAACCTATCTTAAAATCAAAGAAAAAACTAAACCCTTCACATTCCGTAATTACAGCTACAAGGTCTATACAATAACATACCAAAGTAGAGTACGACGACACAACTGTACACACACGTACAACCCAACACGTTCACCCAACAGCCAGCAACACATACAAACATCGGCCAAGAGACATATTTATGCATGGAGGAAGTAACAATGGAACACGTACGTGCCTCATTAGCCAAAGCAGGTTGCAATTACATATCACAGAGTACTCACGATGCATGTTCTTACAGCTAATAATCCGGCTACCACGTACGTAGTACGACCTATCACAATTTACGTGTAATAACGTCTCTTTCCTCGATTTTTATTTATTGCTATAGAATAGTTTCAATCGTAGATAGGTTAGTACCAAATATATTTGCATATCATAAAGGCTTATTGCATAACATGTGTTTAATCTACATGTATATGAAATGTACTAATTGGGCTCATGACCCTAATTGCAGATCTGGGGTGGACCCTTAATTGACCACACCAAGAGGCTCTGATACAAAGGGAGATTCCGTTTCTTACAGTAACTAAATTGGGCTTAAATATCAATTAGCTGTTGTTAACATACTAAACCGACATTTACCAATAAACTGTACCAGGTTGGTTGCCTCTTATAACTGAATACTTTTTACTTTCTCCCTTATGCTTTAGCGTAGAGAAAAGATTGTGATTGTCCAAAAAAAATTTGTTTACATCTTGGTCTAAAAATTCAATTCCTGAACTCAAAAAAGTGGTTTTTTGAAAATAAATGTGTGATGTCTGTCCGTATGTGTGTATGTGCACTTCACTGGATACCAAATGGATGGATCAATTTTTAAGAAATTTGGTATGAAGATGTATGTAGCCATTATCTCCAGAAAGGTTTTTCGCTTTTTTGACATTTTAGGAATTTCCTAAAAAATGGCTATAACGATTTGATTAAATTTTCAGGAAAGATGTGAATTACAATTCAAAATATTTTAGTAAAAACCGCATGCCTTAGGGTGACCAGGCGTCTCGTAAAAACGGGATTGTCCCGTTTTTTCACAGATAATCCCAGTGTCCCGAAAAAGCCTCTTGGAACACCTAAATGGTATTTACGCTAGGTAGGCATTAACATCATCGATTCAATATTATTTCCTTAATTATTATTCAATATGTAAGTGGGTATGTCATATTCTCTAATAATATCATTTGGAAAATTTGGTCCGACGCCCCGACATCAATATGTGTTTACGATTCCTGATCACAATAGAAATACTGAGAGAACATCTTCACTAATGAACATCCCATGGACAGATGAACGGAACAGGATGAACGGAATGAATGATACCCTTTCTACAATTCTCAAAGTAGTATATAATTTCAAAATGGATTGTTATAATTTTTTTAAATTTGTCTTAGAACAGACAGAATTGTTAAAGATGAGTGGAACAAATGCTAAATATTTCAAAGAATCTACTAAATATTTTAATATTTTTCAACAATGTATTTTGTTCTAAATAATCTGATACCTAACTTTGTTGCTTAATAAATCTCCAGATACGGGTTTTAATCAATAAACCGTTTATGATTTACTGAGTCTTGTTTCAATTTTAAAACCAAACCTCAGATTTAAATGAGTTGAATACTAGTGGTAATATTGAAATTGAGTTCATATTGAGTGTCATACTGGAATGTAACTGTGTGTTTGGGGTTATTACATATTTTATATACAAATTTGTTACAATATTTGTTTACAAAATTAAGAGTAGGGAGGAAGGTACTATTAGGGGGGAGTCCTTAAGTAAACAGGTTAGGCAAAATAATCAAAACCGTTTTCCTTTGGGTATGCGAGACCCAAAGCTCCATTGAGTGTTAAAATATGTTATATTTAACTAAATTTTAGCGTCCAAGCCGCTAGGCTTAGGTATATTTTTGACACCTATAACTTTTTGTCAAAATTATAGATGTCCTGTTTTTCCAGTAGAAGATCTGGCCACACTACTCTAACTTGACAAGTTTTTTAGATATGGCAAAAAAAACATATTTGGGAATCAAACTGGTAATTTTGAAATTTTTGATTTTTTGGTATTTAATATGGGGGTGGTAATTCTTTGCAAGCATTTATTTGCTAACAAAATAACTTTATGACCGGATTTTTAAGTACATAAATATAATAATGGCAAGAGAAACATGAAGCATAGATAAACTGTATAGTTTAATAATTTGTAAAATCGCTTTAATATCTTTTTTAATTACATGTAATAGACCCTAAATATTCTGTATTACTATGTACTATATACTTTAGGTAATTTCTCAGAATGATTTCTATGAAGATAAATTTAGTTTAAGAATTCAATTAGGATTAAAATCATAATTAGCAATACAGCTAGAAACCCGTTAAAAGATTGACGACATTATCCATTCAATGCTACTACTGATACAGCCGTACGATTTGAAATTAACGGCAGGCAACTTGAAGAGTTGATAAAAAACTCAAAATTATAAAAAATATAAAGTAGAATAAGGAAAATTAATTTAAAGTTTGTGGTCTATTAATTGGATCAAGAGGAAGAATTCCAGATATCTTCGCAACATTTTCGCTGAATTTAGGTTAGAAGAGAATAACGTTTATGAAGTGCATATATTAACATTTATAAGAAAATTTTGAGAAATTGTCTTTTTAGGCATAATTATACGTGTATTTTTCTATTAAAGAAGGTCAAAAAATGTTGTGTTACTATTATTAAAATTAAAATGTGTACAGTAAAATAATACGCTTTCCAAACGTGTTGCTAACATCTTTATTTAAGGTATTATACTACAAAAATAAATATAGTACGAAGTTTATGGATGCTCTAAATGTTGCTTTTAGGATTGAAAACATAACTGGTAATATATAAAGCGTGTCCCAAAAGTAAAGTGCCAAACTTAGGAGATGGTTATATAGGTCAAAATAGAGAAAATATAGGATGATTGTATTCTGCCAGATTTCTAACTATCTCCTTCTTTGACAAAAGCACCAAGAGAGTTTATATCAGGACTTAAGACGTCAAATGGAGAAGGAGTGTAAAGGCATAAACGTACAACACCTTACTGGACTTATAAGTAACGGTTGTCCAGTAAGGTGGATTTACAAACCTGTGGCACTTATTGAGGACCTAGTCCTTTCGGTGGGTGGCCAACGTCTGGTCTGCCTGAGGTGTCCACTAAAAGCCACTAGTTATACATGTTCATTATTTGTCTGTATTCTAAAGTAAAAGGGTGGACATTGAAAGAAGCAAACACCTCAAGACGGACTTAATTTACTTTTTACTTAAATACATTGCTTCAGTGTAATTAGACAAGAAATTGTATTGCTTCAGTGTAATTAGACAAGAAATTGTATTGCTTCAGTGTAATTAGACAAGAAATTGTATTGCTTCAGTCTAATTAGACAAGAAATTGTATTGCTTCAGTGTAATTAGACATGAAATTTTTTCTCGTGAAATCTTAACTATACTTACTTGTTTAGAATGTCCAGGAAAGGCATCAGAATGGCCCGTGAGACGTCTAGAAAGCGAGAGAATTGGAAACTGCTTCAGTGTAATTAGACAAGAAATTGTATTGCTTCAGTGTAATTAGACATGACATTGTATTGCTTCAGTGTAATTAGACAAGAAATTGTATTGCTTCAGTGTAATTAGACATGAAATTGTATTGCTTCAGTGTAATTAGACATGAAATTGTATTGCTTCAGTATAATTAGACATAACATTTTATTGAAACATAAAATAACATTATTGTAAGATTATGCAATGATGGTCCAAAGTTAAATTTTAAAATCTTCCTCCCCTTCTAAGTTATTTATCTAAATTAAAACTAAAAACTATAATTTAATTCCTCAAATTCATCGTTAGTTAATTAAAATTTCCAAAATCTAACTTAAGAAAAGTGTGTGTTTAATTAGACGCGTGTTTGACTCACCTGTTGATGCGATCGACGGGAGAGAGCTGGCGAAATGAACCCAAAGAGGCGCTCCTCACCCGATGCCACCCAGGCAACAAAGCCACCCCATTGGTCCACTCCGAGTATTGTTGGATGAGGTCCCCTTAGAAGTGATGTCGGTGATGTCCCTTCAAGCCACCATTGTTTAGATAAATCATATAATACTTTTCTTAATAATTATAAGCCTTAATAACGTTTTGATTAAATCTAATCTGAAGCGAATAAAATTATTAAAATGTCTATTTTTATTGATTAGAATAAAAATAAATATAAGCTTAAACAATATACATTTCACGACAACCCTGACAAACTTCGGGAAATTATTCCTTAGGTTCAAGACACAAGAAAAAAATGTATAAACATACGCCTTTTCAGCTTTATTTGGTATCTACAGCCGGAAATTCGATTTTTTCAATATCTCATGTATTTAACTGACTTTTGGCCTGTAAGTTGTTAAAAAGTGACAACATTTTTATAAAATATTTACATATAATCTAGATAGAGGAGAACATTTTGATAGTATATAATTAATTTTCTAACCCAAATTCCTACCTGACATTAATTTAATGCACCTTAAATTCCTAAATAATAGTGAAAATATTTAGTTAAACATTACTTTTCAGTTTTGGCGGGTTATATTAGAAATAAATCAATCGGATTGGGATACAATTGCATCAAAAACTGTTAAATATCATTCAGAACAACATCTGGAAAATCGATTAAAATTAAACATAATGATGCATCAATTTCCAAAGTTTTGTGTAAAAGAGTCGATATTCGCTCTACACTAAAACACCAGTGACCAGCCTTTTGTGCTTAAAATTACCTGATTTACCTTATTGCTTATTCTTATGATACAAATTATTATTCAATCAATGTTTTAAATAATCAGGCAATAAGAACAGTCAGGTTTATTTACAGATTAAATAACAACGAACAGTTGGTGTACAAGTAGCAATGAAACAATATAGCTTTGGTAAACGCAATGCATATACATATAACTAAAACTAGGTAAAAGAAGTTTAAAATGTCCTCCATTTTTAGTTCGGCAAATCCTCGCTTGTTTCAGCAAAGAAGATATAGTAACTCTTGTCATATTGGGATTGTCTTTAATGTTTCGGGAAACATTTTAAACTCTTTGTAATAGTTCGTCTCTAGTTTGGGGTTTGGATCTGTAAACTTCCGATTTCATGTAACCCCGAAGAAAGTAACCTATTGGACCTGTAAGTAAATCTGGAGACCTGAGTGGCCAGTACTGGTTCTCGATGGGCAATGACCATCACGTGTTCTGTGCGGTGGCGCTCCATCATGTTGATACAACATTGAGGTCCTTGTCTGAAAGGGTAGTTCCTCCAGAAGTTCAGGTAAAATATTTCTGTAAATAGGTCAGCCCATTTAATGTTCTATCAAACATGTAAGGACCAATAAGCTTATCATTAATGAGCCCGCACCAACATTAATTGACGATCTTTGCTGAAAGTTTGTCTCAACTGTTGTGTGGGAGTTTTCTTCAGCCCAAACGTGACAATTTCTCAGATCATTAATGCCATTTCTTGTGAATTGAACTTCATCCGTACATGGCAGAACTCAGATCTCTTAACGTCATCGCCAGCATGAAAAGTTTGAACGTTTAGAAAATGATAAGGATACAAACCTTAATTCTTTACCATCCGCCACGTCTTTGAAGTAGATAGTAGATGTTGCCACGAGAGTCTTCTAACACTAGCACCTGGGCTGTTTTGAACCGACGCTATCATGTTCTATTCCACATTAACTGGAGTTTAACATAACCTAACCTAACCTAACCTAACCTAACCTAACCTAACTTAACCTAACCTAACCTAACCTAACCTAACCTAATGAGTTGTACCGCTCGATTTACCTTTTGACAAACGAACCTGTTTCTCTCAAACGATCGTGCAAGTCCGTAAATACTTCTATTTGGTACTCTTCTATTTGGGAATATTTTATCGTATTCAACCACTGCTACTCTCGAATATCCATTACAATATTCACCAAGAAATGCCTATCAGCGTACTCATTATTAGTATACATGTCAAACTGATAGTCTTCATAACTGATGACAGTTGAAAGCTTTATGAAAACAGAGTTTGGTAATTAGAACTTTATAATTACATTTAATAATAATGTATTAAATTTAATTATAAAGTTGTGTATAATTATACAATATTGTGTGTGGTACAACATCTAGAATAATTAAAAATATAAATAATAATAAATTAACTAAATGGATTAAAAATAAAAATGAATAAGCTATATAAAACTAACATGATTATATTAATCAACAAATAATTATAAATTAGAATTTTCAGCTGACTAATATAATCAGCTGATTGTATGCTACAGCTTGGCATTGATACCAGGTAATACAGAGTGTCATGTACAGTTAACAAATACTTTAGAAAGGGATATAAAACTTTAGACAAAATAAAAAACAAGATAAATCTATGTTATAGAATTATTGGCTGGATATTGCTCTGTATGATACAATGACTTTTGATACAATTGCATCCCAATCCAATAAATTCTGTTCTCGTGGTAACCCATTAAAGTTGAAAAATAATTTTAAACTAACAAATATTTACTATTTTTAGGAATTTAAGGTACATTAACTCAATGTAATGTAGCAGTTTGGCTTAGAAAATAAATTATACATTTTCAGAATTTTATCATCTTTCTAGATATAAAGTTTTTATAAAAATATTGTCACTATTTGATAACTTACAGGCCAGATAGTCAGTTAAGTACATGAGATATTGAAGAAAATCGAATTTTCGTTTGTAGTTACCAAATAAAGCTGAAAATGACTTATGTTTGTATAACATTTTTGTCTTATTTTGACCTAAGGAATAATTTCCCGAAGTTTGTCAGGGTTCTTGTGAAACACTCTGTATATTGTATAACATTAGCAATAAAAGTATACATAATATTTTTTTAAATTTAGGTTATTGCACATTGTATTTGGAATAAAACGGTGGTTTAAAAAATTACTATTCAAACTCCTTTCAAACAACGAATTTTTTAAAAGTTTTTACAAAATTAGTGACATGTGATTAATGAATGTATTGTTTTCAAAATAATATCAATTTCAATAAAACTCTAAAAATTCTAGTAAATCATAAAATCCTGATAAATTTCGATCAGAAAAAACGCTAATCGTTACCATTGGTTATCTTTTATTGTGACTGAAAATATAAAATTAACAATTTCAACAAATTCAATTTTAAATGTTATATGATTGTTATGTATCAAACAGCAATTGAGAAAATTGGCAAACCAATTTTAAAAATCCCTTAATAAATGAACCTTCAATTGGTATTTTGGAGTTAATGAGCGTCCTTCGCTGACTGACAAAGCTTAACGTTTCAAAAACTGAGAGCACTGGTTTCATCTGGTTATGTGTTCGTTGGCAAAATAACTTTTATTATCAGCTGTTATTCCGAATTTACGAATTTACAGAAATGCAACAATGAAATCATATGATAAGTGCTAGTTGTAGAACACCGAATTACTGCTTGATTGTTTTGTCTCTGGTCTGTTAAAATAAACTATATCTTACTTTTTTTATTACCATAGCTCCATATTGTGTATCACTGACGTTATCTTCAAGAAAACAGCAGCTGAAATTAAAACCAGGGCAAATGTTATCATATTGCACTTTGGGGAGCCAATACATAGCAAACGCCCTGCGTACTACTGCTTTGTCACTGGTTTATTCAGCTGGTGAATACAGTGCACCGTATGGCTAAATTGCGCACATACTATAGCGATTGATAGGCTCATGAGAGCTATTAGTGGTACTCTCATGGCAACTCCCCTTCCTTGGCTCCCAGTACTGTGCAATATAGTTCCTTCAGAGATAAGTCGTCATGAGGCACTACTTAGGGAATTTAATAAGGTCTTGAATGCACTGCAACCTCAACTCCCCATTACACAAGATATCCTACGTCAGAATGGTCGCTTAAAATCTCGAAACCCACCTCTACGTACTGCTTTCCAGTTTAGCAGAACAGAGCTCGCCCAATACTAGCTGGGGTATGTTGTGATACAGTTTTTATGGACGAAATAAATTCCTTATAAACGATACGTCAATGAGCTCTCTTTCTATCACAAGACCAAGTTGTTTCAGTTCTTTCTCCTGTCACTATCTAACAGGAGATTTCAAATGACAAATCTTTGCATACTGATCTTCATGAATACATAATACAACAGACAACATATGACACAGTCCACAGGAAATATTTTCCCACTAGTTGTACAGAATAATTTTTAAATCCTATAAAAGGAAATACTCCTGTGTACATAAAATATAAAATGTAATGTACCATTTTGTGTCTGATTCCTACTAACGCATTTCTACCCTAATGTTATCTTTTGATCATTGAACAATTGATTTGATTGAAAGTATCAGCGTTTCCTTTATTCAAATTTGATTTAAAGTAGTTTATTAATTTATTTAAACAAGTAATAATTACCCTGTTTTAATATGTGTAATCTATTTAAAATAATATTTACTTATTTTCTTAAAGGCTAAAGCCATTTATAACAGGTATTGAAAATCAAATTGGTTCGGTTGGTTGACGAAACAAATACAACATGTTTTTAAATATTGCACTAGCATTTGATCTGACTTTATTATTAATTCGAAATTATTATAATTTTAAATGGAGATTGAAAGTCAGGTTACACGAGTTGTTGAAATAAATCAGGTGATACAAAATATTGATAAAATCAGCTAC
This sequence comes from Stictocephala bisonia, assembly GCA_035578905.1. Lineage (NCBI taxonomy): Eukaryota > Metazoa > Arthropoda > Insecta > Hemiptera > Membracidae > Stictocephala > Stictocephala bisonia. The sequence continues at coordinate 2,290,529 of JAQJVL010000088.1, read as the reverse complement.
TTAAGATATTTAACAATATCAAAACGTAAGGTAATAAAAAATTTGTTTCACGAGAAATTTAACAAAATCAGATGAACCAAGAGATTTAACAAAATCAGCAACATTCTTATGTTTAACGATACCAAAACGTAAGAACAAAATCAGCGACAATATTAAAACGTAAGATCTTGTGTTTAACAAAATCAGTTATGCAAGAGATTGAACAAAATCACATAACACAAACGTTTTAAAAATATCAGTGATACAAGAAATTAAACAAAATTAGATTAAACAAGAGTTTTAAAATTATCAGTGACACAAGATATTTAACAATATCAGTGACATAAGAGATTTAAAAAAATCAGTGATACAACAAATGATAATATCAAAATGCTGCTAACTTTACGTATACATTTAGTTAATTCAAAATACAAATTTTATGAATGATGCTGTTGTAAGAAATAAACAAAAAAATTATCCGTATGTCACAGTTAACGTTTCTTTGCAATATAAATAATGATAATCTATCGTAGTTTTACTTTAATTACTGATGTAATCTTACAAATCTTTTGTCATATTTATGGCTGTGTGTCCGTATTCAGTACCCTTCTACTACTTCTAAAATAAAATTAATATTAGTGATAATTATAGTGAGATATCAGGAATATTCTAACAAATATTGAATGAGTAAAAGTTAACTCGGTGACCCAGAATCACAACTTACTAACAAATGTTCTCTTGATCTTTTTCATTTAGACAAAAAGGTTACTCTAGTACTGGGGGCAATAGGAATAAGACGGCAGTATTTATTTTTAGTTGTAATGTTCGTTTAAAATAATGAAAAAAATTTAATAATCAACTTTTATTTCGTTTAACATAAGTATATTTTCAATACAAATGAAATAAACAGCGTACTTTAAAGGGATCATTTCATCAGTAAATATTACGTGATTTCATGTACCAGTTACTTGTGTGCCGTACCATAGTCGGGTCATCTCGAATAGCCGCCTTACTCGTTTGTTTTAGTTTGTGTGTCTGTGTTTCTTTTCGTTGTTCCGTGTTTCTTGTTCGTGTTTGTTCTGTCTTTTTAGCCGTCAATGAACTGCTTCAGCTTGTCTTCGTTGGCATGGTTGGCTAGTTCTTTGGTTTTTGGCTCCAGGGGTCGGGAGGGTAGACGGATCGTCACATGGCTCTTTTCGGCCCAGAGGGCGCTGCCACTTTGTCCCCCTTCCTCACCGCGCTTTCTGTTTCTCTAGGCTTAAGTCTTCTCCTCGCAGGTGACATCCACTCCTTTTCTTCCTTTTCTGGCCCTTTTGGCCCCATCTGGACTTGAGTGCAAGTTATGAAGAGCTGTATGGTATAGTTTTGTGTTTCTTTTGTCGGTGGGATATTTGTTTTGAGGGGACTTTTGTTTAAGGGTGGTTTTGTATGGTCTTTCTACGAGACAATAATTAGATTTTATATTATACATATCTTTTTTTATTAATTTAATTCTTGTCGGCTGGGATAGGGGTTATTTATTTGTTAACAGGGTTCTCAGGGGCTTGATTTTAACTACCTTTTTCATTTAGGAGAAGACCTGCCTATTCCGCAGGATTCGGTGGAATTATTAAACTGAATTTGTTTTTTTCTCTTAAAAATCGGCTAAACCTCGGTAGTAAGTTTTTTCGTTTCCGAGGCCGTGGCCATAAGCTTTATTATGTTAACTTTATTTTAACATTTTATTATTTTATTTTAAGTTAAACTTTGTTCCCATGTATTTATTAATTAATTTGTTATCGTTTATTTATTTGTTAAATGATATTTTGTTAATATTTATTCATGTATTTCGTTAGTTGTTATTTGTTACGTAATTGTTTGTTGTCATTTATTTTTTATAGGTTATGTTTTTATTGGAAGTTTATGTATATATTTTGACTAAGCCGTTCTAATATTTTGTTAGTTGTTAGTTAATTTATTCGTCTTTACTTTTTTTTTATTACTATTCACTTTCTGAAAATTGTATATTTAATTGTTGGTTAGATCTAAATATTTATTTCTCCGAAGGCAAACAACAGGCAATAGGCTATTTTCCAATATTTGCAATTTTAAATTTAATTAGCTTTTTAATTTAATTTTTTTAATATAAAACTGCATTTTTTACCGTAATTTGTTTTTTTGTTCTGTGTCAATCGCACCCACCGCCAGTGGGCCTAGCTTTTGTTTGTACGAGGGTGGGTTGCACTTGTATAGCTGCTACCCGTTTGTCATGTAACAGTTACTCATAATAATAATAATTCTTTTTATTGCAAAAATAACATTTAACATCAATCTATCGCAATAGTCAGGTGGTAAATAATATATAAATATAGACAAATAAAACATTCATTCACATCAAGGTCGCAATCAAACATACAAAGACATTTCATACATTCTTATTCTAACGGTGAATAGTCACTCAGATACAGTTCACAATCTCAGTTTTGAACTTGATTACAATTAATTTTTAATTTGCCCAGCGGCCAGTCATAAACTCATCAACTGAATAAAATGATTTTGACAACAAAAATCGTTTCAAACGAGTTTTAAATATATTCGGAGAGTTAATATTTTTAATGCTTTCGGGAAGCTTGTTAACTAGCCCAACGCCAAACACCTGGGGTAGATGATCGGTTACTGTTAGTCTGTGATGTTGGATTCTAAAGTTGTACCTGCCTCTCGTCTCATACTGGTGAACGCCTCTTCCCTGAGTCAGATCTACATCCGATCTACAGTGCAGAACCACATCAAGTACGTAGAGGCTGGGCAGGGTCAACAAACCAAGCTCCCCGAAAGTTGCTCTACACGACTCTCTGTAACCTAGTTTGCCAATAATGCGGACTGCTTTTTTTTGGAATTTAAATACTCTCTCAAATCTTTGTTTAGAGCAGCCCCCCCCAAAGTCGTATACCATACGCAAGATGCGGATATACTAATCCAAAATAGGCCATTTTCATAACCTCTTTATTGCAAAATTGTCCTAATTTCCGCAAAGCAAAGATACATGAGGTGACTTTTGCACAAATACTGTCTATGTGGTTATTCCAAGTCAGACCACGATCTAGGTACATTCCAAGGAATTTTGTGGACTCAGTTTCTTCAAGGAAAACACCATCTATTGAAACTGCTGGTAGTACAGCAGTATCTTGATGTCTCAAATTGAAATTAATTATATTTGATTTTGATTTGTTTGTTGCCAAATTTAATTCTTCAAAATACTGAATACAAGAATTTAATTCAGTGGAAGATAAGACTTCCAGTTCATTTATGGTACTTCTTTTAGAACAGAGAGTCGTGTCATCAGCGTATTGAATAAGGTGGCCGTTCTGTACTTCTGAGTTGAGTCCATTTACATAGATAAAGAAAAGTAACGGCCCAAGAATGGATCCCTGGGGGACACCTTGAATAACGGCTAATTTCGTTGAAAGAGCATTCGCTACCTCCACATGTTGTTCCCTATCCTTAAGATATGAAGTAAGCCATTTGTGTGGAAGACCACGAACGCCACTAGCCTCTAACTGGTGCAAAAGGGTTCCATGATGTACAAAGGCTTTCGAGAGATCAAGAAATATGCTTAGCACATGTTCCCTCCTCTCATTGTGCTTCTATCCATGAGTAACTGTTGCGGAATTTCATGTATCAGTTACTTGTATCGTTATCCATCTGTACATGTTACGGTATTGCCACGAAACAGTTACTTGTACTGTCCTGCATCAGTAATTATTGTTACGTAACTGTTGTGTATTGTCGTTTAACAGTTACTCGTTGTGCTTATGAGTAACTGTTTCGGGATTGTCATGTAACAGTAACTATTGCGGGATTTATGTAACAGTTACTTCTGTATATAAACCATCAATACCTGTTACGGCATTGTCATTAAGCAATTACTAACTGATCTTCGTCAGTAACTGTTACGGATCTGTCATGTAACAGCTACTCGTGTTACAATAAAGCTAAAGTATGAACCACAGATATCGGGCAACCAGTACTTGACCCAGTATCGGTAACGGGAATGCCTTGATGAGAGAGTCGCCTCAGTTTTAATCTCGCGGGAGCCACATTCCCGGCATGCTGACGTGCGACTCATCGCCAAGTTATTGAACCCCCACCCTCTGACGGAATGTGGATGACTCTATACTCCGCTGATGTCCCACTAAATAACTCACGATACTACTTTTGGCTTCTCCTTGGGTTTGCGCTGAATGTTGTGTCGTCAGTATGCTATAAAATACAATATTCTCGTACTATATGTAATACGGTGGAAGAGAGAATTTCACGCATTTTATGAGAGTGAAATTTTGAGGAACTAGTCGACAGTTGAAACATAAATGTTACTCTTATGGAAAGAAGGTGACGTTGAGGGGTTGTTTCTGCCTCTTACGTACAGAACTTGGAGAAATCCTTTCTTGTTAGCAGCACTAAAAACAATTATGTGTTCATAACAATTAACATTATAACCATATGAACATTCAATCATTCATTAAAAAATGTTAATATAACAAAGCCATATTGTAACATGATTGGCCAAAAGTTGGTCCTTGACTGATGTACAACTATTCTTAAAGGAACGTTACAAAGAACAAAAGTCAAGCGTAGACTATGTTGTTATTGCGTAAATATATAATCAAGGTTGGCCTACATATGTGATAAAAATAAAGTTTTAAATAATATATTATTTATACCATGTGAAGTTTGGGCTAAGAAGCCCTATCTAACATATTATCTGGGGACCACCGGCTTAACGTGACTTCCGAACCACGGGAGCAGCAAAAGAGTAAACATTGTTATGGTCATGATATAGGAGAAACTGTGCACATTTCATCTGGAACAGTTACTATTTGCACTTTTCCAAGTGTAAAATGTAATATAATATAACTTAACCTGACCAAACATTACTTAGTATCCTAATTTTACTCACATGTAGTTAGTTATTTCCAAAATTAACTTATATTTCGTAGATAACATTTTAAACGTGATTGTAAAAAATACGCCGTCACAAATCTAGTTGCTGATTTTATCATTGTAATGGGGTTACCTGGAATTACTTAGAAACAGGAAATGGGCCATTAGAAACCGGTAATTCTATTTATTAAAACAAAACAATGGAAAATATATATATATATATTTATACCCACCCGCCTCATTGAGCTATGTACATTATTCATATTTAATCCTATAGTCCACTAAAAGGAACGATTTCAACTAGCTATGGCATTGAAATTGTACAGCCTTTGAAGTGGTACAAGCTCTTGAAAGTTCTGCGTTTCGCTTTTGCAGATTGGTCGGTAAGCCTGGATTACAGCAGAAGATTGATTGTGCGTCACATTGGTAACACTGCTTTAGTGTCCTGATTGCCTACAGATCTATTCAGTTTCCAATACATAGTTTAGTGTATTAACAGACAGTTAGTTTTCTAGAGCTAAATAATTTCACTATACCTTTCCGTGAGAAATATGATATCAAATGGTGAAAACGAGTAACCTTAATTATTTGGGGATGTGTCTATAAACACAAATGAACGTAATTTAACGAATATTAAAAAATATGAAATTTAATCAAAAACATTACAAACAAAAGCTATTTAGAAAATAATTATTTTACTGTACATTTGTATAGGAATATCAGAGAATTAAACCCATTAAATTAACAAAACAAATCATAGAAAATTATTTATGAAAATAAGTAGGGCCAAAACAGAAAGGATTAAATGGATTGCTGCTAAAAAGGAAGGTCTAAATGAAGAGGTACTGATATTTAAACAGGATCAAAATCAGATCCTATTTAATATTGGAAAACTGGACAGAGAAATCTCAAAAGTTTATTACGGAAGTTTGGGGAAATCCCTCTTATTTAACACAGCTTCTCGTTGACTACGAGTGTTTGTGTAGATAAAGTGACTATATATAGATTGCCCTATCCATTCTAAACACTATCACGTTGTCGTCTGGAGATTGAGGACTTCGGTTAGACCATGTCAGTACACAGTCCGGCCCATAGAGGACCAACACTCATGTGCAAAAATACCCTCTCTTTGTCACTACCGTTCATCATAGCATGCACGAACTTATAGTGTCTGTTCCAGATGAAATGTGCACAGTTTCTCCTATACCATGACCATAACAATGTTTTCTCCTGTGCTACTCCCGTGGTTCGGAAGTCACATTAAGCCGGTGGTCCCCAGGCAAAGTGTTAGAGGACTTCTTAGCCCTAACTTCACATGGTATAAATAATACAATATTTAAAACTTAATTTTTTATCACATATGTAGGCCAACCTTGATTATATATTTACATATTAACAACATAGCCTACACTTGACTTTTCTTTTTAACGTACATTTAAGAATTGTTGTACATCAGTCAATGACCAACTTTTGTCCAATCATGTTACAATATGGCTTTGTTATATTAACATTTTTTAATGAATGATTGAATGTTCATATGGTTATAATGTTAATTGTTATGAACACATAATTGTTTTTAGTGCTGCTAACAAGAAAGGATTTCTCCAAGTTCTGTACGTAAGAGGCAGAAACAACCCCTCAACGTCACCTTCTTTCCATAAGAGTAACATTTATGTTTCAACTGTCGACTAGTTCCTCAAAATTTCACTCTCATAAAATGCGCTAAATCCTCTCTTCGATTGTATTACATATAGTACGGGAATATTGTATTTTATAGCATACTGACGACACAACATTCAGCGCAAACCCAAGGAGAAGCCAAAAGTAGTATCGTGAGTTATTTAGTGGGACATCAGCGGAGTATAGAGCCATCCACATTCCGTCGGAGGGTGGGGGTCCAATAACTTGGCGATGAGTCGCACGTCAGCACGCCGGGAATGTGGCTCCCGCGAGATTAAAACTGAGGCGACTCTCTCATCAAGGCATTCCCGTTACCGATACTGGGTCAAGTACTGGTTGCCCGATATCTGTGGTTCATACTTTACCTATATTGTAGCACGAGTTGCTGTTACATGACAGATCCGTTACAGTTATTGACGAAGAACAGTTAGTAATTGTTTCATGACAATACCGTAACAGGTACTGATTACGGCAGAAGTAACTGTTACATGGATATCCCAATACAGATACTTATGGATAACTGCACAAGTAACTGTTACATGAAATCCTGCAATAGTTACTGTTACATGACAATCCCGAAACAGTTACTGAAAATCCCGTTACAATCATTACTGATGCAGAAAAGTAAAATTAATTCGTGGCAATACCGTAACATGTACTAATGGATAACGGCACAAGTAACTGATACATAAAATTCCGCAACAGTTACTCATGGACAAAAGCGTAATGAGTAACTGTTCCATAACAATCAGGTAGCAGCTACATAAGTGTAACCCACCCTCGTACAAACAAAGGCTAGAACCTCCGGAGGTGGGTGCGATGGCAGGAGGATACAGAAAAAAATTACGGTCAAAATGCAGTTTTATTAAAAAAATTTTAAATTAAAAAGCTAAATAAATATAAAATTTAATAAACTAAACAAATATAAGTAAACAGCCTAATACCTGTTTTTTTGCTTCAGAAAAATTTTTTAGATCTAACCAACAATTAAATATACAATCGTCAGAAAGTGTAACAATAATAAAAAAAAGTAAAGACAAATTAATCAACTAAGAACTAACAACATATTAGAACGGCCTAGCCAAAATATAGACATGAACTTTAAATAAAAATATAAACTATGAAAAATAAATAACAACAATCAATTTCGTAACAAATAACAACTAACAGAATACATGAATAAATATTGACAAAATAACGCTCAACAAATAAATAAACGATAGCAAATTAATTAATAAAAAAATCGAAACAAAAGTTTAACGGCAGCTTAAATGGCCACGGCCTCGGGAACGAAAAAACTTAATACCGAGGTTTAGCCGATTTTGAAGAGAAAAAAAATACAAATTAAGTTTAATCATTCCACCGAATCCTGCGGACTAGCCAGAGCGCTCCCAATTGGCAAAGGAAGTTAAAATCAAGCCCACGAGAACCCTGTTAAAAAATTAAAAAAACCTACCCCAGCCGACAAAAATTAAATAAAAAAAGTTATGTATAAAATAAAATCTAATTATTCTCTCCTAGAAAAACCATACAAAACCACCCTTCAACAAAATTCACCACAAAACAAATGTCCCACCTACAAATAAACACAAAACTATACTGCACAGCTCTTTATAACTTGCACTCAAGTCCAGATGGGGCCAAAAGGGCCAGAAAAGAAAGAAAAGGAGTGGATGTCACCTGCGAGTAGAAGACTTAGGCCTGGAGAAACAGAAAGGGTGGTGAGGAAGGTGGAAAAAGTGGCAGTGCCCTCTGGGCCGAAAAAAAGGCCAAGTGGTCAGCATGCCCCAGGTTTTCAACTAACTGCGTCCCCAGGCGACATCAAGGTGCAAGGTAAGGCATGTGACGATCCATCTCCCCTCCCGACCCCTGGAGCCAAAAGCCAAAGAACTAGCCAACCATGCCGACGAAGACAAACGGAAGCAGTTCATTGACGGCTTAAAAAACAGAACAAACACGAACAGAAAACACGGAACAACAAAAGAAACACAGACACAAAAACTAAAACAAACAACGAGTAAGTAAGTAGTAAGTAATAAATAAGTAGTAAGTAATAAATAAGTAGTAAGTAATAAATAATAAATAAAGTAAGTAATAAATATTCGAGACGACTCGACTCTATGTTACGGCACACAAGTAACTATTACATGAATTTACGTAATAATTTACTGATGAATTGATCCCTTTAAAGTACGGTGTTTATTTCATTTGTATTGAAAATATACTTATGTTAAACGAAATAAAAGTTGATTATTAAATTTTTTTCATTATTTTAAACGAACATTACAACTAAAAATAAATACTGCCGTCTTATTCCTATTGCCCCCTGTACTAGAGTAACCTTTTTGTCTAAATGAAAAAGATCAAGAGAACATTTGTTAGTAAGTTGTGATTCTGGGTCACCGAGTTAACTTTTACTCATTCAATATTTGTTAGAATATTCCTGATATCTCACTATAATTATCACTAATATTAATTTTATTTTAGAAGTAGTAGAAGGGTACTGAATACGGACACACAGCCATAAATATGACAAAAGATTTGTAAGATTACATCAGTAATTAAAGTAAAACTACGATAGATTATCATTATTTATATTGCAAAGAAACGTCAACTGTTACATACGGATAATTTTCTTGTTTATTTCTTACAACAGCATCATTTTATAAAATGAGTATTTTGAATTAATTAGTTGTATACGTAAAGCTGACAGTATTTTGATATTATCATTTGTTGTATCACTGATTTTGTTAAATCTCTTATGTCACTAATATTGTTAAGTCTCTTGTGTCACTGATAATTTTAAAACTCTTGTTTAATCTCATTTTGTTTAACTTCTTTTGTCACTGATATTTTAAAACTCTTGTGTTATGTGATTTTGTTCAATCTCTTGCATAACTGATTTTGTTAAATGTCTTGTCACACTGATTTGGTAAATTGTTAAATTTCTCGTGAAACTATTTTTTTTAATACCTTACGTTTTGATATTGTTAAATATGTTATGTAGCTGATTTTGTTCAATATTTTGTATCGCCTGGTTTTGTTCAACAACTCGTGTAACCTGACTATCAATCTCTATTTAAGATTATAATAATTTCGAATTAATAATAGTTAAGTCAGATCAAATGCTAGTGCAATATTTAAAAACATGTTGTATTTGTTTCGTCAACTAACCGAACCAATTTGATTTTCAATACCTGTTATAAATGGCTTTAGCCTTTAAGAAAATAAGTAAATATTATTTTGAATAGATTATATATATTAAAAAAAGATTAATTATTACTTGTTTAAATAAATTAATAAACTACTTTAAATCAAATTTGAATAATGGAAACGCTGATACTTTCAATCAAATCAATTGTTTAATGAAAAAAGATAACATTAGGGTAGAAATGCGTTAGTAGGAATCAGATACAAAATGGTAAATTACATTTTAATACATTAATTGATATGTAGTAACAATTAATACGTTTATCCTTTAGAAATTGGGTGGGGGGGGGTAACTACTACACACTCCAACTCGACACACATTCAGCACACAATTTAAGGAGACCTCCGTTTCCTTCTTCTCTGTCATTGGGCCCCAACGATAATAATTAACGATTACTAATTTTAATTTTATTTTCTTTAAAAGATGAATCGTAAAAATACATATTTTTTAAAACTTAAGTCACCGCTTGATATTGTTTGTATTAAAATTTAATAATATAAATGGAATATTATTCAATGAGTGAAGTACGAGTAGTAACTCAATTGAAATCGAACTTAAAGTCCTGTACTTAGCAGTCCGAAGTTTAAGCCACTTATCCACGTATGTGAACGTCAACCTTTATTGACGATGATTGACACGTTAATATGTCGACTTAATTTCATGCAGTGACGTCATATTGATAGAATATTCTGGTAGATTATTGACACCTTAGAATTAACGTCACAGAAATCCTGATGGAGTTGTCTTGTCACAGGGATTACTAATAACTGTGACATTTAACTGATAACCTATTACTGTATATAATTATAGCTCTTGTTTTGAATACACAGCAGTAACGGTATAACGAATGAGGATGACGTTGATTGTAATATACTTTTAAAAGTAACGTTTTAATAGAACGTGTGTAAATATGACTGTTGAAACGTGCAAGACGTTGTTACGGTCCTTTAATTAATAAAGGCGATTCTACTCTGTGGCTACTAAGTGTTACTTTTATTTACACTCACTATACAAATATTAAGAAATTCAAATTACTATACATTATTTCATGGCTCGAAATTATCCCACTCCTATTTACAGTAATAAATATCACTTAAAACCCACGAGTACATCTTCGTTCAGCATCCACTGTTCGTGAAATTTCACTGCTCAGCACTTATCACTTCCCTTCACTGTCCCTTCTACTTCAGGTTGAAGACTGAATATTCACACTTCCACTGACACTGACTCTCTGAATAGTGGGCTGAAGGGTGTGTTTTTACAAGGTGCCACTTCAATCCAGAAGTTTATAGAAGTGTGATCCGAATGGATCTCGACCTTCATTCGGAAAGACTCTAACAATGCCTAGAAATTATAGCACTATCTAGGAGCTTCTGGATTGGCAAAAAAACTGGAAGCGATTTTCTTAGAGAGAGGGGCGGTGGTCTCAATAATTGGCATGATCCGTAAGAATATGATTTCTGAGGTCGGTATAAATTTGACTGTAATGAGTGATACTTGTCTCGGTTAGAGTGATCTTTTTTTAATGTACAATGAGTGAACATTACAAAAAGATGTTCGAAAGTCTCTATGACTTCAGAACGACTGGTTATAATCGTTCATATAAACCAGCAATGAGTTAGTGGGTAAGTAAGCAAGGGTAGGTAGAAGAACAGGTACAGAGCAGTCTGACAGTTTAACGTGAAATCCGAACCATGTTTTTTATTTATAGTTTGATGGCTGAGTTGACAAGTTTGAGTCTAATTCCTCATTCAAGATAAGTAATGCCACGCGTCAATCTGGTATCACAGATTAATTATTAGAACTAATTTATATATTAGTCCAATATTTTGTCTCTTTATTTATTGATTATAACATTTTTCATTACATACTACATTATTTATTATAGTTTGAATAAAGAGTTTTTAATTTAAACATTTCAGTTATTTACTGTATTTTTGTTGTTGTTGTGGTTTTAGCACCGAATGTTTTGTGAAAGCCAAATTCACCGGAGTTGTGAAACACCACAAATTAGGCTTTAACTTTGGGATTTGTTTGGTGGTCAAAAATACTTTTACTTAATATTTCTAATGTGATATTTATTTATTCTTAAGACGCAAATCATCTAGATATGGAGTAATATGGACTTCGAATTGAGTAAGTTAGTTAGTTAGGATTTGGCAAATTTATTATTATCAGCAAAGACTGAAGTAACCATTGAAAAAGTAGTAAAATGGAATAGAGTGACTTTTTAAATATTAAAGGTATTTGCTTTATATTTTAAATAAGTATTATATTTTATCATAATCGTTGCACTGAAGTACATCAACTCTTGCGCTATAATGAATTTTTATCGAATATTGCGCTCTACCGGCGAGTAGCTAACTCAGAAAATAAAGTTTTAAAAACACAATTGTATAAAATTTCAGTTTTCAGTCACTTCGGATATATTTTACTTGAATATGTAATATCATTTTATGACTTCTTCCACACCAACATAATAACTAATTTTCTAAAAAAAAATATCCCACCATCAGTTTGATTAATTGACGCCTTGGTTTAGTCAAACATATAAAACAATTTCCTAAAATTTATTTTAAAGTACCAAATTGATAATATTTAATTTAAGACAAGCTTTATCCTCGGATTTTGAAACGTGTGGGCTGGTCCAACCGTATTGATTGGAACGTTGCGCATGCGCGGGAAATCCAAGTAGGTCCACACTGTCAGATAAGTCTACTTACAGCTACAGGTGGCCGAACTCTGGTACGTATTTATCTACATTCCATAACAACTTTTATAGTAAGTTTCAAATATTTTTTAGTGTAACGTTAAGTGACAAAATTAAGAGGTTCTCGTTTTATTATAAATATTAAAAACAAGAATATTTTTATGTGTGTTGTTATAGGCAGAACACTTTATTGGCAGAATTTGAAATAAATTAGACAATTTTGACACATGAATTACGTAAATGTATCTACAGTACATGACGTCTCGTTAGTTAACATTAGATTATACAACAGTAAAACAAACATTAAGTCATAATCCCTGGACAGTCTCAAAGGGTGAACTTGTTTGGCAATATTGGATACGTCCAAGAAAGGAGTGATGTCTGAAATATATGACCTGTTTTGTAGACAATTTATGACTCGTTTTATGTTGGAACGGAAATATTCAAGTGAAATGTGTAATGTGATGTGTTAGAATTAAAGTATATCTAGATACAGTAGCTTAGCTTTTATATACTCTGTGGAATGTGCATTTTGCACTCATTATAGACAGTTGACTTTACATTGTGGACTAAGCATTTCGGTATATAAACACTACAATATAAGCAATTTTATTTTTCAAGACACAATTACAGGTACAATTTTGTTTAACTTTGTTCTAAATGTAATTAATTTTAAATTTCGATAATCTACTAACCTTAATCTATAACTCATTGATTGAAAATGAATATTGTTGTATAACAATTATCATTTCGTAAACAATTAATCAAATATTTTTAAATCAACATTCTAAATGTATTTTTTTACGTAAATTAAGGTCACAGTAAAAAATTTTTTAGTACCATAACTAGCACAGTTTTTTATGTCGTTAACAATTGAGAAGTAAATTAATTAATTACTATACAAATATCCTCTGTCTGATTTACGAGTTAGTTTTACAGCACCAACGTACGCTGCTAATCTCTTTCGCTTTTCACAGAGTTACGTCTACAATAATCTTCTCCATATGGTAGACTAATTAAGGTATATTATAGAAGTTTTCCTATTGTTTCTCTGCTTGCAGTAAATACATTTTCTCCGATTATTCGGCAAAACATTGCATTTTGATACTATCAATTAGAACCTATAGACAATTGCAAATTACATCTAATAATTAGTTACATAGGCTATGTTATTATTAATCTTAGGTCTTAGGCTTAAGCGGCCGGTGTCAAACTAGAATCTAAATTTTCCGGTTATAGCCTCAGCGATACTACTGAGGATGCCATATCACAGCATGGGCGAAACGTCTGGTTATTGTGTAGATAGTGTATATAAGATATTACCTTGACGTGGTTGTCACAGAAAAATATAGAATCTAGTTACTATACGAATTAATATAGATTCTAGTTACTATACGAGTTAATGTATATTTTAGTTACTATACGGGTTAATGTAGATTATAGTTACTATACGAGTTAATATAGATTCTAATTACTATACGAGTTAACTAGATATATTTTAGTTACTATACGAGTTATTGTAGATTATAGTTACCATACGAATTAATATAGATTCTAGTTACTATATGAGTTAATATAGATTCTAGTTACTATATGAGTTAATATAGATTCAAGTTACTATACGAGCTAATATAGATTCTAGTTATTATACGAATTAATATAGATTCTAGTTAATATAAGAGTTAATATAGAATCTAGTTACTATACGAGTAAATATAGATTCTAGTTACTGTACGAGTTAATATAGATTCTAGTTACTATACGAGTTAATATAGATTATAGTTAATATATGTCGTATATCATTAAATAACAGTTTTAGAAATGTCAACGCTTAAGTTAAATGGATTGTTGCGCTTTCTCAGCTTTTGTTTCGAAATTGTCCTTTTTATGTAGATTTTTAAAATTAAACTTTTAAAATAATTTGGATGTTAGTAAACTGAAATTAATGTTAGAAAGAAAGAAATTTATTTCACATACAGTACAGCTTTCAATAACAAAAATTGTTAATATGTAATATGTAAAATTGTTAATATGTAGATAATATTTAAAACTAAAATAAAAAATAATAGTTATTTCTTACCAGCTTTGCTACACTAATTTTAATTTAGGACTACTCTAGTTTCATTTTTAATAGAATCTCTTAAAAGAATAATTGATTATCATCATTATTCCACATTAAAAATAATAATTTTGTATAAATTAATATTTACAGTAAATAATTAAATGAAAGAAGAATGTTAGTGCCAATCATGAAAATAATTAGATCTGCCACTACATCCGTGCTTTATACTGCACACAGGACTTCAATAGCACTCCACAACTGGACCTAAAACAGCTAGTAATTTTAGAGGCAAAGATTTAGCTCTCCAGCCACCCATATACCTATAGTGATGATACAATCGATATAACTCTTTTGGCCTTTATACTGAGCGCTTAGATCTTATATTTATTTTTGAATGACTTAAAGCTCAAGCTTTGTTCTTTTTAACCACCTCTTTTAACGTACATTAAAAGTATAAGGTATTGACTCACCCATCCACATCATATGTATAACATATATCTTGATTTTGACAGTAAATAATTTCATTTTTGTGTTATTATTTTGTTCATGCGAAAAAAACAAATTTGCCATATCCGATCAAACAATAATTGCAACTTTTCACTTGTTTATGATTTGATTTCAAACATATAAACTGTCTTTTCCTATTGATGATTTTGTCACAATCAATACCCTGACCCTCTTCTGTTGATGATTTTGTCACAGTCGATCCCCTGACCCTCTCCTGTTGATGATTTTGGAACTTAATGCATCTAAATTGCCTATCAGAAGAGCCACTATGATATGTCCGTCCGTCCTCAAACCATTGTGTGGTTTTAACAGTCGTGGCAGTTTACTCTCTCTTCCCCGCTTGTCCACCAGGAAGCGCGTTGTTCAGTAGCTGACAACCACGTTTTGCAGTTGAACATTACCTCACTTAAACAGATTTGATGCTTGCATTTTAAAACATACGTATTTCAATTTTTAACATGCTTTACAGAATAAGTATGATTAGTCCCCGCTTAGATTATAGATTTGTGTAACTGATTTTGGTTTAATAAAATAAAATGTTGAATTAGAACAATAGATATTTGTACAAGTATTAAAAAAAAGAAAAAAGAAATTATACAATTAAAATCTGATGCAAAGGGGCTATAGAAAAGTGACGTTACCTTCCAAAAAAGTGACGTTTAAAATTGCACGTTCATAGATAATACTGCAATCTTCTTTTAAATCAACATTGGCCTTATGAAAAGTCAAATCCATTATGGTGAATCAGATTCTTTAGTAGGCTTATCGATAGATTTAGGCCTATTTTGATTATTTTATGTTTACTGAAGTAATCGAAGCACACAGACCATCACTCATGAGAGCCAAAATCTGGTCGAGGTGCCTCGTTTGACACCTGGAATAATCGAGTCACCTTAAATAAATCCGATATATTTATCATAAAACTTACTACAAATATATACACATTTTAAAGTAAACATGCTAGTTTGGAGTTATTTAAGTATAAATAGCTGCCATTTCTAAATTATTGAAAAAAAATTAAATCTTATTTTTTTTAATGGTCAATGCTTCTGTACGTTTATGGGTGAGAGGAGCGGAAGGGTCAATGCCTCTGTAAGTTTAAGGGTGAGCGGAGCGGAATAATCAACGCCTCTGTACGTGAATGGGTGAGTGGAGCGGAAGGATCAATGCCTCTGTACGTGAATGGGTGAGCGGAGCGGAAGGATCAATGCCTCTGTACGTGTATGGGTGAGCGGAGCGGAAGGATCAATGCCTCTGTACGTGTATGGGTGAGCGGAGCGGAAGGGTCAATGCCTCTTTACTTGTATGGCCGGGTTACTGTTCAAATTGTAAGAGTTAACCAATATTGTTTACAATTATTTAGTAATGCTCTTAATTATATTATAAATATTTATAAAACCCCTCCAAGATTCCGGGACTTGTTTACGTACACGAAAACTATGACAGTTTCTATAAAAATATGTCCTAAATCACGTAGTTTTAAGGAACGGAACAATCCTAAAAAACATGCTCATAGAGTAACGGAAAACCATATATATATATATATATATGAAACACACCAACCTTAAATCCACTATAATAATGTTCACACCATTAAAACCAGACGTGGTGCAATGCCTTAGGTGCAGTCCGGGTCTGGAGACGAAGCAAGGACTGTCAGCTAGTGTGTGTAGCATATACTGCTAGTTTAATAATTTTCACATTGTGACCAGACGTGGCCGTGGCAATGCCTTAGGTGCAGTCCGGGTCTGGGGACGGAGCAAGGGCTGTCAGCTAGTGTGTGTATACTGCTAGTTTAATAATGTTCACACTGTGAGCAGACGTGGTCGTGGCAATGCCTGAGGTGCAGTCCGGGTCTGGGGATGGAGCAAGGGCTGTCAGCTAGTGTGTGTATACTGCTAGTTTAATAATGTTCACACTGTGACCAGACGTGGCCGTGGCAATGCCTGAGGTGCAGTCCGGGTCTGGGGACGGAGCCGAGGCCAACCCTCTCATGATGGACGAGCCTGACCTCAGCACGTTCGAGAACAAGACGGGTCTCGCAGAGGACATGAAGTTCCTGGCGTCCATGCCGGAACTGTGTGACGTGACGTTCCTCGTAGGTGAGACCAGGGAACCTGTGTGTGCCGTCAAGGCTGTCCTCGCCGCCAGGAGTCGGTAAGTAACATGGCCACATACAAATACAAAGTAAAATCCAACTTACATTTTTATGAGTTGATAGTGTTGTTGGACATTTGACATCATTACGTGAAAAATACCAATCACGACGTTTAAATTTGGTAAGACCCAAATCTTTTTCAAGTACTAAAATCTAAATAACATCTAAACAATCATATTATAAAACTACGTCCTTAAACTAGCTTAAACTTATCTACATTAATGATTATCTACATTTTAACCTAGATCCTAGAATGTTGTACAACAAAATGAACTTCTACAAACTCCCCATAAATGTATTAATGGAACTTTTACAGCTTTTACTGAATGTAATCACTTTGAAATAGAAGGTCAAATATAACGCCAAGATGATGGAATGGCAATGGGTTCCCCACTATCACCTATTTTCGCCAATATCTACATGGAAGAGTTTGAGGAACAAGCAATTGCTTCCTCAATTCTCAAACCTAAGGTTTGGCTTAGGTACGTGGACGACACATTTGTCTACTGGAGTCACGGTTTATCAAATTTAGAAAAATTTTTAAAACACTTGAACAAGGTTTCACCCACCATTAAATTCATCATGGAAAAAGAAGTAAATAATAAATTATCATTTTTGGATGTAAATGTAGAAAAAACAAAACATGGCCTTAAAACATCAGTCTACAGAAAACAAACTCACACAGATAAATACCTCAATTTCAATTTTAACCACCCACAAACTTAAAGAAGGTGCATCCTTCTCTCTCTTTGATAGGGCCCGAACGATATGCTCAGACAGAACTAAACTAGATAATGAACTCAAAAATGTCTCCAAAGATCTCATAAACAATGAATACCTTTAGTCTCTCATAAATAAATGCAAACAAATAAGAAAACTCAAACAAACACCCACTGACACAGAAAATCCTAACGCATTCATGTCAATTCCATATACGCCTAACCTTTCAGAAAAAAATCAGACGCATAGCTAGGAAATACAAAATCAGAACATCATTCAACACACAAAATACATTAAGACAGTCTTTAACAAAAACTAAACCAAAGAATGAGGAGCAATCCTCCAAAAAGTAGTATATTGCATTACTTGTGAATGCAATGAAAAATACACACAGGAAACAAAAATACCACTGGGCTAAAGAACACAAAAATAACATTAAAAAAGGATAAACTACACATTCTAAATTAGCTGAGCATGCCTGGAACAATGAACACAGATTTAACTGGGATAACACTAAAATACTTCACAGGGAACCACATTTTTTAAACGTAAATTCATCGAAGGTGCCTTTATGAAACTAAATAATGAACAAGTAATCAGTCAAAATAGCATAGATTTTAGACCCATGTGGGTTCCTTTACTTAAAAACACTCTTGATAAAAAGTTCAATACACTCATGACATCATCTAACCAGAATCCTACACCACCTGCACCTATAACAATTAAACACCCCATGAGTCTACGACCCCGTACCTGAGTCACCGTATTCCTGGCAATCTCGGAGCGTACATCTCTGAACACGTCAGTCTGTGGATAGTTCTTGAGAAGTGTAGTGTGTATGTTTGTCTTGACCCCGTGTTTTATCACCTTGGAGGGAACTTCGTAGACACTGCATTTGGATTAAATCATCCTCACTCGTGCCTGGGACGTCTAGACGCCATCGTCATTACGGGTTGGAAATTAATAGCGTTTTTTAGGTACCATACATTTATTTATTTAGTTAATGTAATCTCATTTAAGTCTGATTGGAATAATAATTTAATTGTGTTTTAAAATGTTTTCGTTGATATCGTGATCTTGGCAGTGCCTAATTGGTTATATTTAATTCACCCAGATAACATTTTTTTATATTTAGTAGAAGTTCATTTTGCTGTACCCCATTCTAGGGTCTGGGTTAAAATGTAGATGAGTTTATTAGTTTAAGGACGTAGTTTTATAACATGTTTGTTTAGATATTATTTAGTTTTTAGCACTTGCAAAAGTCGACCAAATCGAAATCGTGATTGGTATTTTTTACGTAATGATGGCAAATGTCCAACAACCTTTGTCTTTCTCATTTGATACTCCATCATTTAATAAATTTCAAAAACAAAGTTGATAGTCATAATAAATAACTCTATAAAAAGACATTGATAAAGAAACTTTGAGACATAATGATTTAACATATAACATAAATGTCACTTGAATAGATACGACCAAAGTCACATAAACGTATTTGAAGAACAAATTGGTACTAAAACAGTAGTGCGTATGTGCTGAATGAATGATTAAGTCAGAAGACGTATTTGTATGCTGGAAAATAGATATAAAATTAGTCGTAGGCATATGCTGAATAAATATATACTTAAAGATACACACTTCATGTCCCATGAATGTACGGTAGTATTAGATGGATTTACGCTAAGAAGAGCGCGTAGGAAATGTCAAGTGACGTTCATATGTAGCAGAATATTTAGACTTTAAGTGTAATATTTCACCTTTTATATACAGACGAGCGAATAGTAGTATCTTCTGAACGAATACTCAAGTATTACTTGTCAACGTGGTTGAATGGATTTGTCGAACATCGAATCTATGACCAGTTTTCAAAGATACGTCAATGTGTATGTATGGCTGAATGGATGTGTGAATGGAGATACATAAAATAAAATCTCCCATCACAGAGCTGAATCCAGGTTTTAATGTGTTTGTATGACTGAATGGATGTGTTAATGGAGATACCTAAAATAAAATCTCCCATCACAGAGCTGAATCCAGGTTTTAATGTGTTTGTATGACTGAATGGATGTATTAATGGAGATACCTAAAATAAAATCTCCCATCACAGAGCTGAATCCAGGTTTTAATGTGTTTGTATGACTGAATGGATGTGTTAATGGAGATACATAAAATAAAATCTCCCATCACAGAGCTGAATCCAGGTTTTAACATTCAACACTTGCTTCTCCGATTGAATGAAACTCTGATAATCCCCCTGAAAAGAACGCAATTGGCAGTCATTAACTATGTGATCAATAGTTTGAATTTCGACTACGCAATCACATGACTGATCATTTGCGATTCCCCACTTATATTTCCAGTAGTTGCTTCATCCCACTTGTGCGAAAGCGACACAACATAGTCCATTCCTTACGAGGAAGGTTTATTCCATCAATGACGGTCATAGGGTCTGACATCAGAAAATTGGTTCTACCGTAAAACATATCCCAAGTTAAAGCCCAGTTGGTTTTTGGCGAAAATTCGTTTGAGATTAAGTGGGGACTTAGTCGAAGAAGAGATTTTCTAATTTAAGTCACCATTCACATTGTGGGGTATCTTGAGAAATGGGAAGATCCGGAGTAGACAGGATCTTTTTAACTCTGAGAAGTGCCTCTTTGCATCTTATATTTGGAGGAGCTATGTTGCACAGCACTGGAAGCCATAGTAGAGGGGTTGCAATAAGGGAACCACTGATATCCCTCATCGCCCTATTTAGTTGTAATGAACCTCTCGTCCATTTGTACTGTTAGCCACGCGAGAACACACTATTCAGCAGTGAAGTAAGCCAGAGACAAGCTGTAGTACGCAGGACTTGTGTGCCTTGGCTCCCCACGTGATCCAACAAGGTGCTGTACAATGTTAGTTCTGGTTCACACTTAGTTGTAGTTTTCTGTACATGATTTTTAAAACAAAGCTATCAATCTAAACTGACTCATAAGTACTGGAAGTGCTGATTGTGTTTCAGCCTAACACCATCGAAAAAGATACTCAATTTTTGATTATCTAGTCTATTACTCAGGTAAAGCAGGTTACTTCTGTATTTGCTGGATTGGGCTTTAGCTTTCAGGTTCTAAAATAATTATAGAGGTGAGATCAATTGTGTATCTACTTTCTGTTTTTGGTATGCCCTTGTGTTAAGCTTCGTGAGCAGTATTACTTACATATATGAATTTTTGGGCTTTGTGGTGGGAGTGTCGGCAGTGTGTGCATTGAACAAAAAAGGAGCAAGAACAGAGACTTGTGGCAGTCCATCATTCAAATCAAATCAAAATTTATTTCACTAAAAGGCGGCACATAATTTAACAAAATACAAATGTTATTGAAATAATAGGCACATGGGCTCATGGCCTGTGTGTGCCTACGAGTTCTTACCTAAATATTAACTGTATACTGTATACAGAATTACCAGCCGATAAAATTAGAAACATGTAATAAATAAAATTTTAAAATAATTGTCTCTGTGACCCAGGCATACGTATTAATTAACATGTTACTGAGGGTTGATATTGGTTGCGTCCGCAGCAACTTTTAAGCTGTACGACGTACGTGTCTACTTGGGGATGCTAAACGAACGAGTATTTTGGTACTGTAGCTGAATAACGACTTGTGTGATCTCCCAGCTGTGCCAGTTGCCAAAGAAAAACTACTTTAGTTAATGTTTATAAGCCTTCTAACATACAGTGGTCTTTCGGTAGGATTTTGACAATTTTTGAACATCCTGCCCTCTATGGGACTTCAACAGTCACCATAGCCAATACCGACGATGAGAATGCCAGAAAGCTTGATGGCTGGACTGAAATGAACAACCATTTCCTGATATTTGATGCTAAAGCTTCAACCACATTTTATGACCAACCAGGATTGATGATTAGCATCAGGTTCATTCCCTTACAATGAGAAATTATGATCGTTTCATAAATATCGTCTTGGCCATTGCTAAAAGTTGCATACCGAGAGGATACAGAAAGTAGTATATACCAGTATGAGTAAGGAATCAGATGACCTTTTCATAGAGTTTAATATCACCGAACACTCCAATACAGCTAATCTGCTACTGCAGCCCTCGAATAATATTTTAGAACCTCGAAGCTAAATCCTAACCCACCAAAAACCTGTTTTCAAAAAAGAAACTGACAAATTAATTGAAAATTGAGCATCTTTCTAAATGGTGTAAAACTCAATCACAATAATCACCCACAGTACCTGGGAGTAAAAGTAGATCAATCGCTTACGTTTAAAAGTTATCTTAAAAACAATAGCTAAAATTAAATTCGAACGGGTGGCAGGCTGAAGATTAAATGTCCAAACTCGAGGACCCCGAAGTTAATTGTCTTTCTAGCCAAACAGGAAGGAGGCGAAAACGAACAAAACCTTTAGTGAAACATCGAACCAGCGAACCGGGAATCGGACCCATGGAACAGATAGTCTGAACCAACGGCCACGAAAGTAACGAGCAGACAGCGCAAGAGCGATTTCAGGCAGCCTGGCAAACCAAAACGTAGAGAAACCAACATGTACCGGTCAAAAAATTCGGTGCAGTATGGCCATGTAACTTAAGCAACTGATGAGCAAATAAAGTGGGATAAATAGCACTCTCATGGCAACTTCACTACATTGGCTCCCGATGTTGTGCAATATGCTTCTTCAGAGATAAGACATCAGAAGGCACTACTTAAAGAATTCAATAATATTTGCACCTCCCCATTATACAGGGAGGTGTATCTGACATCTCCCATGTCAGAACAGCTAGTCGCTTAAACTCTTGAAATCTCCCTCTACATACTAATTTCCAGTTGAGCGGATCAAATTTCTCGTCCAATACTAGCTGGGCCATAGTGTGGATCAGTTTTAATAGACGATATAAATTCCTTATTATCGATCTGTAGGTAGGATTAACCTCCCTAGTAGCAAACAGACACTGTTGAATCACTTCCGAACTGGCGTGGGCAGATGTAAATACTGGAAATACAAATGGGGATAGATGCCCAATGCGAAGTGCAGGGATCCATAGCAGGGATTCTATCCAAACAATGGATCACATAGTTACATAGTGCCCCTTGTGCTCTTTTACAAATGGATTAGCTGTATAAATAGAATCAGTGAGGCAGTCTTAAGTGTGACTTCATGGATTAGATTTAGCTTTGTGACAGATAATTTTATATTTTTCTTAATACAAAATTGGTTTTTGGAGCATTTTTCAAATATATATTACAGATTTAATTTTTTTTTTTAATTAATAAAAAGGGTAGCTGACAATAAATTGTTCTCAATATATAATAAAAGATTTATAGTTATTTATTTTTGCCTTTTTATTAATTCATTAATCTGAATAGACCCACCAGATTGGCAGTACAGAATAGCGGCAAATGAATTGTACCACACATGAATGTATCTTTATGAAATTAATTATTAAGTCAATAATAAGATTGTTGTTGGATATATATGTGTGTGATTTGTAGCCACATAGTAACGTTACAATCCTTTGTATATTTGTAGCCACATAGTAACGTTACAATCCTTTGTATAGTTGTAGCCACATAGTAACGTTACAATCCTTTGTATATTTGTAGCCACATACAGTCTGTATACGGTAGGGTGGCGCACGGACCCGCCAGCTACCTGTGTCGGTCCTTTCCTCCCCCGGCGCTCGCGGCTGTTTCCTTAATGAGTCACCAACTAGCCCCTCTAATAGAATTATTAACTTTTTTTACTTTCTCATAATATCTCAATTTAAATAGAATATTTGTAAAGTACTAACAAAACTAAGAAAAGTGATATAAAACATGATGTGCTTTGATTATAAGTAATGGTCGAAAGTTATTTTTTAGCCGGAATACTGTATGATTTGTTAAATGTTTTACATTTCTCATACAACGTTATCATGATACGATATTATTTTAAGAGTACTTTGAAATAAGGTACGGTACTCTTGCCTTCTCCCATAGTCGTGCAGTGTGCAGATATGGGGCATGGGACAACAAGACTGGTTAGGACATTGAACTTGTTGATGACTAACCGTAGTCTAATATGTGCGCTAATATTTTTCCGCGAAGGGTTTGGTGATTCACCACTCTTAGCAGTAATGGTTGTCCAGGGTGCCAGGGTAGTTTTCAGTTAAATGTGGATACTTCCCGGGATTTAAGTTCCGGGTTTAAAGTAATCAGACTGCCACCGTACCACTGTAATTACAATCCAATTGAGCTGGTTTGGTCAACTTTGAAGCGGTATGTAGCAGCAAGGAATACTACATTTAAATTGAACGATGTTCAGGATTTGTTTATGGAAGCTGTAAACTCCTTCACCTCAGAAGATTGGCGCAAATGCGTTGAACACGTCAAGAAAGAAGTCGAGGCAGACTGGACAAACGAAGGACTTGATGACGTCAGTGTCCAAGAACTAGTCATTAATCTGGCCCCTGGTGAATCGGATGACAGTGACTGGGATACCAGCGATGACGATGACGATCTGGGAGTGTCACCTCTAGAGTAATCAGGTAAAATAAAAAATAAAATCTATTTACCTAGAAAATTTTATTGGACGTAATATATATGATTACAAAAAGGGTATAAAAATATGATAATAGTATACAGTAAAACAAAATAATTATCTTCAAATTTACAGAGACTTTAAACGTTTTTTTTTAATATAAGTAGAGTATAATAAGATATTACTACTTCTTTATTAGTCATGACAATAAGGTTGCGATGATTGATGAATAGCGGGTACTGTAACATTTCAATGTATGCTTTAAAACATTTTAATGTCATTAGAACTAGTAATAAAATATAACGAATGGTAAAAAATTAACTGCAATCTTAAAATATTGTATATTGGTTTTAGCGCGATTTTGTTTTATTTCAGTGTCACACGGAAACAACATGGAGGATAAATGGAAAATGCTCAACTTCTGGACACTAAATACTTTGGCTTGAAGAAGATTACTGGGAGTAATATAAAATAATGTTGATTTATTAATCAAATAAACTGTAAAGTATGTAGTGTTGCCTATTTAATGATATTTTGGCTGATTAAATAGTATGCGATAACATAGTTTTAAATTATTCTACCTTTTTTCAAAGAACTCTTAAAATAATATTGTATCAAGATTAGGGAATTATGAGAAATATAAAAAATTTAACAAATCATACAGTATTCCGGCTAAAAAATAACTTTCGACCATTTCGTTATTTATAAT
Source organism: Stictocephala bisonia (assembly GCA_035578905.1). Taxonomy (NCBI): domain Eukaryota; kingdom Metazoa; phylum Arthropoda; class Insecta; order Hemiptera; family Membracidae; genus Stictocephala; species Stictocephala bisonia. Next base: position 2,265,348 of record JAQJVL010000088.1, on the reverse strand, counting down.
CAAAGCACATCGTGTTTTATATCACTTTTCTTAGTTTTGTTAGTACTTTACAAATATTCTATTAAAATTGAGATATTATGAGAAAGTAAAAAAGTTAATAATTCTATTAGAGGGGCTAGTTGGTGACTCATTATGGAAACAGCCGCGAGCGCCGGGGGAGGAAAGGACAGACACAGGTAGCTGGCGGGTCCGTGCGCCACCCTACCGTATACAGACTGTCCTTTGTATATTTGTAGCCACATAGTAACGTTACAATCCTTTATATATTTAAGTACTTAAGTCAATTCTTTTGAGTATTATTTTTTATGCAAACTAATTATGTAGCCATTCCTCTCTGCCATTTGACATAATGTAGTTTCCTCGACTAGACAGACAGGTTAGTATATTATTTAAGTATAAGTGTAACGGCAATATGTTTTCCTTGTACACAAATCACGTTACCATAAGAGATATGTGTAGAAGGAACCATCTGAAATATGGTGTGTGATCAATTCCTGTGGCATTATAAGACTATTGTTTGTCAATGAACTGTTAGTGGAATAATATTTAGGGAAGAATGTAAATGTTTTATGTTGCATTTGAAATGTTACTATGTGCAAAATGTATAGAGCTTTTGATGTATGAAATCATGTTGAAATAATGTTATCAGTTTTTTAACAAACTTTTAATAATTCTGAAGGTTCAGCAGGGTTTTTCCGCCTTGTTTTAAAAACAATGACATTAATTTGTTCGTATAAATAGAACTGTAAACAAAAAATTAACAGTAAAGTTAAGATCCAGTTGGTATCGGTAAATATTGTTCACTAAGTTATTATTTTCTATAGAAATTCTAATACATTCAATGTTCTGCAAGGTTAAAATTTATGAAAATATATTTATGTTGCCTTATGAAAGATAGGTGGAATATTTAGTTTTTTGGTATTGCATTGAAAATTAATAATTAGATCTAATTTAGTGTGCAATGAAATAAAAATATATCAGTTTGTTATTTCTTATTTTGTTTTTTGATAGCTTAAGTTTCAGGCAAAATATCAATAAATAAAGTGTCTAGAAATTAATTTGTAATTTAGTAAGTGATTTGGTTGGACGCTTATACATAGAAAACATTAATTCTTGGTTTTTTATTTGATTTATGTATTTGTTTGATATTTTGTTATAAACTTTAGATTGATCTAAAACTAAGAAAGAAAGGACAATTTAATGAATAATATATTAAATTGACATCTATTATATAAATATTATTTATTTAAAACTTTACTTAGCTTTTCACTAAATACTGAACGTTGTCTATAACTTGAAGATTGTAAATTCACTCATATCAAATAGTCAAGGTGTATATTTAACAGGTCATTTGAACAGTATGAAAACACAATAACTACTAAAAACTAAAGCTTCCGGTAACAACTGTGCCAAGGTATTATTTACACCACCATTGTAAGTAACACCTTGACACAGTCGTAACCGGAAGCTTTAGTTTTTAATAATGACTCTGGCCCCTTGAGCCAACAATTTTGTACTATAAGCACAACTTTAACTTGTTAAATGTTAGGTATTACGTGAAGAAATGTTTTTCGGTATTTTAAAACATTTCATGGTCAATTATATTTATATCAAGCAGTCTTATATAGAATGAGATTTCTGGTTCAATAAAATCCAAATAAATTGTAGTGAGTGCAAAACGACTTTAAAGTGTGTTAGGAGCTGTTGATAAGAAAACAAACATAGAGCTAAGTCATACGAGCAATGGAAGTATTAATGTCTAGACCAAAACGCAAAAATGTTGATATCATAGAAAAAATGTAACAATTTTATTTATACACTTAAGTATCTATGCATTTACTGTCTTAACTTGAATGGTTGTATGATCTTAAATAAAGAACTGTAGATATGACCAAGTGTGATCCATTGAGGATGATTCTGTCCGCCCCTAAAGGCTGATATATCCGACAGGGTGTTCCACAAGATGCTCTACCAGGCTCCCAGCCCTCAGAGGAAAAAGGAAGCCCCTCCCAAAGAGAACAAACTGCGACAGTTTTTGAAACGAAGCAGTGAACCCCTGTTGAACTTACAGAATGCTGCTGCTCAGGTATCGGGACAATATCATCATAATGTACAGATTCATTTAGAACGTATTTACCTAAATTGTCTTAAAAACCTAGTAGTTTAGATTAACCTTCATGATTTTTATTTGCTAATTTTTACAGTTTAATTAATTAGCTAGAATTTTCATCAGTAAAGAAATTTACATTAATTTAGTGTACAGGACGTTGTTGGTGTATGGTTGGGAGGCTTGAAATGTTGTTGTGGATATTTTCCATTGTTAAAAATCACAGTTTTATGTATAGTAACAAGACTAACATAACATTGAAAAAATGTTAATGTTTGAACTTACTATGGATTGAATGTTTAGTTAAGATGTCAATTGAAAATAATTCCCAATCAGCTTAGACCGTAATGAGCCAGAGAACATATTAATTTATTTTCCATATAGCACACAAGATACATAATGATTTCTAGTTCAGCACACAAGAGATCAATGATTTAGCAAACAAGAGATACAATGATATCCCATTTAGCAAACAAGAGACCAATTATTTCCCACTCAGCACTCAAGAGACTATAATTTCCTATTTGGCAGACAAGAGACACAATGATTTCCTGTTTAGCAGACAAGAGATACAATGGAAAAGAGACACAATGATTTCCCATTTAGCACACAAGAGACAACAATATTTCCCATTTAACACACTAAAGACACAAATATTTCCTGTTTAACACACAAGAGACAAAATGATTTCCCATTTAGTACACAAGTGAGACAATGATTTTGCATTTAGCAAGAAATATATAAATTCCAAAATATGATGCTGATAATCAATGTAAAATGAGAGTACTGAATGTTTGTTTTATAGTTCTGTCATCAGCAGAATCCAAAATGTAATGTAAATCTAGTTTGAATCCTTATCTGTCATTTTTTTCATGGGTAGACCAAACTATTTAGAGTAATACAAAAACATTCCCAATTGAAAACTATGTAGCAAAAAATTGTTACAACGTAATAAAATTTATAAAAGGATTGTCAAGACTGGAGCAAAATGATTTGCGACTTTTTACGAAGGTAGTTATGAAAATTAAACCCTCCAAAGTCTTTGATACTCTATTGTTAAGGTGACAGCTGCCTCGGCTACTGCTGGAGCAGCACCTAATTCGATCAACTTACCATCAGATACAGAAGGGGTTGGAGCTCCAGCAGGAGTGACCAGGTGTCGTTACCCTTCAAAATGAAGGAACCAGCGCCTGCAACCCTTCTCAAATTCTTTTCTTATGAGTGCAGCAAACATGCCTTTATGGTGCTTGCACTTATAAATAATGTAAGGTTTAAATGCTGATTTTGCTCTTTGGACTCCCTATCACTTATGGAGACAGGAAGACTAGTTTTGGAAGAGAATCTAAATAGCCATCAAGCAAAAATGCCAAATATGTTTTTTAATTTTACCCATTCCTTCTTAGTTTTCAAAATAATATTTCCTTCATATAATCCAAAATAATTAAGGAAGCCGGTTTGATTAAACTAATAAAAAATTTCCCTATAATCATTTGCTGGGTTTTTGAAGATTCTGAGAAACAATTCAAGACTACAGAGGGTTTTCTTTGTTTAAATGAAAGCTAATAATATTTGGTACACTGTAACTTTATTTTGTACCATTTTCATCATAGTAGAAGTATTTCTTTGATATGTGGGTTCAAAAATTATAAGAAACAAAAATGTATTTAAAAGAAATAAAATTGTCAACTTTTGATCACTATTGTGATCTAAGAACTAATTTAGTAACAAATTTTAAAAAATGTAATCTACTGGGAAAAGGCAAAGCTGTAAAAATGTACATAGTTTAGGAAGCATAATCAAAATGAACACTTCCCTTTTTTTTGAGTGCCACGCTTTTTTCTACAGGTTCTTTGAACCTTCAATCTTACGTACAGACTACTGGTATCTACCCTAAAAACATACTGACAAAATGCAGAAATACTTTTTATAGTTTGCAATCCGCACAATTTTTGTGTCCCTTCATTGATTTATACTCTCTAATAAACTACGAGTATGTGCGCCAACTGAGAAATATGTTGTGACATCACATCAGAATTCAAAATATTCTTGAGTAGGCCATCAAATTTGAGATTTACATGCTCAGAAGCCAAATATAATAAAAGAAAGAAGGACAAGGGTTGTGGTAAACAAATAAGGAAATTGAGGGTGAATCCAATGTTTTATCCAAGGAACATATCTACAAGGACATTTCAAACCTTATTAGTGTAAACATTTTAATGTAATGTTACATTAATGGATAATACTTATTGTTTATTTCAGCTGCATGATTGTTTTGTTGTCAGCTGTTGCATTTTATTTTAATGTTAAAACCCAATAATATCCGCTCGACTTATTGTTGTTCATTAAAATTTTGAGTTGTGATTCAGCTCTTGACTTAATAAAGGACTTATATCTGGGAATATTTTTCATCTAGGATTAGTGTCACATTCTATAGTTGATAAAAGTAAAGATAATAAATAAAAAATGAATGTGTTGTGTTGGTTTTAGCGAAACTATGCTCAGCAGTTGACACCCATACAAGAGGTAACAACTCTTGCGTTTCCCCTATCTTTCTATATTTTTATTACTTGCCAAATTGCACTTCTTTGCTAGTGTAAGAAAACAATTTTTTCATTCTTAATTTTTGAAGTTTTTATCTCACCATTGTTGTTATAGCATTGGTTACATTTTACTTACTAATGCACTATAAAATTAAGATCCACTCCAGATATAATACTTTATACTGATTTATAATTTATTTAATTACTTCCAGTGGCAAAGCCACAATACATATCATAATTAACAAAAGTTCAAGTTCCTGAAAATATAACAATGAGTATAATAACGATCAATGACAATATTTTTTAAATAATACAGTAATAGTAGATAATATAACAAATCAACAACCAGAGTAGATATAAATAATAACTTACCTATAAAACGGTGAATAATTTAAGTAACAACTCTTGAATAAATAGCACAAGTGTATATGAGATGAAATTTAGAGCAAACAACAAAGTGAGCAACTAGAGAAGTAAAGATAACGAGTATAGAGTTTGAGAAAAAAAACAATAGCAATATATGAATTAACTAAATTTAACGATAACAATACAATAAAATACAACAAATAACAACAAAGAATAAAAAAAAAAACTACATACATGTGCATGGGAGATACTAACTGCAGTCTCGTAAATACTAAATGGTCAGTTGGTTTCTCAGAAAATGCCTCTTGAAAGTAGATCCCCAGCTTTCAAAAAGGTCTAATCTCTCCGGGATGACGTTTCCATGCCTCTGAATTCTCAAAATAGGGTTGTTTAACAATTAGTTGAAGGAAACAGCCACAGAGGTCTCGAGATCTGGTGCCTGATGGAGTTGTGAAGTTAATTTTACCAAATAGTGCAGGACAGCCAAGTTCAGAAACAATAAGGCGCTGGAGGAACATGACGTCATGGTTGAAACACCTGACTTCAAGAGGAGAAAAATGGAGCAGAGATGCTAGTTTCACCAAGGGCACATCCAAGTATTTGAAGAGTGCCTACCATGAAATTGAAATCTACGCTGCAAAGCCTTTAAGTTCACTCTTAAGGTAGGACTGGTCACAGTATTTGAGATGCAGCCTAACAACGAGAACAGTATAGGAGTCTCAAGGAGTCCATACTGGTAAGTGTTGTTGAATGAGGCTGAGATTTTGAAGTGCTCTGCTGCAGATCGACTCTACCTGGCGATCCCAGCTAAGATTTGGGATCAGCAGCACACCTAGATTCTTCACCTCTGATGATCTAGTTATGACCGTTCAAAATTTAATACCAATGCAAGGGATTCATGATCCAATGGAAAGTTGTGCAGACACATTTGTCAACGTTCAACCTCATCTTATTTTGTGTACATCATTGGGAGACGGAATCAATATAATTTTGGAGGACATCCAAATCATTCACAGATGAAATCATCTGGTATATCTTAAGGTCATCAACAAACAACAGTAAACCACAGCGAAGGTCAGCAACGACATCGTTGATAAAAATAGAGAAGAGAGTAGGACTGAGCAGTGATCCCTGTGGCACACCAGAAGTAGTTATGAATTCACGTGAGAGAGCACCATAAGCTATCTAACTCAAAGTTAAGAAGTCACCCTTAAGACCCACCCATTCACGTACAGTGGTAATGACCCACCTGGCCACCCATACACGTACAATGATAATGACCCACCCGCCCACTCAAACATGTACAGTGGTAATCTCCCACCCACCTACCCCTACACGTATAAAGTGCTATTGACCCACCCGCCCACCCCTACATGTACAGAGGTATTGACCCACCCACCTACCCCTACACGTAAAGTGGTATTGACCCACCCGGTCACCCCTACATACAGTGGTATTGATCCACCCGACCACCCCTACACGTACAGTGTTTTTTACCTACCCGCCCACCCCTACACGCTTTTTTTATTCACCTGCCCACCCATACACAGAGGTAATGACCCACCCGCCCACCCATACACGTACAGAGGTAATGACCCACCCGCCTACCCAAACATGTACAGTGGTAATCTCCCACCCACCTACCCCTACACGTAAAGTGGTATTGACCCACCCGCCCACCTCTACATGTACAGAGGTATTGACCCACCCACCTACCCCTACACGTAAAGTGGTATTGACCCACCCGCCCACCTCTACATGTACAGAGGTATTGACCCACCCACCTACCCCTACACGTAAAGTGGTATTGACCCACCCGGTCACCCCTACATACAGTGGTATTGACCCAACCGGCCACCCCTACACGTACAGTGTTTTTTACCTACCCGCCCACCCTACACGCTTTTTTGATTCACCTGCCCACCCATACACGCTCGGTGGCATTCACACACCCACCCATGGTGGCATTAACTCACCCGCCCATCCATACACGCACGGTGGCATTAACCCACCAGCCCACCCATACACATACAATGGTATTCACCCGCCTACCCGTACACTCACAGTGGCATTAACCCACCTGTCCACCCATACACGTACAGTGGCATTATTCCGCCCACCCATACATGCACGGTGGCATTAACCCACCCTCTCACTCATACACGTACAGTAGCATTATCCCCTCATATCAGTACCACTGTACGTGTGTAGGAGGGTGGGTGGGTCAGTACCACTGTACGTGTGTGGGAGGGTGGGTTGTTCAGTACCACTGTACGTGTATGGGAGGACGGGTGGGTCATTACCACTGTACGTTTGTGGCAGGGCGGGTGGGTGCTCAATACTACTGTACGTGTATAGACGCACTGGTATGTCAATACCACTGTACGTGTATGGGCGTGCGGGTAGGTCAATACCATTGTACGTATATGGTCCCCAGGTTAAGTGTTAGAGAGGGGTTCTTAGCTTTTTTTTAAAAAGCTGGTTATATTTAGTTCTTCTATTATAATTCATTAAAAAGTTATTTGTCAGAACAGTGACTTTTCAACACCCTTGCAGATATACAAAAAAAAAATAAATAAATAAATAAATAAATAAATAAATAATCAAAACTGAAACACTAATATAACAATGATATTAGTAAATAAAATCATCTCCTTATTTATTTTGCCACCATTCCTTTGTTTTCCATGACTGGATTCGAATTTCTCACTTGAAGATGAAATGGGAACTTCAAAATTGGTCGTGGAAAGCATAAAAAAGAATTGGTTGTGTAAAAAGTAATCAGGTAATTTCATTTTTACCAAAATCAATGTTAAATTAAAATTAATAAAAAAAAAAATAAATAAAAACAATAGAACATGGACACTAGTGTATCTAAATCAAGTGATATTACTTTCAGCACACGTTATCTGTTAATTTCAGCTTATTTTTAGATATCTTAACCATGTAAATACTTTTAAGGCATGAATGTTGCACCTTATATGAGACACACTGTTTAAAATGTGTTTCGGTTTGGATCCAAATGTATGAAATTTCTCTCTAATAAGTGTGTTACCAAAATAATACACAAATTTATAATCACTTTGCGTTATTAAATGGGCTATAAAATAGTAGGTGAGAATATACTCCAAGCTTCATGAAACTTGACACAAAATAGACCCCCAAGTTTTATAAAAATCAAATACGGTATATGAACCGTATATTGCAAAAACTAAAATGGAAGAATATTTTATGAAATGGGGCTTATTAGTAAGGTGTAAGTAACATTTTACAAAGGATCAAACCTTAATATGTTTTTATTAGAGCATATAATTCTTCCATATTTTCTTGCTTGTTTGTTTTGCTTTGTGCATTATTGTTCTGCAAAGGATTGTTCATAATAATATTATAGTTTAGGGTGTTGTGCGTTATAACCTTCATATTTTTACATTTATCTCCAATAAGTGCATGCATAGTATAAAATAGTTTATCTGTGGTTGACAATTATCTTCTTTCTTTGTATTTGGCAAGAGTTATAACCATCCCACCCAACCATACATGTGTATAGATGAGTGGGAGGATCCATCATCACATTTAGAGGGGGGGAGTTATATAATTTCCGTAGCAGTTAGTGTGTGCATGAGTGGGTGGGTGGGTGGGTCAATGTCACGTGCATTGTTGGGTGGGAGGGTCATAAACTGCCATTCGTGTATGAGTGTTTAAATTACTCCAAGTCAGTTCAATAAGAATCTATGAGCCATACGTAGGTAAATTTCCAAACAACTATCTGCTACAACTATAATCGGTTACATTACTACAATCTTGTTTTGTACTTATTCAATGGAAAGGTTAATTCTAAGTGAGGAAAAACATACAAATAAACGGAAGAACTTTCAATGAAAAATGAGGTTTTACTAAATTATTGATATTTTAGGTTAGGTCAAAGGGTACCATTAGGCCAGGAATTAGTAGGTTAGGAGAGATAAGACATCAGCAAACTCACCTAAGACTACAAGTCCGCTAACTCTTCGCAGTGTGAGATGTTGGTGGATTTATCTTCTTAGGTAAGTTTGTCAAATTATTTTTATGTATCTAGAATGTGATTCATTATAAAATGAGCAGAAGCACATGACAATGGTAAATTAATTGTTTGTGTCTAAGTAGGTACACATTTTACAATAGAACGTGTGTATCATTTATTTACTGTCTGCACTTCAATTATGTGCACCCGAGTTTAAAGGGATCAGCTGATAACTACCAGCCGTTTGTTTGTCATTGTGATATTAATTATTGATACTCTCTAAGGAATAGTTACTCTTATTTTGTACAATAACTAATTTTGATCACCTACACTCATCACACTCATTTGAAATCCATATTCGCCCATAACTTCACGATCGGCGTCTTAAGAATAATTAAATCAAATTATAATTGTAAAGTCGGAATTGTCTGACATAAGTGTGATTACAGCCTACAGGCCACCAACATGCAACTCTCATCATTGAGGAATTTGAGCCTGATGTTTTTCGACAGTTGATAGAATACATCCACACTGGCTGCGTTACTCTGCAACCCCGCACGTTATTAGGTAAGACAATAGAGCTTGCTCATTAAATTTAAATAAGCTAACATAGACTATATTATGATGTCTAAGCCCATTATTTGGAAGAGCATTGGCATGACATGACTAAATCACTTTCAAAACTCATTCATAATTGTTGTTTAGTTCCAATCACAGAAAAGAAACAATACTCAGATTGCTCATGGAGTAGGGAAAATAATACATGGTTTACCTGGAACAAGCACTTTCCTGCAAGTATCTGCGTATGGACTTCCAATAATGAGGAATTGACAGAGAGAGCTTTATTGTCATGGTAGTGTTGGTCCGCTGGGGACTGGCATTGTCTGACAACTGTACTCAGTCTACAAACGGCATGGTAGTGTTGGTCCACTGTGGACTGGCATTGTCTGACAACTGTACTCAGTCTACAAATGCTCAACGAGCTGGAAAGTTGACTGACCAAGAACTATAGAAAATAGTGTAACACTGCTCAGCATGAAAACGAACAGTGTGTATTTTGGCAATGTATTTGTATTTGGTTTGATTTAATTGGTACAAAAAGGGATACATGTAAGATTAATATTAAAGATCTTATAAAAACTACTTTAAATTTCACTCTGTACTATGGTTTCCTATAATTACAATTTTACCTCTCTTGACTTCATATGGAGAATTATTTCTCTACATCCTCCTCCAACTCTTTTGTATATTTTAAGGCAAATATGAATGATTTATATGTTTGGTCCTCTTAATACTGACATGGCGTCTGCTCAATGGTTGCAATGATGTAGACAAAATTTGAGGAGTCTGGGGTATCAATGTTGGGTAGTAATCAGTGTCCGGATGTTGTGTAGGTTAGAGAACTGAGTGTCGGGCTTGTCAGTTAGCTGAAATCAGACCACTATGTTGTTCGGATTCCACGTAATGCTGTAGACCCCTTACTTGCCCTGGTTATTGGGATTTCTGGCCTTTTCTGAGGAACAGTCGAACTCAGTTAGTGACCAGACTTCACAGATCATCCACACTTATGTAATCATTCATATTCACCTTAAAATGAGCACAAAGTTATGTTGGCGTCTCATATATAAGAATTACATGAGTGTGGATGACCTGTGTAGTCTAGTTACTAACTGAGTTCAACTTATGCTCAGAAAGAGTAATTTATTAATTGTCTAAAAGCAAAGGCAACTAAGTGACCGACAGCTTTTTTATGTTAATCCAAACCTCATAGTATTGGTCTGATTTCAGCTAACTGACAAGCCTGATACTCAGTTCTCTCCTCTACACAACATTCGGATACTGACTACCACCCAACATGGACACCCCAGACTTCTCTAGTAGTGTTCACTTCGATAGCGACTATTGAGAGGATGCCATGTTGGTATTAAGAAGACCAAGCATAGAATCTATTACCCTCAACCTCAATAACACTTTGTCCCCAATTAGCTGGGTTACAGCACTGCGCCACTAGTGCCAACTGTATTGTCTAATAAGACAAGTTTTATATCACTGATTTAATAATGTGTAGTGCAATATTATTATGAATGTATGATAATGAAAAGAAACTATCTATTGGCATTAGGTGTGATGAACGCTGCAGACTACTATGGACTGGACGAGCTGAGGAGGGCATGCCATGGCTTTGTACAGTGCTGCATCAACGTGGATACCGTTTGCGCACTTCTGGCGTCTGCCGAGAGATACATCCAATACAAGTGTACAAAGACATTGGTCCAGAAGGTATGACAATGTACCAATTTTTTTCTGATCAACTCGCTTTAATTAAGCTATTTTATTTTAATTAGCAGTGTACAAATTTACCTGTCCAGTAATCTGGTGAGTTGGTTACTTTTGCTCCTTACATTCATATGGCTAGTTAGAAATGAATCATAAAACATAAATAATGCATAGTTTTTTTGAATCCATGTTAACAAATAAGAGGTTATTGAGCAATAATAGTGTTTATGTAGCAAAGCAAGTTATTTATTGTTAGGTCAATTTGATGTATAATGATTTGTTTAGGTACTAGAGTTTGTTGATGAACACGGTAATGAAGTGCTGAATCTTGGAAGCTTTACTCTGCTACCTCAGCATGTTGTTCGACTAATCCTTGCACGAGAAGAACTCAGAGCAGATGAGTTCACCAAATTTCAGGTCTGATATTTTCATGCTGATACCTGATAAGTCTAGACATAGTTGCTCGTTCCAGCATCTCGAGTATATTCGAGAAATATACTTGCTTGTAATTGAATTAGTGATTATGAGATTTTCAAACCACAATCAGTCTATTAAATTGAAAAACGTTACAACAAAACTCCTTTCCTAGTTATTTATCTTGCATGTAATGTTCGGAAAGAGTTATTGTAATATTTTTTTAGTAATAAGATCAATGGCAGCATTGTAAAGATATTTTTTAATGAGTGCAGTCATGAATCGATTGCATCATTTTCAAGCAAAGCATATTTAATATATTCTTTAGAGAATTAAAACCTCTCTAGAAATTAAATAATGATTAGATATTTGTGATTATTGTTACCCTTGTTTGTAATAATAAAATTATATTTCTACTGACCCATACAAATGTGATTTTTCTAAAATCTACTACGCTGTTCTAGGCAATTTTACTTCCATAACAAATTTCACTATCTTACTAACACTTGGGATTTCCATCAATACTTTCTAATTTTTACTGTCATGTAAGCTTTCCGTCAACCTAATCTAACCTCTTACTACCTTTCAAATGTTCAGTACAAATTTTCGAACATTAATATTCAGACCTCTCTCATAACAGCCTAATTTTTTACTTCAACCAAAGCTTTCCTTCACAATAAATTTTTCCAATCTCGTTTTTCATCATTATTTTTTTCATTTCCTAGTTCCATTGGGCTTTATGTCACAAATTCTCTTGCTTTGCTTTCATTTTGAATCAAAACCAAATCAACCTGTAATATAACTCTTACTTGTAAAGGGAACTCCTCTAAAAATCTTTATAAATATTTTTATTAAGATAATCATAGGCAACACTATGAACAATATATATGAAATACTAAAATATTTTAGCAGTTTATGTAATAGTACAAATATACTGAAGATTCCTAAACACTTGAAGCATTGGAAATCTCCAAATATTATCTACATATGAACAATCCAATGCTAATAAATATCTATCAAACAACAGTAAAGTACAGTTAAATTCAACATAGTTTTGATTATTTAATCTGTTTTATGGGTTAATGATTACATTTAGTGTTAGACGTTATCTATGAAGTTTGTTTATTAATACTAGATGTATGTAGATGTAGCCTATACTAGATAGTCACAAGAAAAAAAAACAAAGGTCACTTGCTTATGGCTACAGCGAACGCCTCAGTGCTACTTATAACTAATGTACTGTACATATTTAGATCTGTAGAAATTATTGCAAGATTTATCCTTTAGAATTTAAGGGGGGATAAGGGAGGGACTGACAAGGTACTGGTCCTGCGATCCATATAGTAAACTATAGAAATAAATTCTCGACATATATTCAGCGCACTATAAGATGCAACCTCAATTTATTCCTTCTCTGTGATGTAGTATATAAACAAACATATCTCAGAGTTATTTATTGATTTTACTTTATTCATACACAGGCAGCCCTAATGTGGAGTAAAAAATACTGCGATAGTATGAATCAGAACAGCAACTGCCATAACGCAGTCAGCTTGAACCAGACGATCAGCAGTTTTCTGGAGTACATCCACTTCCACAAGATCCCCGCCAACGTGCTGATGAAGGATATTCATCCTCTGGGCTATGTTCCCTACAGCATTATCATGAACGCCCTTGCTTACCAGGTGAACATTAATACAAGATGTTTTTTTATGAAATGTAATAGAGGAGCGTACTTTCAAATTGATATTGAAATAGTATTTTCGATAACAATGTAATATTGGTCATAGGCTTTTAAGATTTAATCTAGTGATTAATAATAATTGAATGAATATAATTTATGAAAATCCATTAGAAGATGAGTAAGGTACAACGTTATAGAATTAAAAATATTTGTAGTAAATTGATTAATTATTAAATAATATTATTATTCATTGATCAGTGTAAATTGTTTTTTACTTAAAAAAATTGTCAAATATACTTCTGTTTATATTAAAATTATATTATAAATGATACTAAATCTTTTACTTGGGCCTGATTTTCCCCCCTTTAAACCATTGTCATAAGCATAACTATCCTCCTAATGTGTGCTTCCATTAAAACACCACCGTAAATAAAAATATGTACAACTTAAATGTAAATGAAAATTGTTTAAACTTTTCTTCCTTATCAGGGCCTACTATGGCTGCGTTCACATTGGATGCACGCTAACGTGAGGACACTGGTTGCACGAGCTCGTGCACGCGTGCGGAAGGAAACAAATTAGATATTCAAAAAGAGAAGATGTTTGACACACAAAGCATGGTCACACTGCGTGCACCTGGATGCACGAGCGTGCATGTACTCAAACCACCAGATTCTGACAACCAAATAAATTTGTTTCAGAAGCAAGTGCCATGCACGTAGATCTTAACCTAAACAAATAGTTTTTTATACTTATTTATAATTAATCTATGTTTTAAAACATACTTAGGTTTACAATTTTTTTTTTTTTTTTATTAATAATATAATGAAAATTATTATTGTTTTTTATTAAATAGTAAGGAAACATTTCAGTTTAAAATATTGTATTTAAGTTTCATGCTGCAGTATAGCTTCTAGTATTTTTTTTAACTTCCTAAATGAAGACAAACTAACACAACCTATATTATTTTGTAAAAATAACACTTTGATTTTCAAAGTCTTTAGGAAAAAATTAATGAAATAACGCAACCTCATTCTAGCTGAAACTAAGAGTGATCTTATTGAAAAGTTACCTCAACATGACCATCAGTTTTTCTTCTGAAACACTCTCTAAAGTTTGATTGTTTTCATTTGATTGGAGAAATCTGTTCCAATATATAAAAGAAAGTATCGGGTATCATTTGAAAATAAGAAAAAAACTTATTTGGCCGTCTTAAAAGATCCCAAAAAATACCACTGTATTCACCGGCTTCAGCTCTGTAAAGTATTCGTCAACCCATTCTTCTCTAAATGGTCGGCACTGGTGGCGCAGTGCTGTAACCCAGCTACATGGGGACAAAGTGTTTGGGAGATTGTAGGCGATAGGTTGGATGCTCGGTCCTCTTAATACCGACATGGCGTCCGCTCAGTTGTTGCTATCGGCGTGGACACTACTAGAGAAGTCTGGGGTGTCCATGTTGGGTGGTAATCATTGGGCGGATGTTGTGTGGGGGAGAGAACTGAGTATCAGGCTTGTCAATTAGCTGAAAATCAGACCAGCACTACGTGGTTCGGATCCCACGTAAAGCTGTAGGTCCCTTAGTTGCCCTGGCTGTTGGGCTATTAATAAATTGCCCTTTCTGAGGAACAGTTGAACTCAGATAGTAACCAGACTACACTCATCCACACTCATCCTACACTCATATAATCATTCATATTCGCCTTAAAATACCAACAACGTTGTGTCGGCGTCTCATATGTAAGAATGTAAGAACATCCACCAACAACATTTTCAAAACACTATTTTCCATTACATATGCTTCTTCATCAAATAATTCCATTTTCATTATTTGAAATAGTGGTGCAAGCATCCGTCCAATGTGAATGCAGCCAATAATACCTGAATTCATGATATGAGCTGTAACTTTTCGAAAATTAGTAACAGCATTGTTTTTTTGACAGGCCCAAGTCTCGGATGAAACCCACTCGAGCTCTAATTCTGACATTTAAACCAACTAGCCTCTCGGCTACCTCAGGTAGGCCAAAGACTGAATCTAAAAACTGAGCTAGTACTTGACCGTGTTTTAACAAATAGAAATATTCTTTGTTGATATGTTTGGTTAATAACTAAGTTGATACAACTTAATCTGTTCCAAAGATTCATTGATACACGATTACTCCAGTTGATAGAATTTTTATGGAAATAAAATGGTTATTAGTATAAGGCTTTAAATATTTATGCAATAAATGAATTTTTAATCTTCCTACTTATTATATCCACACAAAAATTGGACCATCAGGAATAATTTCAAGCTTCTCAATATTAAAGAGTTTTTATGTGTTTATTCTTTTTAATTTTATATACAACCATATACGATAGAAATAAACAGACTGTCTAAGGCAGTGGCACATTTGCTATAAACACGTGCTTGTGCTCTTATCTAATATTGATTGGTTTCAAATAAGCACTACGACAACTGTTTGGTGATCTATTCAGATATTAGTAACTGCAGCGTGATCTGGAGAGAGTCAGAGAGAGATGGACCACTGGCGCTATATATGAAAACTGAACTTGGACTAATTTCACCAAACAGAAAAACCAGCTTCACAAGACTCATGTGAATAGACAGTCTTCTTGTTTCCATAGACAATGCTACAAATCTTGATTTAATATCAAAATATAAGTTAAAGGGATATGTACAACAGGAAATAAACACTATATGATTATTTAATCTTTAATATGAAGAACTACAAATTGCCAAAAATGCCATTAGCACCTTCTTCAGGGCAGGGTGAGTGGGACTTGTAGTAAGCAAATTAAATTTGCTGTCTTTGAAAATACTGGAATATACAACAATATAGTTTTCTCTCTTGGCTTGTGTTATAATTATTGTAGTGAGGAATGTTTGGTTTAGAATATTAATAAATTTAACTGCAGTAAAAGAAATTTTAAAAACTGATAAAGCTGAGCCGTGTATCTCCTGACATGAAGAAAGTGCCAGCGGAACTGAACATTTGTGTTGTGCCTTGTTTCTGTATTTATTTTCTTTTGTATTATATTAGTGGACTTGTCTTCTCAGGTAAGTTTACTGATGCCACATATCTGCCATTAAAATCACTTTAGATCAGTACTTCTCCTAACAAAACTTACATCTTGTAACCTACAAACTGTTGTCATCTTGTTGTATTTTCCGCAGGCAGACCCAACAAGTGTCGACCCCTCCAAGCTCTCCCCTAACCGAGTAAGGCGAAGTGCACAGGGACGCAGCATGAGCGTGCAGAGCAGCGGAGGCGAACACTATGGCAGTAACACCAGTTTGACCTCAAGTGGGTCCAGTGAGATGGTCAGTTCCGACGGGCACAAGCACTCCTCTAACTAGTGTCGAGTGTTCTCCGGAGGATCAATGTGTTCAGGCATCAATTATACTGCTCGGCAGTACACTCTCGTTGTTAACGTGATGTAATAGTTGATTGTTGATCAAATCCCTACCCTTGAATAGCACCTCTATGTTAACTGATCACAATATGAAAGTCTTTCTCGTAGTAGGCAAATTTAATTTGCCGTTCTTGATAGTTACAACTAGACTCAATATACAGCGATACAATTTGCCCTCTTGGCTGTGATATAACTATTGTGGTGTGGAATGTTTGGATTGTAAAATTAATAAATTTAACTTCAGACAAAGAAATTTATATAATATATTTTTAATTTTTAAATAAGTTACTCTCCAATGCTTAAACACTAACTTATTTATTTAATGTTAAATAAGCTAACATACAACATATAATAAACATTCTAGACGTACTTTATTATTTTATACCACACTCTTAATGGTATATGCACCAATATATCAGTTAGGATCTCATATTTCTGAGGGGATTTTTTCTTTTCCTTACACTTTAACTGCAGCTTCCTCCTTTCCTTCAGAATGCATTTTCTAATTTTGCAAATACATTCAACTGAACTTATTCACCCAAAGACACTACAAAATTGTGGGCTAACACAATCTCCAAAATCTCTAAAATATTTTCAGTTGATTAATCAACTATTTATCTCACTGAAATTTGTCTTATTGTATAAAAAATTACTTGTCAAAACTTTGTTACACCCTGAGACTACAAACAGTGCTATATCACTTTGATACAATTCTCAGAATAAATGAATTTTGATTTACTCCTTGATGTGCCTATATGCTTACTTTTTATTCCATATTACTTATCCCTATGTTTAAAACTGCCTTACCCACCAACTTCTAGCGTTGTGTTCGTTTTGGTTGCACCATTAGCTTGGAAAGGTGCAATTTTTTTAGTCGCTTCAGTATCCAGTAGTAATAGCCCTACTTCACTACTTTCGTTGGTTCCATTACATACTGCTTACAAAGCGCTCCTTTCATTTGCTTTGTTATGAATTAAATGAATTTCACTCAAGTGATATCAATATCCAATAATCACATTGCATTCCTTTCAGCAACTCCATTACTCACTGCGTTCCATTTTCTCTAAATTCTGGCTTAATTATTTACTAGCTGCAACATATTGATTTCAGAAGCTCCGTTACTTATTCTCTACCACTTCAATTAGCTTTAATAACGAACCATAGTTTATTGTTCTTAATTGGTTCTAATATCCAATGTACCATACAGTTGAATAAGTGTATTGGCTTAGCATTGCCTTAAAACTGAAATCATTATGGCTTACCCAAAAACTTTAATATCCGCTCATTTCTTCCGAGGGCACATGTATTCTTATCATCAACTGCTATTAATGTACAGCTCGAGGGGGTCAATGGTTTAAACATCACTAAGATGACAATCGTTATGGATTGAGCTACACACACCCAGCCATACACATACAGTGGTAATAACCAAGCCACACACATAATTGGCAGTGACCCACTTGCACACCCTTACACATACAGTAGTAGAGACCTACCTACCCAGCCATACACATAAAGTGGTAATGATCCAACACCCACCCATACAAATACAATGGTAATAACCCAGCCATACACATAATAATTGGCAGTGACCCACTTGCACACCCTTACACATACAGTAGTAGAGACCTACCTACCCAGCCATACACATAAAGTGGTAATGATCCAACACCCACCCATACAAATACAATGGTAATAACCCAGCCATACACATAATAATTGGCAGTGACCCACTTGCACACCCTTACACATACAGTAGTAGAGACCTACCTACCCAGCCATACACATAAAGTGGTAATGACCCAACACCCACCCATACAAATACAATGGTAATAACCCAGCCATACACATAATGACCCATATAGGGTTGGGAATAGACCCACTTATACACTTACAGTGGTATGGACTCAACTACCCTCCCATACAATTACATTGGTACATCATCTCTGTACATGTATGGGTAGGTGGGAGGGCCAATGTAGTCAGGCAGTCATTTGGACATAGGGTGGATGAGCAGATTAACAATTGTAACTCTGTAAGGTGGACCAGTCAACAGTCCGTGGGATGATTGGGCCAATCAATGACAATCATTAAGTCTGTAGAGTAGGTGAAACAGTAAACAGTTCTTAGTCCATAGAGAGAGTGAGTCAATCAACAGTTAGCAGTCGGTCACGGAAAGTAAGCTTATAAGGTCGCAGACAAGGCATAGGTATGACGGTTCACATACTAGTAGAGGATGTACAGTCGCCGTATACTTACATTCACCCTCATAATAATTACGTCAGATGAATTCTAGTCCTTACTTAGATGAAAAATAGAAAATAAACACCTTCAAGAGCCAGTAATAATATATTCTATTACAATTCTTTATGTAGAAGTTAAACTAATGTCCTTTAAATAGATATCATTGAGTACTTTCATTAATACACATTATCTTACATTACATTTATAGAACATGAATTTATTAAAAAATATACATAAAACACTCAAAATTTGAATTTTGCTTATTGATTTGAATATCATATAAATATTTCCAGCTTTCCACACTTTTACTAGAACCTCTTGATTTTCTTTTTACCTTGAGTAGCTTATCCAAATCTTCGAATGTGTACGCATTATTTTAAATATTCTTAACTATAGCTTAGCAAACATTCTGCTTTGTTTAGTGTCAATCTATATGTTACTATTCGTGCGAACAGATAAACTAAAAATGTTGCTCGCTGGAGTATTATTAGCGTAGTAACTCTAGATTGAAGTAAATATTTGTTTAATTTATTAATGCATGAACACAATGGTCCTCTTGTTAATAATGTTTGTGTTTTAAAAAGAGCCTTATTCTTCTAAACGTAAGTAAGAAAATTAGTTTAAATCATAAAGCATGATAATAACTAAAGTAATATTCTGTGTTACCATATATTTTAGGACAATTTAAAATTACTTTTCCTGAACTCCTTAAAAATCACAAAGTTTACTTCTAGTCTATAATTTTATTAGTCATATACATTAAAACCACGATAGTTCGACACTCAATACGAGAGTCCGTAAACTCTGACTTTGCCTACAACAGTTTAAAAGTAAAAGATTAACTTTTTGGACATTAGGTTACTGTAAGTTATAAAATTACTCAAATGTTCATACTTAAGTAACTTCATAGTGTAACATACATTTATACAACTTGATTTTAGTTTTAAAATTTTTTAAATACTTGTAAAGAAAATACAGTCCAATTTTTCTTCACAAAATCTTTTTTGCGTTATTCCGTATAGTTTGCTATTTTCGATAGTTAGAATCTCACACATTCCACAAAGAGTCAAACTATCAAGGTTTTACTGTACTTCTTATCATGGATTTATTAACTGCATCTACTCTGGCTTTGAAAAGCGCAGTTATAATTATTGAAATGATTCTTAAATGAATATATGTGAACATATGAGCAATTATCAACCGATGTTTATTTGTGATTTAAGTGTGATATCAAATTAATTGATGTAAGGTTCAGTTAAATTTGAAGAAGGTAAATAAATGTACTCAAAAGAAGATAAGTCGGAGAAAGTTAGGTGTTTTAGTCTGACAGTGTTTTGCTACTAGCTTTAAATATGTGGTAACTTATCCTTCAAAAGGATTAATATTATTTGTAAAGTAGATCATGACTCATTGTTATACATGTTGTGTAGTTAATTTTAGAATGTTAACTTAATTTTAGAGCTTAGAAAAGTATAGAATTTAAAAGGGGGTTTCTTTATTTCTAGAGAGCTATTTTTAATTTTTATTTATTTATTATTGTTTTATCATGAATTTTTAAATGTAATACATTTCCTATTATGCTAATCAAAGGTTTACAGTGTTGTATTGATAAAGTTGTTGCATAAATATAAGTTTGATATATAAATGTTTATTCACAAAAAGTATTCTTAAAATTTTTTTCAAACACAAGAATTTTACATGTTTTCATACACATTTTTGAAAACGTTTAATTTTCACAGAACAGTAAACATTTTCTTATATCTCAATCATTAAAAAAGGTGAACAAGTTTATACTTTCACAAAGAAAAAAGAAACAAAGAACACTTTCTAATGGCAACAGCAAATGCCTTAGTAGAAGTAGTTATAAACAGGTAACAACTAGTGTACATCTTTATAAATCTGTTGCAAAAACTACAATATTCATCCTTGAGAATTTGGAGGGAATGAGGCAGTGACTGACAAGGCCCTGCCATCTGCATGTGTGACACTTGTTTCTTTCTTCTCTGTGATACTTTGTATTTGTTTATGTAAATTAAGGATGTCCATTGAAATAAAATTCATAGTTTATTGAACTACAAAATTAATATAATATTAAAAATGATAATCAATATAAATCTGATTTTGACTATTAATTAAAAAATGAAATGCTGTAAAAGGGTGTTTCTTTTAAAAGCAACCCATGGTTTGAAATAAAAATGACAAACAAAAAATATATCTATAACACATTTTATTATTATTAACATTTATTACTACTATTTACATGATTTTAATGACATTTTTGTTTAGGTTTGGTGTTCAAATAAACCAGCATTAGCATTTATACTACCTTCTGCCTTCTTTAGTAAATTTCTGGACACATTTTTCAATGTTTGCTCAAAACCATGCATCTAACCTCAACTTAAGTAAATTGCACGAAACCCAAATAAAGGGAACAACAATTCCACAATGTAAATCAGCTGATAGCCAAGGAAGAAGAAGAACCAAAATTAGAGGTTTTTTATAAAAATAATCTCTAATTTTCAACTATTTTCACTGGATATCTTTAAAACTGTTAATCAATCTAATTGTTACCCAATTGTTGTATTATTGGTAAGTTACCTTGAACAATCATTCAAAGACTAGAGCTACAGCTCGGAACTGACCATCTCTACTCCGCTGAAGTGTTGTAATGCTGTAATAACCATTCACAACAATGTGAAAGTATCACTTGACTGATGTGATCAACTTTCCTCTACATCCGGTGTGTCCAAGTACAACATATATTAGTATTAAAATAAAAGCTAACAAATGTTTCTTTTATTTTTTTTAGATAACAGGGTAAATTTGATACTGCTTCATGCTTCATGTACCTTAAAATATTATTACTATAGATAAATGTTATAAGGTATTTTTGAAAATAATCTGTTTGGGTAAAAAGACTTTTCTTATTCGTCGTTCTGTGATCGATTAAACAATGTGCTCATATATTTGATTTATGATAACATTTTTATCCTACTTTCAAGATTATACTAAGATTAACTGCTTGAAGGTAAGTTATATTTAGAATATTTTAGGTTAAGTCAAAGGGCACTAGACCAGGAATTATTATATTAGGGGAGGGGATATCAGCAAACTTACCTAAGTAGACAAGTCTCTAATCAATTTAGGAAAGTGTCAGTAGCACTGAACATTTATGCCATATCATGTGTCTTTATTTATTTACTGTTATAAGCTGTTAGCAGGCTTGTCTTCTAAGGTAAGTTTCCTGGTGCCCATTCTCCTAATACATTATATTTAGAAAAACAATTGTTTTAAACTTTCACACTAGTATGTAAATAATAATATTGATTTTAATCTTTATAAAGGTTGTATGTACATCACAACAAATTGCATAGTGTGCGAATTGATTATGTTATTACATGAAAAGACACCATACTTCTTATGGTCCTGAATGATTCTTTTGATAACCTGTAGAGAATATTTTTCAATTTTATAAATTTTTACTCAGAAGTAGTGTTTTTATGAATTAAAACTGGACACATCTGGAGTTTGAATGATTTAATTGATGTTTTAAGGGCAAAAATAAGTTTTTGTCTCCTTCAGTGTGATCCAAAAAGACTGTAAAGGTTAGATAGTGACCCTTGTTAGATCCCTAGGTGTTATTGTTGGTGTGCGTTAAGGTGTATCCATAGCACTTGACTGGTTTCATATTGTTATATTTTGTAACCTTTTATTAACTAGTTTTGATTATTGAAAAAAACAGCCTGTTTAATGAGTATCTAATTGCAGAGAAAATACTAACATGATTTACTTTAACTACTGTAAATAATAATTGAAATAGTCTTTAAACTCAATAGAGAAGAGTGAGGTTCTAAATTTGGCAGTGCCAAAGCTCATGGAACTAAACATAAGGGGAAGGGAACTGGAAATATGGAATACCACTCCTAAAAGGTGGAAATTTGATTCTTCCTTCATGAAATAGAAAACAATTAAGAGTCAGAAAAACATTTTTTAAGTATTTTTATGAATATGAACTTCACTCAACACAAATTTAATTTAAGTACTGTAAAAATATACAATGAGAAATTTCAGTAAACCATAATCCTGATTACAGAGAGACTTACAAAGGAATTCCTTTTGTTAATCCCTGTGATTTAATTCCTTAATTTATGTAGTAATATGGAGGTAAAACACTGTTCTTTCTTAATGTTGCCATACGAAGGTAGAACACCCCTTCACCCATACATTTATGATGGTAGAAACCCAACCACTCACCCATACATGTAGAATGGTCTTAACCCACCCATCCATACACTTGCGTTGGTGTTGACCCACCTATCTTCTCACACAGGTATGACTGTATTGACCCACCCACATAGCCATGCACATGTGGTGTCGTATTGACTACCCATCAATCCATCCCCGTACAGTGGTATTGACCCACCAACCCACCCATACATGTACAACGGTGTTGACCCACCCATGTACATGTGGTGTTATTGACTACCTATCCACCCATACACGTACAGTGGTATTGACCCACCAACCCACCCATACATGTACGACGGTGTTGACCCACCCATGTACATGTGGTGTTATTGACTACCTATCCACCCATACACGTACAGTGGTATTGACCCACCAACCCACCCATACATGTACGACGGTGTTGGCCCACCCATGTACATGTGGTGTTATTGACTACCTATCCACCCATACACGTACAGTGGTATTGACCCACCAACCCACCCATACATGTACGACGGTGTTGACCCACCCATGTACATGTGGTGTTATTGACTACCTATCCACCCATACACGTACAGTGGTATTGACCCACCAACCCACCCATACATGTACGACGGTGTTGACCCACCCATGTACATGTGGTGTTATTGACTACCTATCCACCCATACACGTACAGTGGTATTGACCCACCAACCCACCCATACATGTACGACGGTGTTGACCCACCCATGTACATGTGGTGTTATTGACTACCTATCCACCCATACACGTACAGTGGTATTGACCCACCAACCCACCCATACATGTACGACGGTGTTGACCCCACTCATGTACATGTGGTGTTATTGACTACCTATCCACCCATACACGTACAGTGGTATTGACCCACCAACCCACCCATACATGTACGACGGTGTTGACCCACCTATGTACATGTGGTGTTATTGACTACCTATCCACCCATACACGTACAGTGGTATTGACCCACCAACCCATCCATACATGTACGACAGTGTTGACCCACCCATGTACATGTGGTGTTATTGACTACCTATCCACCCATACACGTACAGTGGTATTGACCCACCAACCCACCCATACAGGTACGACGGTGTTGACCCACTCGTGTACATGTGGTAATATTGACTTCCTACCCAAGCATACATGTACGACGGTGTTAACCCACGTAGCCATGCACTTGTGGTGGTATTGAGTACCCATCCACCCATACACGAACAGTGGTACTGACTCACAAAGGAATTTATTTTGTGAGTCTCTGAGGTTTGAGGATGGTAAATGATGTACTGAAACAACCACCGTTGCGTTTTACCTTTTAATTCTTATATTTCATTACACTTATCTTGTTTAATGTTTATTTGTTTGTAATCTATACCAATACCAATACACTAATTAAGAAGCTATTACATATTTTAATAGTAAAATAGACTATAAACATAAAAAGAAATACTATAAGTAGAAATAAATATCAATTTTAGGTATGTTTAAAAGGAAATATATATTTTCTTTCATTCGTCTTTGGTTTTAACACGATGATTAAAAATATTTGCGTAAGAAGTACGAGGGTCTTAATTCCAGGCATTATTAATCAGTTAACTAGCCTTTGAATTTATGACAAAATAGTTGCAATAAATCTGAACATTTATAGCAGAAGCAAATTTTTTTAGTATAAAGTGTATATTAAAAGACCAAAGGATGCTCAATACCAAGAAAAACATTATTAAATAAAACCAAAAAGACAAAGTCCTTTTCGATTTCCACTACGCTACTCAAGACAGTTTAATACTATCAAAATTCAGCACAGTATTTATGTATTAACTTTACTGATTTTGTTAAAAATAAACAAAAATAACAATATTTAAAACTCAGATTTTAATAGCCGGTGTCATAACTAGAATCCAGTGATAAATGCGTCAAATTGCTATTAACACCAGATACAATCATATAAAAAGTCCATACTTTGATGTGGCATCTTCAGGGGAGATCAGTGAAGATGCCACATCACAGTATGGGTGAAACGGCTGGTTGTATTTATTATCTGTAAATAGTGCAGATGGCACCTTAACATAGTTATCATGAGAAAATATAAATTCTAATATTCAAAACTGTTGAAATAAATTTAATCTTGAAATTGTTATGGAGTGCCCACTCCTCACTCATAAGCAATTTCTTTCCATTTCACCCCTGCTTTTTTCATTTCCATATATTTTAAGATTTATATAAAAAATGTCTAGTTATAAAATTTGTATTCCTACAATATAAGCAATTTGCCATAGGCTAGATTTTTAGTTTATAAAATCATTCTTGTACAAGTTGACGAATTTTTTAAAATGTCTAAAATTCTTGTCTAAATATTGATTTAAAAAAATAATAATTATTGTTTTGAAATCCTGAATACTTGATCAGAACCATAATCAAAAAGAGAGAAGTATGGAACAAGCCCAACAAGTTCTCTATATGTACTCCTAAACTATTTTATTTAAGTAAAATATAGCACAATGGTGCTACTATCTACAATCCAGATTTTCTATTGCAAACAAGAACACGCAGGTCTCCAGTTTAGTAACTCTTTAGATTGAATAACTTTTTTTACAGTGTTAAACCCTGTTAATTATTTAACGTATGTTGTGATGAGATAAAAAACATTATAATGACCATATTAAGAATGTATTTTATTTTGTACGTGGAGTGTAGTAAATAAATACACTAACTGGTTTCTGAAGTGGCCTACTTTTGTATATGTTCTAATTTGTTATAAATATATCTATAAAATGTTTAAAATCTATGTTTCTACTTAAAATAAAAGGGTTTCAATTATTAAAATAAGTTATTTCTAAACTATAAATTTAACACTCAATAAATAATTTTATAATGAATGAAATATGAAATTATAAATTGCATTATAGAATATAATGATGTTAATGTGATAATAAATATATACTAATGTGACAACTGCTGTTTTCTTGTGTCTTGTTTTACTCACAAACATCATCGTTGAAGTATAACATAAGGCATGGAATATAAGTGTTATCAGATAGATGGACATCTCTAAGTTGTGGACGAGGGTCTGGAATACGATTTTCATCTAAGGTCAGATTCATATCAAGCACCCGAGTCTCATACTTCCAAGTGTAATTGTAGGCGTTTGAGTTGGCTATGAGATGGCGAAAAAGAATTTGTTCCAGGGTATCTTCTGAACAAACCTATACAAAAGGTACAAACGTAGAATGAAGGAGAGGTATTTTGTAATTGCAACTGGAATTTATGTTCATTTTCAAATTTTAGTATGCATCGTTATGTACTTTTCTGAAAAGTTTACAGAGTCTAACATACAGAAGATTTTGTTCTTGACAGAAGATAATTTAATTGAAAACGTATAAAAATCCAATTCAAACATATTTCTTAAGAATGCCTTTCAAATAACAACAATCTACCATTAAATTAAGATATACCATTGATTTTATTATACAAATATAGTAATACCAATGCATATACCTTTAAAAGTAACTCATATTGGGTTGGGCTGTTTATTAATTTACTCAACATCTAAAGGTTGTGTTAATTAGAAAATGACAGAGTAAATCAACCACAATACAACATTAATAACAGGAACCAAACAAATATAAATTCATGAATATTACAATACAAATATGATTCCTACAATTCGTAAATATATATATTCATTCCAAATTCATTCATATATCCATTTAATATCCATATCAAAGGTCTTAGAAGAAAAAATAAATTGCATCTTTTCCACCTGCCAAAATGGACATAAAAAGTGTTGTTGACCCCCCTCATGTACACAATCAGTAGTATTCAGCCACCCATACACATGTGCTGTTGATGACTCTCCCTCCTACAGATATATGTAAGGTGTTGATGACTCTCCCTCCTACATATACACGTGTGGTGTTAATGACTATACCCCCTACAGATACATATGTGGTTTTGATGACCATCCCTCCTACAGATACATATGTGGTATTAATGACCCTCCCTCCTACAGATACATGTGTGGTGTTAATGACCCTCCCTCCTACAGATACATGTGTGGTGTTGATAACCCTCCCTCCTACAGATATACGTGTTGTGTTGATGACCCTTCCTCCTACAGATACATGTGTGGTGTTGATGACCCTCTCTCCTACACATACACGTGTAGTATTGATGACTTTTCCTCCTACACATACACAAGTGGTGTTGATGACCCTCCCTCCTACTCATACACGTGTTGTGTTGATGACCCTTCCTCCTACTCATACACGTGTTGTGTTGATGACCCTCCCTCCTACTCATACACGTGTTGTGTTGATGGCCCTTCCTCCTACAGATACATGTGTGGTGTTGATGACCCTCTCTCCTAAATATACACATGTGGTATTGATGACTTTCCCTCCTACACATACACAAGTGACGTTGATGACCCTCCCTCCTACGGATACATGTGTGGTGTTGATGACCCTCTCTCCTACACATACACGTGTGGTGTTGATGACCCTCTCTCCTACACATACACAAGTGGTGTTGATGACCCTCCCTCCTAAACATATACGTGTGATGTTCATGACCCTCCCTCCTACACTCACACATGTGGCAGTACAATTGGCAGCATGTCAAGACCATTATTACTGTTCAGAAAAATCATTCTTAATTTATAAATAGTTTGTAGTTTTTACAATAATACTAACCTCTATAGTAGTTTCTTTACCAGTCAGAACATTCATGATACGAATTGGTCGAGCGTTTTCCGTCAAGTATCCCACAACAAAATTGGGATTGAACCACCATGGTGTGTTGATTGGTTCCCAAGCTGTTGTTGGTACAACGGGCCCCACATCTGGTATGGGCCCATGTGGAGTGTATGGTACTCTCACTCCAGTAATAGGGTGGATATAGTGTAAGATCTGGCAATTGATCATAGGACATTATGCAAGAAAAACGCCTTAGAGAATAGATAAGTAAAAATAAGCACTATTACCAGTACGATAATGTAATAAAAATAATTGTCTATAAGTTTATCTAATATATAAAAATGAGTACCTGAAATACATTGTCACTCCATCACTTGACAATGGCTTAACAGATTTCCTTAATATTTTTTGTAAGTTTCCTAATTTTTCGTAGAATGTGGTTTTGTTCTTCAGGAAATAAAAATTTAAAAAATCATTAGGAAATTGACAAATATTGGTAAACTAACGGAGGAGTTGTAGTTTGATTTATTTACTAACAAAAGAAATGGAAGGAAAAATTGATACATAAATTGATGTAAATGTTTCTGCAACTTATTTATATTTGTTTACATAAACATCTGTTATATTTTATTTCTTAGTGATATAATGATTACTGAAATAGACTTTTACATTCAGTCAAAAGTTAATATGCTATATAAAATGTTGGTATATAAATTAATTTTATGATAAAATATTTTCCAAATTGTTATACAGTATGTTAATTTTTGACTGAATGCAATGTTGATGCTATTTTATAAAATCAATCTTCGTTCATTGTAGTGGTTGTAGAGTTCATTCCCAAGAAGTTTTCTGGTGTGGTTTTATTCACATCCGACTCTAGAGCTCCACCCCACTGGCCTTTAAAGTTTCAATATTACTCTTATGGAGTTATTTTACTTATTTAATTAACTATTGGCTGTAAAAAAATTGAAAACTTTTGAAACAAAATAGGGGTATCAGGTTAGAGGTATTTTTCTCTTGATTCCTATAATTTTATAAAAGACTATGTTTGTGGGCTCCACTGCCCCAAAAAAAATTACATTCATTGTGATACAATCCAAATGTCCTGGCGAGGCCATAAGCTGAGCTTCCTCACGAGGCCGCAGGGTGAGATCGAGAAATAGGGCGAGGCCGTAGGCCAAGCTTCCCCACAGGACCACAGACCAAGTTCCACAAAGGGGCTAACTCACTCTTCCTCAGAAGGAACAGGTATTAGTGAATTAGTTCCCTACTCACTCTTCCTCAGAAGGAACAGGTATTAGTGAATTATTTTCCTACTCACTCTTCCTCAGAAGGAACAGGTATTAGTGAATTATTTTCCTACTCACTCTTCCTCAGAAGGAACAGGTATTAGTGAATTATTTTCCTACTCACTCTTCCTCAGAAGGAACAGGTATTAGTGAATTAGTTTCCTACTCACTCTTCCTCAGAAGGAACAGGTATTAGTGAATTATTTTCCTACTCACTCTTCCTCAGAAGGAACAGGTATTAGTGAATTAGTTTCCTACTCACTCTTCCTCAGAAGGAACAGGTATTAGTGAATTATTTTCCTACTCACTCTTCCTCAGAAGGAACAGGTATTAGTGAATTAGTTCCCTACTCACTCTTCCTCAGAAGGAACAGGTATTAGTGAATTATTTTCCTACTCACTCTTCCTCAGAAGGAACAGGTATTAGTGAATTAGTTTCCTACTCACTCTTCCTCAGAAGGAACAGGTATTAGTGAATTAGTTCCCTACTCACTCTTCCTCAGAAGGAACAGGTATTAGTGAATTATTTTCCTACTCACTCTTCCTCAGAAGGAACAGGTATTAGTGAATTAGTTCCCTACTCACTCTTCCTCAGAAGGAACAGGTATTAGTGAATTATTTTCCTACTCACTCTTCCTCAGAAGGAACAGGTATTAGTGAATTATTTTCCTACTCACTCTTCCTCAGAAGGAACAGGTATTAGTGAATTATTTTCCTACTCACTCTTCCTCAGAAGGAACAGGTATTAGTGAATTAGTTTCCTACTCACTCTTCCTCAGAAGGAACAGGTATTAGTGAATTATTTTCCTACTCACTCTTCCTCAGAAGGAACAGGTATTAGTGAATTAGTTTCCTACTCACTCTTCCTCAGAAGGAACAGGTATTAGTGAATTATTTTCCTACTCACTCTTCCTCAGAAGGAACAGGTATTAGTGAATTAGTTCCCTACTCACTCTTCCTCAGAAGGAACAGGTATTAGTGAATTATTTTCCTACTCACTCTTCCTCAGAAGGAACAGGTATTAGTGAATTAGTTTCCTACTCACTCTTCCTCAGAAGGAACAGGTATTAGTGAATTAGTTCCCTACTCACTCTTCCTCAGAAGGAACAGGTATTAGTGAATTATTTTCCTACTCACTCTTCCTCAGAAGGAACAGGTATTAGTGAATTAGTTCCCTACTCACTCTTCCTCAGAAGGAACAGGTATTAGTGAATTATTTTCCTACTCACTCTTCCTCAGAAGGAACAGGTATTAGTGAATTAGTTTCCTACTCACTCTTCCTCAGAAGGAACAGGTATTAGTGAATTATTTTCCTACTCACTCTTCCTCAGAAGGAACAGGTATTAGTGAATTATTTTCCTACTCACTCTTCCTCAGAAGGAACAGGTATTAGTGAATTATTTTCCTACTCACTCTTCCTCAGAAGGAACAGGTATTAGTGAATTAGTTCCCTACTCACTCTTCCTCAGAAGGAACAGGTATTAGTGAATTAGTTCCCTACTCACTCTTCCTCAGAATGAACAGGTATTAGTGAATTATTTTCCTACTCACTCTTCCTCAGAAGGAACAGGTATTAGTGAATTAGTTTCCTACTCACTCTTCCTCAGAAGGAACAGGTATTAGTGAATTAGTTCCCTACTCACTCTTCCTCAGAAGGAACAGGTACCGTATTAGTGAATTATTTTCCTACTCACTCTTCCTCAGAAGGAACAGGTATTAGTGAATTATTTTCCTACTCACTCTTCCTCAGAAGGAACAGGTATTAGTGAATTATTTTCCTACTCACTCTTCCTCAGAAGGAACAGGTATTAGTGAATTAGTTCCCTACTCACTCTTCCTCAGAAGGAACAGGTATTAGTGAATTAGTTCCCTACTCACTCTTCCTCAGAAGGAACAGGTATTAGTGAATTAGTTTCCTACTCACTCTTCCTCAGAAGGAACAGGTATTAGTGAATTATTTTCCTACTCACTCTTCCTCAGAAGGAACAGGTATTAGTGAATTAGTTTCCTACTCACTCTTCCTCAGAAGGAACAGGTATTAGTGAATTAGTTCCCTACTCACTCTTCCTCAGAAGGAACAGATATTAGTGAATTAGTTTCCTACTCACTCTTCCTCAGAAGGAACAGGTATTAGTGAATTAGTTCCCTACTCACTCTTCCTCAGAAGGAACAGATATTAGTGAATTAGTTTCCTACTCACTCTTCCTCAGAAGGAACAGATATTAGTGAATTAGTTCCCTACTCACTCTTCCTCAGAAGGAACAGATATTAGTGAATTAGTTTCCTACTCACTCTTCCTCAGAAGGAACAGGTATTAGTGAATTAGTTCCCTACTCACTCTTCCTCAGAAGGAACAGGTATTAGTGAATTAGTTCCCTACTCACTCTTCCTCAGAAGGAACAGGTATTAGTGAATTATTTTCCTACTCACTCTTCCTCAGAAGGAACAGGTATTAGTGAATTATTTTCCTACTCACTCTTCCTCAGAAGGAACAGGTATTAGTGAATTATTTTCCTACTCACTCTTCCTCAGAAGGAACAGGTATTAGTGAATTATTTTCCTACTCACTCTTCCTCAGAAGGAACAGGTATTAGTGAATTATTTTCCTACTCACTCTTCCTCAGAAGGAACAGGTATTAGTGAATTATTTTCCTACTCACTCTTCCTCAGAAGGAACAGGTATTAGTGAATTATTTTCCTACTCACTCTTCCTCAGAAGGAACAGGTATTAGTGAATTAGTTCCCTACTCACTCTTCCTCAGAAGGAACAGGTATTAGTGAATTAGTTCCCTACTCACTCTTCCTCAGAAGGAACAGATATTAGTGAATTAGTTTCCTACTCACTCTTCCTCAGAAGGAACAGGTATTAGTGAATTATTTTCCTACTCACTCTTCCTCAGAAGGAACAGGTATTAGTGAATTATTTTCCTACTCACTCTTCCTCAGAAGGAACAGGTATTAGTGAATTAGTTTCCTACTCACTCTTCCTCAGAAGGAACAGGTATTAGTGAATTAGTTTCCTACTCACTCTTCCTCAGAAGGAACAGGTATTAGTGAATTAGTTCCCTACTCACTCTTCCTCAGAAGGAACAGGTACCGTATTAGTGAATTATTTTCCTACTCACTCTTCCTCAGAAGGAACAGGTATTAGTGAATTATTTTCCTACTCACTCTTCCTCAGAAGGAACAGGTATTAGTGAATTAGTTCCCTACTCACTCTTCCTCAGAAGGAACAGGTATTAGTGAATTAGTTTCCTACTCACTCTTCCTCAGAAGGAACAGGTATTAGTGAATTATTTTCCTACTCACTCTTCCTCAGAAGGAACAGGTATTAGTGAATTAGTTTCCTACTCACTCTTCCTCAGAAGGAACAGGTATTAGTGAATTAGTTCCCTACTCACTCTTCCTCAGAAGGAACAGATATTAGTGAATTAGTTTCCTACTCACTCTTCCTCAGAAGGAACAGGTATTAGTGAATTAGTTCCCTACTCACTCTTCCTCAGAAGGAACAGATATTAGTGAATTAGTTTCCTACTCACTCTTCCTCAGAAGGAACAGATATTAGTGAATTAGTTTCCTACTCACTCTTCCTCAGAAGGAACAGGTATTAGTGAATTATTTTCCTACTCACTCTTCCTCAGAAGGAACAGGTATTAGTGAATTAGTTTCCTACTCACTCTTCCTCAGAAGGAACAGGTATTAGTGAATTAGTTTCCTACTCACTCTTCCTCAGAAGGAACAGGTATTAGTGAATTAGTTTCCTACTCACTCTTCCTCAGAAGGAACAGGTATTAGTGAATTAGTTTCCTACTCACTCTTCCTCAGAAGGAACAGGTATTAGTGAATTATTTTCCTACTCACTCTTCCTCAGAAGGAACAGGTATTAGTGAATTAGTTTCCTACTCACTCTTCCTCAGAAGGAACAGATATTAGTGAATTAGTTCCCTACTCACTCTTCCTCAGAAGGAACAGATATTAGTGAATTAGTTTCCTGCTGGTATTTACAGCTACAACATACATCACTAAAGTTGAAATGGAGCTAGATCAGTATTTTTATTGCCGTATGGACCAGAGTATGGTACAAATAGAGAAAGGTGGCCTATTCCCTCTTGAATCTCCTGCACGAAGTGAAAAAGCAAACAATTGATCTCATAATTAAATAATTTTTTTTATTCTTAAGATGCCGATTGTCAAGATATGGACGAATGTGGATGTGATGAGTATAAATGACTGAATGTTACAACTAAGGACAACTATTTCTTAGGAAGTGTCACTAACTATTTAGCCCAATGAAAATTGAACAGCTGGTGGTTATCAGCTGATCCCTTTCAAAATTTGCTATGACTTCGATTGGGATCAAATTGAGAACCTTTAGCTTTAGAAGATGGGCTTTAACCAAACTACTCTACCGACCACTGGCTTAGCTTTATGGAAGATCTTTTTCTAATTTTTATTTTATCAAAAGACAAGAGTATTTTAAACTTACAATTTTTTTGGAGGTAAAATTGTAACACACTATCAAGCCCAACTACGTATATAAGTAAACAGCTCCTAACAAGACTATATGGTCTGATATAAGAAAATGACAAACAAAAATAAGTATCTAACAGTACTGTGATGTTGTGATTGTTGTACTGGCCCGTTTACCAGTGCTTTGAGGAATTTAAGTCTGAATGATGTTTGACACGATTATATCTATCCACAATACAAATTCAAGTGTAGAAAGCACTGAAGGCAGATAATTTACAAATTCTAATTATACAAAGTTTTATGTGACAAATTAAAACCAGAATAGAAAAAATATTCTTATTTTGCTTTACATAAATCTTAACATGGAGTATAAAGTTATGTTTAGTTAACTAGACATTTTTTGTATTCCCTCCATATAGGCCAGGAAGTGAGTCAGTTTTCCTATCTGTGGTCATCATTATGAAATTACACTAAAAATAAAAATTTTTCAGAACTTACATCTCCAGTTTTTGGGTCAAACCAGTCTGAAATATCCTTTCCAGCAAACGCAATGATTGGCTTAATTTCTGGCGATTCTATATGTTCTTGGATTAAAGGTGTAAGATCTCTAACAACTCCTAAAATAATAACCCAACAATCATTTACACTGTTATGTACTACAACTTCACTTGGAGTGAAAAATGTCAATGTTTTGTTTTTTAATTTTCTAATGAAATCCTTGAATGGAACCTGCAGTCTTTCTTCATTACACTTGAGTCTGAAATTTGTGTAATTATTTTCACACATTTTTTTTAAAGAAGTTGAGGAAATTAAGAAAGGTATAAACTTAATTTAAGAAATACTTATTCATGATAGTTATCATAATTATTTTGTGTAAATGAAAATCAATATTTATTTGACAAGACTTAAAAAAATGAAAAAAAGAATAAATAGTAATAAACTGTTTTTTTTTACATTCACATATGGTAGCAGAACATTATTTAATCTTGCATCTGGCAGTCATAAAGCTACAAAATTGCAGCCTCTTTATTTATTTTTACTTATTACATTCCAACGGTCAAGACCATTTTAGAATTGAATTCATGCAAACAGATGCTACTAATAACTATCCTAATATGTACTCTAGTGTATATTAATATAAATTAAGTTATTGTATATACAGGATATCTAAAACTAGTGAACAGGAATATAATTTGTAAATTAATTATTTAACAAGGAAACAAGGAGAGAACAAGGCAGACCTGAAATTAAACATGCAACATGAAAACTAGCTAATTAGAGTCAAATTATACCTGATAAATCAAGACTAAGTTCTAGTAAATTTTTGGTACTAGGTACTTTGGTATATATATATATATTTTTTTTCTTTTTTAATATGTAGGAGAAAATACCTTTTGAGCAAATAACATTCACCCTGCGGAACTGGCGCCAAGTCTCACATACCCGAGCGCTGTTGTAATGGTTAGTGTGGGTGAGTATGGTGAGTATAGTCGTCATTCCCATATACCTTGTGGCTTTTCATTTATTCACGTTTCGGGTCTGTCAGACTTGGCACCAGTGCTCACATTACATATTTTTCAAGTTTGTGTTTTCAAATTTATTATATTTAGGTGTATGTGTATGCAATTTACAAGCCAAATATGTGTTATTTTTGTGTATTATATCTGTCGTTTGAGTTATGATAACATCTTTATTTGTTATTATTATACAGGGTGTCCCGTAAGTAACCAGCCAAACTTCTGGAGGTCACTCCTTGGGTTAAAACAAACAAAAAATTTCAAATGTACAAATCGTCTATCTCACTCTGTTATCCGGCTATCTGTCTGTATGTGTTTTTTAGTAAAAACTTAATATCTCTAAAGTTATTTAAGATAAAACCATGAAAATTTGTATGAATGTTGAACTTTATAGTGTTCATGTACTGTTTAAATTTCATTTATTTACAGTAACCCATTTCAAAATGGCGGCCATTTTAAATTTTTAAAGCCAAATATCTTGATAACCTTAAATTTTACTAAAAACATGTAAGTTACAAAGAAGTTTAAGAATTTATTTCTAAACATAATTATATACAAATTTTTAAGATTGAACAACTATTAACTGAGATATTACAATTTTTATCAAATAAAAATACGCTTGATATTAATAAAATTGGAAACTTTAGTAAAGTGACATTTATTTACTAAAAACTAAATACAGTGGGAGTAGGTTAGAAGTGACGTTTATTACAGCACAAAAACAACAGTAAAGAAAAACAAAAGAAAAAATACTAGTTATCCTACAACATGTGCTCAAAGTGCCCACCATCCATGTTTATGCATCGTTCTAGTCGATTTCTCATAGAACTTCTCATTCGTTCAAATACACCCGGTTTCTGTCTAATCGTATTACAGCCATCCACTATTTTTCCCTTAACATTTCAATACTTCCAACAGGTGTTTGGTATACTAAAGATTTAAGGTAACCCCATAGAAAGAAGTCCAGGGGGTTTAAATCAGGAGACATGGCAAAAACCACAAAAACTATCTCAAGAACCCCATAACATCACTGTTTTTGTTTAGTAACCAATCAATAACAAATAAAATAGGTGTTTTCTAACAATGAACTGTCAATATTACAGTCAGCTGATAATCATTGACTGTATGTATTTTCAATTTCCAAATCTGCTGTAAACATCTATTTAGCACTAATCTAATTTTTAGTAAATAAATGTCACTTTACTACATGACACTTTGAGAAAATGTTGTAGGATCACTAGTATTTTTTTCTTTTGTTTTTCTTTACTGTTGTTTTTGTGTTGTAATAAACGTCACTTCTAACCTACTCCCACTGTATTTAGTTTTTAGTAAATAAATGTCACTTTACTAAATTTTTCAATTTTATTAATAACAAGAGTACTTATATTTGATAAAAATTGTAATATCTCAGTTAATAGTTGTTCAATCTTAAAAATTTTTATATAATTATTTTTAGAAATAAATTCTTAAACTTTTATGTAACTTACATGTTTTTAGTAAAATTTAAGGTTATCAAGATATTTTGCTTTAAAAATTTAAAATGGCCGCCATTTTGAAATGGGTTACTGTAAACAAATGAAATTTAAATAGTACATGAACACTATAAAGCTAAACAATTATACATATTTTCATGGTTTTATCTTAAATAACTTTAAAGGTATTAAGCTTTTAGTAAAAAACACATACAGACAGATAGCCGGGTAATGGAGCGAGATAGACGATTTGTACATATGAAATTTTTTGTTTGTTTTAATCCAAGGAATGACCTCCAGAAGTTTGGCTGGTTACTTACGGGACAGCCTGTATATTCATACAGTTTTTCTTTTTTTATCTCTTTGTCTATCATATACAATTCACTGTAGTCTTTATATTAGCATCTAATTGTTATATCCAATGTACATCTGGACGATGTAGAGAATAATATTTCTGAAGAGGAGTTTGACAAGTTCGACCAAGAGGAGAAAGATTCTATCAAGAAAATAGTTTTATTTTCTTACCTAAATATATTTATTAGTAAGCAAAGTTATAGGAGAAACATTTGCATTGATGTGTTTAGACATATATTAAATATTTTTAATATTTAACTTTGGGTCAGTGAGACTTGGCGCCAATACTCATGTCACAAACCGCCAATGCCGCAGGGCTAGACATGCAATATATTTATTTATTTATTTCCTAACCGCAAAGCCATAACACAAATTACAACATCAAATATATCAAAAATATATATGATGATAAAATATGACATTTTCACGATACAACAATTAGATGCTAATATATAGACTACAGTGAATAGTATATGATAAACAAAGAGATAATATATATATTTATGTATATAATCGTATAATATATAAAATTATAATCGTATCATAATCAATCAAAACTCTTTAATCTTTAAGTGGCTCACTAATTTATGATAAATGTAGCCTAATTTAAATTCTAACACAACAAGTTGTAAGTAACAATAGATTGATTAATTTATTTTTGGTCACAACAATTTGTAAGTAACAATAGATTGATTGATTTAATTTTGGTTACTGGTGTGTAATTTTCATAATTCCTCCTAATATCGATGACACATTTTACAAAATTTTTGTTTGCTTTGCTTGTTATTCCATTTGCTTTGTTTTGTGACAGTTCATTACTACTGCTCTGGCAATGCAGTTAGGTATTGTAAGTTATGCTATTATTTGCTCTGTTAGACTAACATGAAAATATTCAGTCTACGGTAAGGCATAAAATAACATAATATATCTAATGTTGTTTGTAGTATTTTAAAATGTTACTATAGAATTTTTTTAACTTAACTCAGTTAACATGGGCCTGTTGGCCTGTAGTACTGACTGCTGGCTCAGTTGGAGATTCAAACCTTGGACATGCCCTCTGAAGTTCGAACCCTTATCTACTGAGCCCTAATGCTGGCATACATACATACTGCTCCTATATGCTAGCTTTGTGCTAGGTTAGTGTAAAATGTGATTTCCGGGAGTGGTCATTTTTTTTAAATGTTCGATCCCTGTGGAAAGGTTCCCCCAGACCATCTCTCGCTTTTGTCCCAGTTGACCCCCCTGTTTAAAACTCCTTCTAGCGCCACTGCTTTGAAGATCCTGCTATGAAGCTCTGGACAGTCTACTCCAGTGTTGAGCAGACGATGCAGAAAGAGAATATTGTACTGAGAGTGGCGAGATTCCAGTAGAACTATGCCCAGGAGTGTTGCAATCTACTCAACGGGAACA
Source organism: Stictocephala bisonia (assembly GCA_035578905.1). Lineage (NCBI taxonomy): Eukaryota > Metazoa > Arthropoda > Insecta > Hemiptera > Membracidae > Stictocephala > Stictocephala bisonia. The sequence continues at coordinate 2,226,851 of JAQJVL010000088.1, read as the reverse complement.
GTGGAGAAATTGTAAACAAGCGAAGCCCAACAACTCGAAGAAAGCGTTGTTGCTCACCTTTGATTTTCTTCTTCAGATACTGCTGATGAGGTGCCAAGACAATAGAGCAATATTCCAGATGAGGTCTGACAAGAGTGAAGTAGAAAATCTTCAAAACATTGATGTTAGAAATAAGGCTCCACATTCTGCAGAAGAAAGATAACTGGAAAAACACTTTAGAAAAACACTATTGAATCCAATAACCCTCATATTGACAAGAGGTGTCCATGGCTGCCTTATCAAATGCCTTGGATAAATTCAGTGCGACTGAGTCAATTTGTTTATGTTCACTGAAAGCTTCAATTACACCCGACTCAAACACAAGATTTGTGGCAGCTGATCTTCCAACCATAAAACCATGCTGGCAAGAAGAAAGAGAATCGGAAGCCACGTTAAGCCGTTGGTCCCCAGGTTAAGTGATAGAGAGGGCTTCTTAGCCTTAACTTCACCTGGTGAAATAAGACGATCTTTAACTTTAACATCCAATAGCTCAGTTGATTTTAGAGAAAACCTAACGTTCAAATACTTTAGCAAGGACAGGGAGTATAGCTATCGGTCAATAATTCCTAATGTCTTTCTTGAGCCATTTTTATGGATAGGGATTATGAATCTTCTCTTAATGGCATCTGGGAAAACTCTAAATGAGAAAGATATATTGAACAGGGTTGTTCCAAAAGGGGGTAACATTACCTCACAACTGATGGAGGAATAGAGTCGGGACTACATCCCTTGGATGTGTCAAGATACAAGATAACTCTGTGAACATCAGCCACTGACACAGAACAAGCAGACATATTGAGGAGTGAGGATGAGGTACATTGCCCTTTTGGTTACTGTAGACTGTCGAGAAATATTTTGCAAACAATCCAGCAATAAACATATTGTCTGAAGCTGTAATGCCGTCCGGCAGTAGTTCAGAGGGAGTGTTATTACCTTTAGTATTGTCCTTTAGGTATCCTCAGAAAACCTTGGGATTTGCTCTGAATGCTCACTTGGACATGCAAACCCTATCGATTGAAGCAAACCCTGACAAGATCCTTACAACTGGCTTTAACAGCAGACAATTTGTTGTAGTCAGATATGTCCAAAGTACTCTTATATTTCTTGTGGAGAATCTTTTTCTGAATGATCAAAATCTTCAGTTCCTTGGAAAACCATACAGGAAATGCGATGATCCAATTTGCTTCACAGGAGAGTTACCAAGAACACAGTCACTAATAGTACTGCAGAGCTACATGGAACCAGATTTATACAAAGATTTAAATTGGAGGAGGTATCACTAGCATATGTTATACTCTATTCTAATATTCATCCATGACACTTGCAAGGGCTAGCAATTTCCTCCGGACAGACACTGTGCTATCCTTGAACATGTAAATTATGTCTTCAAATTCGTTACCAAGACGTACCATTCTTACTATGGGATTGTCGTGCCTACATGTGTAGTGACGTCTAACAGCTTTTAAGAACGGATTCCAGTTGGTATTCGAAAGTCTGCCTGCGCAAGCAAAGCAGGTTATCATGTTAAAGTAATGTTCATTTCCAGTTTAATCTTAATACATATGTTTTTTCTTTCTGATAGTTCAGATGGCGTTAAACTATTCAGAATAGGTTTATTATTATTAATTATATTAAGCCAGCTGTTTTTTATAAAGTTATTGTTCTTTAGTAATTTTTATTTTTGCCATTAACAAAAATACAGTTTGTTTAAATGTTTCGGACTACTCTTTATTTAGTAGGAATTGCAAAAGGTTATGGGTTCCAGTTCACGCAAATAGACTGAATAAAGATATCGAACTGGAAAGTCCGAAATGGTGTCGAAAATTGTTTTGTTGTGGAGTATCATTGTTCAGCATTTGTTTAGTAAATGGATCTGGCGAAACACATCAAACCTTTGGCTGGTGAAGCAGATTAACCAATATGGAAAAGAAAATACCGCGACTTGCTAGATTATCACGAAGGTGCTTTGGATGTTATCGACGGGAAGATCGTGAAACCGGAGCCCTTAGTAGTTGGTGAAGTAGATGAAAAAGTCAAGACGAAACACCAAAAGGCAAATGATTTTTTCCGCAAGGCAAATAGTTACCGTACGTAAAATGTATGATATCAATTTTAGTTACTGACACAGTTTATCAAAAGATTATGGATAAAGAAACAGCTTATGAAGCGTGGGAAGCGTTAAAGTCGAATTTTGAGGCATTGTCCAAAGATCAGTTATTCAAAATATGCACAGAATTCTTTGCATTTAGTTGGAATAATAGAGATGATGTTTCAACCCACGTTGCTAAATTAAGAAGTTTGTGGATTAGACTCAATAATGGTTTGAAATCCACTAATGAAAATGCACTGCCAGATTTACTCCTTGTTTGTAAAGTTTTGCAAACTTTGCCGAAAGATTTTGAGAATTTCAGGTCCAGTTGGATGTTATTATCAAAAAACGCAGAGAGAACGTTTGATGAACTGTTACACAATTGTGTATGTATGAAAGAAATTTCAGAAAGGTAACAGAGGACACCACTGAAGAAGCATTATTTGCAAAAATTGGGAAGCAAAAACTTAAGCCACAGAGGTCCAAAGAAAACGACACTTGTAATTATTGCAAAAAGAAGGGACATTGGATAAAAACATGCAAAAATTGGATTGCTTGTCAAGTGGAGACGAGTTCATCAGGATGGTGGTTCGACAATGGAGATACGAAGCATGTGACGAATTCTCCAGATCAGTTTTTGACATTTCAAAAATTTCAAAATCCCTGTGCAATCAAAGCTGCTGGAAAAGAAACGCTCAATGCCAAAAGGGAACCATTGAAATTCGTTCTTTCACTGAAGAAAAAAAACCCTCTGAAGATGACCCTAACCGATGTGTGGTATGTTCCGAAGATCTCGAAGAACCTTTTTTCTGTTTTAGCAGCTCAAGACAAAAATGAAAACAGCAAGTTTCACTCAACAACAACCAAGTGCTGGCTGGAAGTAGATGGAAAAATTGTGTTATGTGGAAGTCGAGAGAAAGGTGGAACTTTGTACAAGGCAGCTATAGAACCAGTTATTCCTGAAAAAGAGGAGAGGGTCAACATCGCAGAAGCAGAAAATTCGACGCTGCAGCTATATCACGAGAGATGGGGACACCAAGACAAGTGACACGTAAGGGATATGCTCAAAAGAGAGTTAGGTATTACCGTGAAGCTGGTGAGAGATATTTGTGAGCCCTGTATTTTTGGAAAAGCGCATCGCTTACCTTTTGGCACTCGAGTAACAGCAACAAAATCTGGAGAACTTATTTTCACTGATATTGTAGGCCCATTTTGAGAATCTTTCAGTAAGAAACGGTTTAGTCATTTTCAAAGACAGCTATTCAAAGTTTCGTTATGGCTCTGAAATGAAACAGAAATCAGATGTGCGAGTTGTGTTGAAACAGTTTTTAGCACATGCTTGGGCACAACATTAAAGAGCTACTCAGTGACAATGGTGGTGAATTCGACTGTGAAGAGGTTAGGACCATTCTAGCAGAGAATGGAATTACGCAGAGACTGACAGCGCCCTACACACCAGAACAGAATGGTGGCAATGAGCGTGAAAACCGAACAACAATTGAGATAGCAATGAGCGTAAAGTACTCGAATAGTGAAGTTGATTTTCCAGATGCGATATGGGCAGAGTTCGTGTCATTGGCCATTTACATTTTGAACAGAACAGGAAAATCTTCAAAAGAAGGGATAAGTACTTATGAACTGTGGTTTGAAAAGAAGCAGAGAATCAAACATCTGCGCATTATTGGATCTTCTTGCTACGTCCATATACCTGCTGAGAAGAGAAAGAAAATGGACAAGAAAGCAGTCAAAGAATTCCTTGTTGGATATGATGGTGATGAGCGGTACAGAATTTACATTCCGAACGACCATTTGAGTTACCAATGAAAGATATTGGAAATAAAATTCAAGATGAAGTTGATGAGCGAGAGGTCGAAGAAAAGGGTGAAGAAGAAGAAGAAGACAGAGTTAGTGAGTCACAGATGGATGCTGAAGAAAATATGCAGAAGAAATCTGAAAGAATTTTGAGAGATCGATCGACTTTGAAGAAACCCAAACATCTTGAACCATACATCCTGCTAGTAGAGGATTTCATAAATAAAATTACCGACGATCCTGAGACGTTCGAAGATGCCCTGAAGAGCAGTGATTCTTTCGAGTGGAAGAAAGCCATGGATCGTGAAATTGCCTCATTGAAGGAAAACCAGACGTGGATTTTGACAGATCTTCCACCTGGTGCAAAGGCCATTCCATGCAAGTGGGTCTTCCGACTAAAGAAAAATCCTGACGGCAGTATTGACAAGTACAAGGGACGGTTGGTCGTAAAGGGGTTTAATCAACGATACGGCATTGAGTACAGTGAAACGTTCAGTCCAGTGGCCCGAATGGGGACAAATCCGTTCGATTCTCAGCGTAGCAGCAAGTGAGAATATGCAATTAATGCAATTTGACGTTTCAACCGCTTTCCTCTATGGAAAACTTGAAAAGACAGTTTTTATGAGACAGCCCCAAGGATACGAAGATGGAACCAGCAAGTAATGCCGACTTCAAAGAAGCTTATATGGTCTCAAACAAGCACCAAGATGCTGGAACAAATGCCTGGGAGTCTTTCTTCAAGAAAATAGATTCAAGACCAGTAATGCTGATCCATGCTTATTCATTCGAGAGAGGGGTGGTAAAAAGCTGATCATCACAATCTATGTGGATGATGGTATTGTAGCTGGAACAGATACAAGGGAGATGGAAGTTTTTATTGAAGAGTTGAAAAAGGAGTTCAAAATTGTTTCGAAAAATGCAGACTATTTCTTAGGACTTCAAATAGAACAACAAAAAGAGTCTATAAAAATTCATCAGGAAACCTATGCTAAGAAAATTTTGGAACGTTTCAATTTTTCAGAATGTAGACCAGTTTCGACTCCAATGCTCAAAAGTGCAGAAATTTCCACACAAGGGAAAGTTGACCATGAGATTAAATTTCCCTACAGACAAGCTGTTGGAGCACTGATGTACTTATGCTTGGAACCAGACCTAGCGTACAGTGTAGGATTCATCTCGAGATCCTTCGAAAATCCAACTAAAGAAGATGTTGGGCGAGTCAAGAGGATTTTCCGTTACATTGCAGGGACTCTGGACCTTGGAATAGTAGGAACAGAGTAGAGGCTGGAGTTTTGGAGATCTACAGTGATGCTGATTTCGGAGGATGCATGAACTCAGGCCGTTCAACCTCTGGAGACATTGTGAAATATTCAGGAGGAGCTGTTTCTTGGCTTAGCCAACGACAAGCAGTTCTAGCTACATCAACAACGGAAGCAGAAATCATAGCAGCGAACGAAGGAGCTAAGGAAGCAATTTGGCTGAGCAGACTCTTTAAAGAAATCACAAAACTCAAAGACGTTCCTGTTATCCAAGTTGACAATACCGCTGCACTAAGACTTGCTCAAAACCCTGAGTTTCACCGCAGAACCAAGCACATTTCTATAAAACACTTTTTCATCCGAGAAAAAGTAACTGAAGGAAAACTGGGTATCCAACAAATATGCACAGAACACCAACTAGCAGACATAATGTCAAAGCCGTTGTCAAGAACACGCCTGAAGATCTTAAGTATGAAAATGGGACTTATATGAATTATAAGTACAAGAGAGTTAACAATTTATAGTGTACTTTCACTGAGCTAAATTGTTCTCTTATTTATTTATTTTATTTTTTTTTATTTTTTTTAAATTTTCTTTACTCTACGCTTAAACTGTCATTAACAAGGGAAAGTGTTAAAGTAATGTTCATTTCCAGTTTAATCTTAATACATATGTTTTTTCTTTCTGATAACTCAGATGGCGTTAAACTATTCAGTATAGGTTTATTATTATTAATTATATTAAGCCAGCTATTTTTTATAAAGTTGTTGCTCTTTAGTAAGTTTAATTTTCGCCATTAACAAAAAATTTGTTGAAATGTTTCGGACTACTCTTTATTTAGTAGGAATTGCAACAAATCAACCGGTCCATGTACGATTTTGTGGAGGAAAAGCACATCACCAACACTGCATCTAACATGAAGGTTCTGCAAATGAAGGTCAGCCTGCAGTGCAGTCACAGGAGCGTCATGGTACAGGAAGCCCTGACGAACACCCATAAGTCTGAGGAACTTCTTGTGAATACCTTCGATTCTGTATATGAGCCTGCAATGATAAGGTGATCTTATGTGTGCAATCATTGATTTTATATATATATAATCAAGGGTATAATTTCAATATTTAACCTTTATAGGACTGTAAACATTTTTGTTATTTGGACACATGGTGTTTTGATGTGATTTAGACTTATTATGAGCAAACTGAAAACACTGAGGTCAAAACTTTCGACGTTTTATGAAAACTTCATAGCTCTATTATTATAAAAGTAATATTGCAATGTTTGCTCCCAAATATATAGAACAAAATGGTGTATAAACACTAATCTATTCTACTTTGTACTAAATTTTAAAATATTAATGTATAGTGTTTTATTTTTTATTACATGTAGTTCTTTATTAAATACTTAATAAAAATTAAAAAAAAATTTAACATGTGAAGCAACATATTTATTTTTTTAACTCTATTTTTTTGAAGTTATATTTTATAAAAATTGATAAATAATGATTTTATGTAGTAAAAAGTAGTAATAGTACAAGTTCATAATTTAGGCAAAACTTATTATAGATAGGGGGCTTAGATTGTCACCTACTGAAAGCACCGGTGCGAGAGTTGCACTAGTAATGAAGTGAGATAGATAACAACTCTTCCCCCCACCGTGTCATGCAATTTTAAAATCTTCATAGAAACTAGGCAAATGGAAGATTGTGTGTAGCAGCATTGTAGCAAGCCCCACCCTCTACGTCATTAGCAGCCATTGGTTGGTTTGATTAACGCTAAGGAATCAAGCATAAAGCGATTAAATTAAACCATTATTTAGTATTCAAATAATAATTAATAATAAAAATAACACAATGAAAAGTAATGTAAAGAATAAACAACAAAATTAGTTCAATTCATCACAGTTATGTTTTACAACTGAACATTGTTGTGAAAGTTGAACACAGACCGGAACTTGAAGGCGAAAGTTTTATAAGGTGACACTGGTGGAATGTTTACCTCTACTTATGAAACCTTTATATGTACTAAATACAACACACAGGTAGCAATGTGTTCTTCCCAATTACAAATAATGGACAGTGTATTATTTACCATAAAAGCTGTTTCCATTACATATATGTCCAGAATATTTCTTGAAATATTATTACTCATGCCTTATCCCCGTTACAAATAGTAAATGTAGCCCTATCTAGCTTTAATTGTTTTTCATATACTTTTCATCCATGTGCTGTAGCCACTTTTTTCTTTGAAGCAGGGTATTTATGTTCCCAATGAGCATAATATTTATTATGTTCATACAATGTATTATATTTTGTTCATAGGCATAAATACCAAATAAACTTAGCATATGATGAGGCCATTAATCCACTTTATTTCCGAACTAAAGTACAAAGTACTTTTGTTAAATAATTACATCGTACTTAAGATTTTTTTTATAAGATTTTAAAATTTCAATCTGAATTTCAATTTTTCTTTTTCCTTTCTTTTATTTTGGAACCTCTGGCATTGAAATCTATACGAGATATGCATTATGTGTGAGAGAATTTTAATTGGAAGCCTTGCAAAATAGGGTTAATTTGTCAAAAACGATTACTGTATTTTAAAATGAGGATAGTCATCTGTTCTTATAAGCAAAAGAAACGTATTTACTCTATGCTAATGGAATTTCCGGTTCTATTAGGATATCCACTCATTTTTTTGACTAGGGATAACCTCACTTTCATTTCATATTCCACATCATTCCATTCCTCACAATTACTAACCCGACCCGATCCCCATCATCCGCTTCGTGGGGTTGGGATTTTGTGTGTTTCATGTGTATAAATTAATTCAAAATTTTAGTAACATATTAATCTCTTATTTAATATAATGGCAGATGCAGCAGTTGATAAGGTAATGCATTCAATCTATGAGTTAGTTATTAATTTACCATTTTGTAAGTTCTTAGGGAAGAACAGTTTGTTGTTACAGCATGTTTGAGGTTATACTGGTTTTTGTTGTTTCCATTTTTCAATATAATTAAGTAAGTTTAGACTTTGAATAGTTGGCCTATTACATATTTAAATGAAATGTGCTCCCTCTTTCTTTTCAAAATTATTTTTTAGGGCATTGTAAATTTATTTAGTGGGATGAGCCTATTGTTATTTAACATATGTACAGTGTTGTGGAAGGATGTCAGAAAACCAAGTCTTAAGTTGGTATTAAAATGGTAATTGGTGATTATGTTCATACTACTTTTAACTATTGGTCTAATAGGCCTAGGTAGTCTATAAATGATTCAAATGATTTATTCAGCCATTAAATTTTACATAACAATAGGCCAAGTCATATAAAGTAAAAAGCATACATCATGCAGCATTACAAATTCTAATTGCTAAATAACCTAGGTTATAGCTAATAAAAAAACATGCAAAATCATAACAATAAAAAACAAACTTGCAAATCATCATGTGCTAAACATTAAAACATGCAATCATCATGCCAAATATTTGTGGTAACATACCTTCAGAAGTTTGCTCTAACCTATAAATACTCCCCCAAGCATTTGTGGTCTAAGTTGAAATATTCATCAAGACAGTAAATTGGATTGTCTATGAGCCAATTTTTTAGCACCTTTGAAAATTTGGAAGAGCCCTTATAGATAACGGTAGTTTATTATCTACAATCTAATACCTGTAACAGGAAAACAAGATGAGGATTTATGCAATCTAAGTCTAGACATAAAAATATTATTGTTACCTCTAGTGCGCTGGGGGTATACATTATTGTTTAACATTAGGGATCCTTCTCTTCTTTTTATCTCTAAAATACAATCATGCACATATAGGTTCACAACAGTTAGGACTCTATTTTGTACAAATAATGGCTTACAGTGGTCCAACCAGCCAGCACCAGACATAAGGTGAATTGCCCTCTTCTGCAGCAACAGAATTTTGTGGGTACAAGTGGTGTGTCCCCAGAGCCTGATTCAATAAGAAAATACAGAATGTGCAGAAATAAATACAGAATGAAAATAAGAAAATACAAAATTAGACCATAAAAGTCCAAATATAGGCCTAATTTATTAGTTTGCACTGTTAACGAAATATTAGTGCAAGCAGACTAGTCCTATTTAATCAGGATAAATAAATAATTTAGGTCACCAAGTCTAAAGCAATGCACCGTCCAGTAACATGTAAAGAAATAGGTTAGGCTGATTGTTTATTGTGAGATTATTGATGAATCACACCCTGAACTCTTATGACATACAAGAGACTGTATCTTTTGTCTAGCCTCTTATGGTTGCAATCCTAAAGCAGTTTTTATTCATGTTCTTAAGTCTCTTGGTAGCATAACTATTTCAATTCTGGATAAAGATAAGTCATCAACAATTTCATTAAAAAAATTATATAACTATAGCCTTGGCCTATTTACTGCCAGCGCCCATAGCGTTTGGACGTGCATATACCACCAGGGCATTTTGCAACAAAATGTAAGCTTTTACTAAAACTGTTGGAGAATTCTTATTTAAAAGATATCTAAATGCTGTTTTTATTGTTTTTCTTGTAATTGAACGTACCTGTTAGGGAATATTTGAAAAATAATATCTGGTCATATTTTCAATAAGTTTTTTGTAAGAAAAAGGAAAAAAAATGTTGAAAATTAATTTTTTTCTACTTAGAACCTATGTAATGGTTGACTAAAAATTCTTAGCTAAACTGGTGGTTGTTTATCATATTCTACATATAGGCCTATTTGTTAGTCTAGGGTGAAAAACCCACAGAATTATTATTAAAAAAGCAAGTCTACCATTTGTTGACAAACTGATTTTGCCACTTTTAACATTGTAACTAATTAAAAATTCAAGAATTATTTTTTGCTCAAAATTAGGTTCTAAAATTCTTCCATATTAACAAAAACAACACATTATACAACAAAAAAAGTTCATCATTTAAGATTATTAAAAAAAAAAAAAATATATACCATGCCAACAATGAAGACTGAGGAATTTACAGGTGGAACAACTTGTATAAGCTGTCTGCTAGATTGCTCAATGTTTTTTTTTTCCTAAAGACTATTGAAACAATATTGCGAATTAAAAAATGAAAAAAAATTCTATTAAATAATTTATTCCAATATTACGTAGATTTTGGAGGTTTTGGTTCATTATAGTCAGTTAAACATAAAATATTACGCGGGATTGTCGGCGGTTTTTGAGAGAAGTGCCGACGGCCGTACTGTACAGACGTCGGTGGTGAAGGAGCTTAAAATAAATAATTAAACAATTATAAATTTAGCAGTTGAATTATAAATGTACTAAATATTAAATATTTTTATTTTGTTTCTTAACTCTTTATTAAAAACAATAAGAACGCTTATTGTACTAACATATGAACTTGCGTGGATATTGTTAGTAAGTAATGCCATCTAGGTATCTTTTCATATGTGGAGCTCTGTATAAATATGTTTTGGGAATTTAAGTCAGAAGAAGTAGTTTCTTGTTGCCATATCAGGGAATATTTGAGTTCGATTTCCACCATGTACGCTTAATGGTTTGACTTTGTGCTCTGGTATCAGGGTCAACTGTTAACCTAACGCAAGCGTTATGCACACACAAGGGCTGATTGGTTATTGTCGCTGGTAGACTCCACATTTTATCATGACAACATTTGAAATTGATTTTTAACTCTTTAAGGACAGATTGGACAATCAAAGCACATCAAACACATAACTGTGGGAAAAAGACGTTATGGGCCATTTGACGCATCCTTGTACATAGTTTTGTCAATTGTTTAAACATAAATTACTATATAATTAATAAAATGGAGTTACCTTTTATAAAATGTAATCTTCAACAGGTTTCTTATCATACACCGTAAGTTGACAATTGATTCAATGATTTTTATTCAGCCTATCAACAAATCATACTACAGGTTAGGTCATGATACATGCTAAAGTGAAGATAAGATGCATGATAAAATAATAGTTGCTGTGATCAAGCACAAGTCAAACAACCAAGTGTTCAATTATTAAAAGTAACAAAGCAATCTTCAATAGAAAAAAAACATGCAAGCAATATACATTTATACAGAATACATGCAAACTAACATATGCTGAGTACATAATACTAAACGGGTGTCGGATGACCCCTCAAGAACAACAATTTCTGATTTTTAGCATTATGAAAACAAGTTGGCATTATGAAAGTATAGGACAAAATAGGGTGTTTTATCAGCAGTCTTTTTCATACAGTCTGACTCGGCATAGGGCCACAGTTTGGTCAGTATAGTGAACGTACATGAGTTAGTTTGTTTACGTCTGTGTTTTGGTTGGTAAACCAAACTTTTAACTCTTTTAACTTTTCATGTAATTGGAAAACTATGTATTGAAAACTCTACACATACAATGGTACAATAAATAAATTATTCTATACAAAAAATCTTAAAAGTATGTAATTTTACAGTTCCCATTTATTTCATTACGATTTGGTCAAACTTGATGACATGTGGTTTTTTTGCTATTTAAATTTAAAACAGTTTATGGACATAAGAAAGAATAGGTTTTCTACTAGTAAAATATTTAGTTGTTGTTATTATAAACAAAAATCTAAAAAAACATTGACTTCATTTTGTCAAAGTTGAATAATTTATATTTACCTAAACATAGTTTAAATTTTTTTCCAACACCAAACCATATAAATTTAGAAAAGTCTAAAACATTGTGGAAATCTGTATTCAAAGATATGAATTTTATTATAAAAGCTTGCAATAACCTCCATTTCGTGTCAGTCTTTTTCACTAATCCAGGTCTTGTATCATCACGTTTTTAAATAAATGATACTCCCAATAATTCCAAAATCTGGTATGGTCGTAAAAAGGTACTTTTATGGTTTCTGACACTCAATATTGCATGCATTGATTCTAGGTTAACCTGATTTAAATTACATTGTATTTTTATAGAAATAAGTTGTGCATGGGTGCCTAAGTACTTTTGAATAGTTACCAAATAAAAAATCTCATGGTTGTATTACTTGTTCTTGATTTAATTCATAGAATTTTTTATATTTCATTTGGTTAGTAAACAGTAGGCCTACCGGTACATAATTATCAAATTTTAAAACTAATCTTTACAGTTATACCATTAAAAATGTTGGTAACAATGCACTTTCACCCTCTTAAAATATGTAAATATTCTTTTCAAAATTGGTTAAACTGTAGATTTCCTGTCATAAAATGCCAAAATTAGGGGATCAACAACTTTTCATGCTTATCATTTTACTTCAATGAAACATGGTTAACAGGTAACAGGCAGATAGTGGTGAATCAGTGAAGTCTTTGTGCAATTTAACTATGATAAAAAAAGTATATGTATAAATACATTGTAACATTTTAGATACATAATGGCACTCCAATTTGTTTGTAAAGTTCTTGAGAGTTAGAAACTGCTCAAAAGTAAAATTTATTTTTGTTTATATTTCCTGATTAATTAGAAGTGGGCCTCATCAGATGCCCAATACATACGCGGCTCTACAAGGTACCAAACCTCTCGCACTTAATTGTTGTGTGGTAATCATTCTAAATGGGTGTATATTTGTGACCTCTGTGCAAGATTATTCTTTCATTCCAGTGAAACAATCCCAGGAAAATGCATTGGTGTGAATGCTTAACGGAGGTTGCCAGATGGACTCTCACATATACCACATTTTTCAGCATTGTTACAGTCCAAGGTCAGCATTGAATTTTTTTCCAGTGCTGAACCTGTGTTTCCAGTGTTGCTCTAACATTTAGGTCTATTATACAAACTTATAAGTTTTCTTATCCATAACAAAATTGTGTTGGATGGAATGAAAATGCATGCTGAGAAGTAATTAATAGCTCAAAAATTTGGCATATACTCTTCCAAACAAACACAATGCTTACCAATGCAATTACTAAATATGTCACATAGACTGATTGATCGAATCCTACCATATTCTCAACACAATCTATATACCTACCTTGTTTTCAGGCCTGAATAAATAAGTTTAGATTTTAACACACACGTAACAACAATCCACATTGTGCTTACATAAAAAAAGCTTTTAAGTTCAAGAACACGGGCTAAAACATGCTTTTCTATTTCAACTGTATGGTATGTCTTAGAACTTTGGCTTTAGCGGCCGGTGTCATAACTAGAATGTATATTTTCTTGTGATAACCGCATCAAGGTACTAGCTACATTATGTACAAGATAACCAAACGTTTCGCTCGTGCTGTGATGTGGCATTCTAAGTGGAATGGTGACAAGGCTGTCACCAGAATATATAAATTCTAGTCATTTATGATTTGTATTTATTATTATAATGAGTTATATTGAACACTGATTATTAAAGGTTCATATAGTGGACCACACAATTTTATATTGTGAGCTTTTTAGTTTAAAACCATCAAGAAAAACGTTCAAAGTTTAACATTTTTAACTAAGAAAAAAAAGTATAAAAATACAAAATTTTATAAAAAAACCATCTTATGGTCCACTAGAATAGGTCTTCACCTTTCAAATGACACTTCAGTTGTAACAATATGAATATGAATTGTTCAGTTGTATTATGAATAGAATAGTTGAAATAGAAACCCATGTTTTTGGCTTTTTTACAGAGGGAAACGGCTCCCTTAAGGCTGTTTGGTGACAAATGACATTTTCAGTTCCATTACAAACGTCTACCAAAAAAAAATCTTGACGCTTTTGGACTGGATGAAAGTGATGACAATGATATGAACTGGCATTCTTTGTCACCTGTATGCCAAAGATATTGAACAGACAATTTCAAACTTTTGTTTAATTGTTAATTGGCCTACTTTTAACTGTAAATATATTATTCTTCTTTTTAAGTTTACATTGTTTTTTTTAAAACAATTTTTTAATTTTAATGTTATATTACCAATCATTTTGCCTAAATGATTACTTGCATTCGTATTTTTTCAAGAATTTGGAGGCTGCGACCACCTCTTACGCACTGGTATCTGCAGAAACTTTGTATTCATTGTTTGAATTTGTTATTTATTGATAAATCATTAAACTAAGCCCAGTTGGGCTGAAAAAAATCACCTGTATCTGTGTTGCCAATTACTGGGAATCCACCCTGTCAATCACCACCAATAGTTTCAATTACTGGGAAAAATGTATTACTTTTGTTACACTTTTTTAAAATCTTACTTTAGCATTACACCAAAGTTATTATATCTAAATAATCTGCAGTTTTGTAGGTAGACACCTTGACCACTTTCATTCAAATAAAATAAAAAAAAAATTTAATCAGAAACTTTTCTTAACGTGTCAGTCCTGGGGTCGTTACCCTATTTTAAATTATGTAATTTTACTGCAAATTACCAAATTTGATTTTAAATAATAAATGTTTTATGTTTGTTTTTATTTTATTACGACAAGAAATACAATGTCATGTTTGGCATCTTATACTTTTTAATATCACTCAATATATAAAATTGATTTACTTTATATACTCAACTTTTGGTTGTACTTTTACCCGCATGTTATATTACACATACAGTGAGACACTGCACTCGCAGGATCGCGTTTAAACGACTTCTTAAAATTATACCCCACCTATCCGAGGGAATGGGGAGGGTTCGAGTGTCTGTATGAGTAGATCGTGGTCAGACGTAGTCAGCGCTGTGAGCGCAATTCAGTTGTCCCTAAAGCCGGCCGGACCACCTTTAATCAGTTATATTTGTGGGAATTTGACATTGCAAATAACTTTAGCATTATCATTTAATCAAGCATAGCTGAATATGAAAAGTAAAATTGCTCTTAAAGGTATGCAAACAAGAAAGTAACTCGATGGGTGAAATTTCTTGTATCAATTTGAATATACCTAATAATCTGATGTTGTTGAATGTTTCAGGTGCAGCAATACAAAGACAATCTCAAGACAAAGGTGAATTAGATTCTGTAGTTGTTTTATTATTAAATAATTAGAATGGTAGCCAACCTTATTTATACATTCAGTTCAAAGCTTCTCGAGTGAGCTCAGTATTATTAAAGAAATTGTGTACTTTTTATTATTCATTTCAATTATTGTTTTGAAATTAATAGAACAGTAGACTTCCTCTTAACCGGCTACTTTTCATCCGGCTGTCTCGTTAACCGGTTCCTTTTTCCAAAATAGTTACTTCTTTTTAAACATTGCTTTCTCTATGAGACATTGTTTTAACCCGTCATGATCGGCCGGCAATGGACGCTGGCAACGTTTGTAATATCTATGATTCATATAGCCATATCATAATATGTTTACTTTCGTTTGCTTCATTCATCTAAGGAATTATTTTTACTGGTCTGCCT
Source organism: Stictocephala bisonia (assembly GCA_035578905.1). Taxonomy (NCBI): domain Eukaryota; kingdom Metazoa; phylum Arthropoda; class Insecta; order Hemiptera; family Membracidae; genus Stictocephala; species Stictocephala bisonia. The sequence continues at coordinate 2,211,339 of JAQJVL010000088.1, read as the reverse complement.
AGAGCTCCCATGGCATGTCAATTTTTACTATTCATGCAAATATACAGTAATTGTGGGTTATATTTATTTTGTGTGCCTTTGAGATTATGTAAGTGTTTTACGAATAAGTATTATATTTTTTGAGTGTGTCTCTGTTGTATTTTTTCTCTAGAGCATGCTGTACAGTTTCATATTTTTAAACAATGACTGAGAAACGTAAATGTCACATCAATTTCACACTCAAATTTGGAAAACTGTATTTTCACTGACATTTATAGGTTATATCTTATAAATAAGTAAACTTTTTGCTAGATACATGGTAATGTAAAGAGTTTTTGAGCAACTCCATTGAATCTGTCAAATAATTATCTGATCAGGCCCCATTCCCAAGATGGCCGGTTAAGGAAGAGTCTTCTATATAATTTGTCTCACAGAGCAGCCGAAATAATTCAGACCAGTAGTGTGAGGAGCGTGTTAGGGTTGTTCTTCTGGGAGAGGGTTAAGAATGCATTGCTATCCACATGTTGCATGTTAATTTAAGTATATACTATGTTTTAGGTTTGCTTTTCTTCATATCAAGACATACTAACTATAGCAGATTTATAAATGTAGCAAATGATCGAACGATCTTCATAATCACATAATGAGGATAAATATCTGCAATTATCTTCTTATCATAATAAAATCAAAATTGGTTAGGAGAGATATGATCAGATTGTAATAGAAACGAACAAATAATCAATTAACCCACAATTGGGGGGCAATCTGCTAAATTAAAAAAGACACCGGTCGCATTAATAATAGGCCTAGTTGTGATCCAACTTATCCTGGAATGAGTTTTTCTAGAATCATATAAACTGTTGGTCCATAAAGGATTTATCTTGTACGCAATTTTTTTTTAGTGACACTGGTCGGCCTTGCATATACATACGTATTTCATAAACACATTTAATTTTTTAAATCACCTTTTTATTTCCTTAGGCCTTTGAAATTTTATATTTTTTACCAATCAGTCATATTTGTTAGCTACTTACTTTTAATGATACATTGTTGTATAAACACTAAATCTACTTTACCTTTCGGAGCTTTTGATTGATTTGCATGCTTTATTAAATTCATGTTTTAAACCTCTAAGTTAGGTATACTTATTTAAAGATATATATTTTATTAAACCTGCTTTTATTATTTCAGATTATACATTATAAGTTGTCGTTTATAGATAAGGGAATGTTAAAATTTCTTCAAATTAAAACAACTCATTTATTACAGGCTGAGGAACTTATTTTGAAAGGATTCCCTGCAAAAATCGTTGAGTTGAATCAGCTGTTGGAGAAACCTCAGTTCACCCAAAAAGATCCTTCGAAATTACATGAAGACCTTAACATTCCAGTGCCCAACCCAATCTCATTTAACAACAGGTGAAACAGTTATCTTATTGTGTTGGGTTTATACATACAAATTTAAGTTTAGTTTATAGTTGTAGATTTTAGGCTAACGTTATCTGTATGTTCAATCATGTAAATCACACATTTGGCTACAAGTACATGTTGTATAGAATTGAATGTAGGGCCTAAAACATTTACCTTTTCAGCAAAAATAAAGTGAAAAATGCACCTGAATATATAACAAATAAAATGACTGTAACAATATATATAGACCAATATTTTAAGAGTAATACTTTTAAGTATTTTAAGAGTAATACTTTAAATAGTTTACCCTTAAAAGAATTATGAAGACTGATTGAAAAACTAATTTAAAAACAATTTTATGGTTTTCTTGTAGTATATTTTATTCCAACACACCTTGGAAGTTGACAGCAAATGTTGAAATTGAGCTATAACATCTGGGCACAAGAATAATTACAACCTTGTTTATGATAAGGAGATAATATTTGGGGATTTATAATGCTTAAAATGTTAAGAAAACAAACGCCACGTTTGGACAGGTGGGTGAGCGACAGTGGAGCGCCTGGCAAAAACTAATAAAACTGTCAGCCAAGAAATAGCACAACTGCGACAGTGGAGTGCCTGACCTTGAGGCGCTCCACTGTGGTACCCTTGCGGGTTCAGTGTGACAAGGGTTTTGACAAGGGTTCAAAAACTCAGGGGTCTTGATATCTATGGTGAGAGTGTGTTTAACTTGAGAGCAATAGACATATATTTATTAAAATAAGCAAACATGTTACAGTATTTACATAAGATCTGGGTTCAATTCCCGGGTTTGTTAACAAATTTTACACTTCAAATTATTTTAGAAATAAAAAAGCCTTCAGGTATTGAAATTGTAAATATAAGCTACATTGAAATAAGCTATTATAGTCCGATTCATTGACACGCTTCTAAGTAATAGAAAATGTGTATTGTATAAGACGTAAAATCGTAAATTGCTTGGCGTTTGACGTATTCCTAAGTAACTATTTTTCATGGTCCTTTCTATTAAATCAAGGCTAAGCAGGTTGAACCGCCAATAATGTAGTCATTTGAACAATAGCCATTAAATAATTCAAATCATTTAAACAAAGTAATGAGTTGATAAAACATCTATTTGTGGTATATATTTTCAGTTTTGTAATAAACGAAATAATACCTTTAACATATACTGTTCAACAAAATTTATGTAAATAGAATCAGTTATCATTGAGACACATCCAATACATTATTTTCATACTAACCAACAAGTAGATGACAAGCAAATATTTCAAATCATTGAAGTCTTAAGATAGCGTAAATTATCAAAAGACGTTTATTAGCAAGTGATAATTCAATATGCGTAGTCATCATCATCATCAGCAGCAGGTTCCAGTCTTCTCCCGGGTCTGCTTGGTACACAGTCCTCTCCACCAAAGCTTATCTTCCCACTTCCTTTCTTCCAATATGTTTTCCCATACCTCCCCTCTTCTTACTACACTCTCCTTTAACCCATCTCTCCATCTATCCCTTGGTCTACCCCTTGGACGTTTACCCTGTATCCTCCACTCCATCCACTTTTTTGGTATCCTCTCATCCTCCATCCTTTTCACATGTCCGAACCATCTAATTCTTTCCCTTTCTATTTTATCTTGCAGAGGTTCTTCATTTAATCTGTCTCTTATGATTTCATTTCGTATTCTATCCCACTTCGTTACTCCTAATCTACCTCTCAGGAAACGCATCTCACATGCCTGTATCTTGCTCTTTTCTCTATTCTTCATTACCCATGTCTCTGCTCCATATGTTAATATTGGTATGTAGTATGTCCTATATATAATTTCTTTACTTCTTTGTGGCAATCCTTTGTCTCTTATTAATCCCCTAACTAATTTGTAGAAATTTCCAGCCTGTCTAACTCGTTCATTTATGTCTCTTTCATTTTTACCATTTTCTTCCAGGACACTACCCAAATATTTGAAGAACTGTACTCTCTTCATTTCCTCTCTTCCCAGCATTAATTTTTCTAATATACACTCTTTGTTCCTTGTTGTTACCATATATTCACTTTTCGACACATTGAATTTCATCCCATATTTATTTACTTCTTCTACCCACACATCCAACTGTCTTTGTACCTCTTTTATTTTACTTCCCCAAACCATTAAGTCATCCGCAAATGCCATAACCTTCATATTTTCTTCTCCAATTCTTTTTGCCACTCCACTCATTACTTCATCTAATACTGTTATGAAGAGAAGAGGTGACAGAGCGCTACCCTGTCTTAATCCGTTTTCTTGTTTGAACCACCCTGTCTTTTCACCCCCTATCTTTACACAACTTTGGCTTTCTCCACAAATCTCTCTTACTCTTTCAATTATACTGTCTTTAACTCCCTTCCTTTTAAGTGCTTCCCATACCTTATCTCTTCTCACAGTATCATACGCTTTTTCCATATCTAGGAACCCCATTACTAGATCTCTTCCATACTCATAATTCTTCTCCTGCATCTGTTTAGCAGCAAAAATGAGGTCTATTGTTGATCTTCCCGGTCTAAATCCACTTTGCTCCTCTCTCAGTTTTCTTTCTACTTCGTTCCTCACCTTTTTTTCCAAAATTTTCTCATATACCTTTGCACTGTGACACATTAAGGCTATCCCTCTATAATTACTGAAAACCTTCCTATCCCCTTTCTTGAAGATTGGCACTATTACTGCCTTTTTCCAATCTTTTGGAGTTTTTCTTTCCCTCCATACCACTCTCATCACTCTGTATAGCCACTGCATGCCGACAGCACCCGCCCTCTTTATTAGCTCTATTGGTAACTCGTCCACTCCTGCTGCTTTTCCCTCTTTCATCCTCTTTACAGCTTCCTCAAACTCTAGCCACGTTATGTCCTCATCTTCCTCTCCATTTCTCTCTATTATATCTTCCTCCTTCCCCTCTCTTTGTGTTTCGACATTTGGGTTCAGTAATGTCTGGAAATATTGTTTCCACATATCTTTTAACTCTTCCTTATTCTTTATTTCCTCTCCTTCTTCGTTTTTCATCACTACATCTATTTTTTCCCCATTCCTCCTTTTCCTCACTAAAGAGTACAGTACTTTCTTACTCCCATTTGAATCATCTTCCATCATCCTAGTCCATTCTTCCATCCATTTATTCTTTTCTTCTTTAACTATTTTCTTTGCTTCCTTTTTCCATCGTGCATATTCTTCCTTAGCTTCATCTGTCTTTTCCTTAAACCATGTCCTAAATGCTCTGTTTTTTCTATTTACCACTTCTTTTACCCTTTCATTCCACCATGGAGTTTCCTTCCATCTTCTTTTTGCACTTGTCCTTCCACATATTTCTTCAGCTGCCTCCACAAACGTTTCCCTAAATTTTGTCCACTCTTTCTCTACAGACTGAGGTTGTTCCTTTGGTAAGTGCTTTTTTAAAACTTCTTGAAACTCCTCTTGTTTCTCCTCCTCCTTCAGCTTCCACACTCTAATTTTTCTCTCCTGTTTTTCCCTCGTCTTTCTTTGTTTGTTGGTCCTAAATTTCAACACTAACAGTCTATGGTCACTGTCCATGGCTTCCGTAGGGATTGCTTTGATGTCTAAAACTTCTTTTTTTATTTCCTCCTTATATATGAAGTAGTCCACTACTGACTTCCTACCATCCACTCCTCCATACCATGTTATTTTATGATTTTCTCTTTTAGCAAACCAAGTATTTCCCACAACTAGACTGTTTCTTTTACAAAATTCCAATAATCTATCTCCTTCTCTATTCTTGTTCCCCCACCCTTCTTTACCTATTACTTCCTCAAAACCTTCTCTATTTATACCAACATGTGCATTAAAATCTCCCATGATTACCAGATTCTCACTATCTACCTCTCTCTGTAATTCGTCTTCAAAATTTTCTTTTTCTTCTAATGGGCATCCTACCTGTGGAGCATATACTTGGATCAATTCCAAATTGTATCCTTTCAGATTAATTTTTGTTCTTATTATTCTGTCATTTACTCCTTTCACCTCTGCTATTACGTCCTCTTTAATTATCCAACCTACTCCGTTTCTCTTTCCCTCCTCATTTCCCTTCCAATACAGTGTAAACCCTTCTCTCAATTCTTTAACTCCTTCTCCTCTCCACTTAGTTTCAGCCAATCCCAACACGTCTAATCTCCTCCTCTTCATCATATCCACCACTTCTTCTACTTTTCCTCTTAACGTCCTAATATTTAATGTGCCAATTCTCAGTCCTAATTTCTCGCCGGGTCTCTTTCCTTGTTTTCCGTCCTTTCCGAGGCTTGTTGTACCATTTTTGAAAGCAAGGTATTCATCCACTACTGGCTTGCTAGGCCTATCGTAGCTTCACCAGAGCCCCGTTAGCCGTCACTTTTCAGAGTTCCTGTAGAGCCTTACCAGCAACCTTGGAGGTACCAGGGCTCACGAAGTCCCAACTGGTCTCGCCTCTACAGGCTATCCCCTACTTTATGACGTTGCCCGTCTCCTACGACGTGGACGAGGGGTTGGACTTCTAGGAGACTTCTAGGAGACGGCGTTTTTGGTCTACGACATTCTCGCCATTAGGTATAATATGCGTAGTGTCAAAATCAAATTAAATTATAAAATATCTTATATTGTCTTTCCAGTCTCAGAACATTTTTACACCTGCACAATAAATTCTTGATTTAACTAGATAAAACTGATAACTTAGTTATTTATCTTCTTTCAAATGTAAAACTCTTTTTTTAATGTTTAAAACAGTTACACCTTATGTTATATCAGTTATATTATTATATATTGGAAACAAGTTTATTTAATTTAATTTTTGTTCAATAATGTCTACCTTGTAGGCGAAATACCTCAAGCAAATAACACATTTATTTGAAAATTCTGATAATGTACAGTATAGTACATTAAAGTTTTTAGTATCAATTATATCTCATAGAACAGTAAACAAAATACAAACAACTATGTAATAAAATTATCCTTACTAATAAATCTAAGCTTTAGGCTTACGTACATAGTAAAGTTTTTAACAAAGATCTCATTATATTAAAATTATTCATTTCTTCTTAAATAAAGTAACTAAACATTAAGCAAAAGTTTTTCACAAGGAAAAAACGATATTTTTGTTTTAAGATAAGCAATATCTTTGTTGGAAACTAGATTTAAACCACAGCCGGATGGTATCATGGCCGGCAAGATGTGATGTGATGAATACATTGAACTTTCTACCCTTTCCACCCTCTTGTCTTACCGCTTGGAATGCGCCATTAGGTATTCCGCGTAAAATATGGAAATCCCTGAAGGACAACATTAGTATTACTAAGAAAAAATACCCCTCCTTCTAAAGAGGATACATCCCCACCAAGGTATCTTACAGATTTTTGTGGAGTGTGTTTTGGTATTTATTAAAAAAAAATATTCTATATTTAATCAAAATACTGTGGCTTTGATGTCAGTAACGACATTCTCAGTCATTCCTTTGCCTTAATTGTAAAATGTTAATTGGTAATATAACAAAAATTGTTGACTACACGACTTTTTAAGTACTTTTACATGTTTTTGTAATTTTCTGTTCTACGAACAGTGTTGGCCAAATGTATTGAATCTAAAAAAATCCTTCCTCGACCTTTGATTTTGAAACTGCTGCTATCACGTCTGTGCAACAAGTTCTAGGCAACGGCGTTAAAGTCAAATGTTATTTTTTTCATTTGTGCCAAAGCACTTGGAGGCACATCCAACAGTATTTATTTATTTTTTTTCTATTTATTTATTCATAAGTCGCCGATCGTCAAGATATGGGCGAATATGAATTTCGAATGAGTGTAGGTGAGCGAATGTAGTCATTGTTACTAACCAAGGCTGACTATTCCTTAGAAAGTGTCATTAATTAATAGCCCAATGACAGATGAACAGCCGGTGATTATCAGCTGATCCTTCTCAAAATGTATTGACTCTGATTGGGATCGAACTGAGAATCTTTAGCACATGAAGCTGGGATTGAACCAACTACGCTACGGACTTACTCGAAACTACAAAGAGTCTGAAGAGTTTGGACAGTTTTGTGGGATGCAGCTGCTGTAGGGATTGACTCCTGTCGAAGCTTAATACCTACTATACTACTTCGACGTCTACTATGTGAGCGGGTACAGCAGGAGAAAACCCTAAACCAGCCATGTTTCCACCATCACTCTGGAAAGAGCATGAAGCGACTCTTTCCGACTCACACAGAACAAACAATATGTGTGATGCGTGGAATAAACGATTTAAGAACTTAGTAGGTCTCCAAAACCCATCTACGTGGACGGTTATCGAGGTCATACACCAAAATGACGCACTGGAGAGAACAGACGCTCTGCAACAAACACAACCAAAAACACTGAACAGCTACAGCGTCGACTAAAACAGTTGTGTGAACGATATTTAGATAGGGAAGTTATTATATTATAAATGACTTTTTATCAAAAGTAGGAGAAACTATAAGATTTAAGTAGGTAACTAAAAGGAGGTTTGTAAATTAATAATGATTTTATATTTTGTTTGTTTTAGTGTATTGTAGCTTACAGATTGAATGTAAATACAGTACAACCTTGATAGCACGAACCTTGATAGCACGAAAACCTCGATACCACATATATTTAAAAAATCCCCTTGAATTGCCCATAACACTCAATGTTAAAAGTACCTTTATAACACGAATATTTGAATATAACTACCTCGATAAGATGAATTTTATTCCATTTTCCAAGACCAGGAGAAACCTCTATAACACGAATTTCAACAGCCAAAAACCTCTATAACATGAATCTGACCTTTATAAGACGAATTCCCACGGGTGGAACCTCAATAAGACGTATTTATATTTCCAATTCATTCATGTCAAGACATGAAAACTAACTTCCGTCTGTCGCGCCACTGCAGTGGCATGAGACTGTGCTGTCAGTTCCGATTGACTTCAGTTTAGCCTCTCTTTGTACGTAGTGTTGTGTCAGTGATTAGTGAATATGGCGGGCGTGTCCAATGGTGTATTATTTAGTACAGTGTAGTACAATACTACAGTACAATTTCGTATGTTACTCTTTGTTTATGTTTACTAAATTAATACCAGTACTGTATTTCAAAATGTTGATTAGGTTATGTAATTTACTAAGTCATACTCATTTGGCCTTTTACTTTTTATTGTGCTGGCTATTTATATTCCTATGTATTAATTGTATCTGTCATTAATTTATAAATTACAATGTACAGTACGATGTATGTATTTTACGTATGTTTTATTTGGAATTACATTTCAACCCGTCGCCGTATAAAATGCTAACCTTTATAACACGAATGTCACTCATTTGAACCTCGCTAACACGAACCTCGTTATCGTGAATACCTCGATAAGACGAATATTTTTCAATTCCCTTGAGATTCGTGGTATCGAGGTTCCACTGTAGTATATTTTGTTTGAGTTTAAGTATTGTTTGTTATAATTGAGATTGTAGTAAATATTAAGTAAGTAAAATAGAATTTTTTTGTTTGAATTTCCATATTTTGTTGTTTTAGAATATTATAGTCTACAGATTGAGTGTAAATAGTATTTTTTGTTTGAGTGTAAGTATTTTTTGAAATTTTAAGTTTTAGATATTAGTAAGTGTAACCCAAATTATTTAGTTTAAATTTAAATGTATATTTATTATTTTAGAATGTTATACAAATTATTAAGTGTTAAAACTAAGAAATAAATATTTGTTATTTACAAGCTTATTTGTAGCTATTGACCTTTTTTTGTAACTCTTCAATTTCTTTAAAACAACTTGCCCAGTAATAAAATTAATATAATTTTAAAAACCCACTGCTTGGCTTTTACGAATTTGTATAAACGACGTTTAATATTTTATAATTAATACTCATGGATTAAAGGGGCAAGTCATGATCAAAGGAAGAGTGTCTACGTGTTCCTTTTACATAAAAGTAAAAAGTATAAAGTTTATAGTTGTTTTTAAAAGATGACTATAAATACATCATTATTTTAGTCTTCGGGAGTTGATGTGGTAAACATGATGTGTCCCACCTCCGAAGACCAAGGTAGATAGTGTGCATGAACAAGGGTAGATGTTTTCTATCTGTACGATTATAAACTTGTTTTAAAACAAGTCTGCAATAGTTTAACCACTATTGCAAGTTTAATTCAAATAAAATGAAATATGATTAAGAAACGTGATTAATAGTTTTGAGGTCTTTGAGGATAACCCCTTAAGAATCAATGTTACATTTACTCCTACAAAATATGCAGTGCACCTAACAAAGTCAGTATAATAGTAGCCATTGTGATATTAGATTGGTAGGTATTTAGACGGCCCCGCGAGCTGAGCTTGATAGCAGGTAGGAAGCGGGTAGGGTGCCGAGGACAGGTAGTTTTAGGTGCGACACAGGAGCGCCTCCCCACCCCTTTTCGGAGGCGTTCCTGAGTCGCACCCCTAGTGAAAATTATTTATGACAACCCTTAGCCAGGTAAGAGGCGCTCCTGTGTCGCGGATTCTGGACAGGTATAACAAACTCCTGTTGTATTCAGGTGTACTTACTAACTTAGCCTTCATCTAAAGTTATTTCTTTCCTTAACCCATACTAATTAAAAAAAGACTAAAAACTACATGCTTAGATACTATGGATTACTGTAATGAAAATAAAATGTTCTTAAAAACTAAAACTATCACACATATCATAACTATACAAAATTTGAAACACAAAAGAAATGTAAAATATGAAATTGTTCAACAAAACACAAAGTAGCTGGAATGTTTATACCTAAAGTCTGTTTTCGTTTTTACGCTAGCCCACATTACACTGACACGATATCAGATATCGGCCAATATTAGGCGGGTAATAGTGGATGACAAATCTATTTTAATGTTGCGGAACGTTTTCATACTGCACTGCATATTGGTGTCAGGTTGTTGAAAGAACCGATTAGTCAGCAGGCAGCAAACCTCCCATCATTGTAACATTATGTTGTCACGTGCCCAATGTGTTCATGGAGGTCAGAGATATTGTGACAGTTAAAACTGAGTATTTTAAAGAACGATGTAGCTCCGCTGATTGAATTCAAAGCCTTGTTTATGGAATAAAAGTGACAAAGGAAAAAAAATAACATTGTCTAAGGATAACTTTTCAATTAATTTGTAGAATGCACATTCAAAACTCCAAAATTGAATAATCAAGTGAAATCATTGTTCCTTCTTAATTTCAAACTCTTGCTTTTTAAATTTAATACTTAACATCAAATACAGTCAATTTTTTTAATTCAGCCATGGCTACATCACATCAACAGAAAGAACAGTTACTGATACCCATCACCGTTTGACGTCCAATGCAATTTGAAAGGAGAATAAAATTTATCGCGTTTGCATCAGATCAGGTCGCTGTTGGATTGTTGTAGTGTTGACCAGTGTTAAATGGTTAAACTGGAGGTGGAGTAGTCCTGAGGCTTAAACAAATTTTTTTACCATGAGCTCCTCAACCTGCTGACCACTGGTACGGTTAATAATTCACTTACTCTATTTGAAGGTCATGCAAACATTTTCAGCACAGAAGAACATAGGAATTTAGAGCATCGAATTCTGAATAATATTTGACAATATTAGAAGAGATTTGTTGGAGAAACAGACCTTATTGAGTTGATTACATAAAGGCTAATTTCCAGAGTCTCATGTATTTTATGCTTGTCACATTTTTGAGTCTTAAAAAAATTGATCATTGTTCCTAAATCAATCACGATATTATTTTGTAATCATGTTGTAAATTGTGTTGTGTCACTTTCATTATTTTTTTTATTTCTACCAACACATAATATGTTAATTAAAAAAACAATAAAATACTTTAAGATTTACTCACAAGCACTGTATTGCAAATGCAGTGGCATTACTAAAAATATATAGTCCTTGTAAATATAATATTTTATCTGACCTCTCTATTTATAAATTTATACAAGATGAAAGAAGACAAGTTTTTGAAGTTAAAATTTGCAGTGTTGTTTGGTTTGCAGTCACCTGGAGCCAGTGACCAAGAAGGCTAAGCTGGATATGAACTGTGTGAATGACGTTGGAGGCACCAAAGTTTTGGCTCTCCTCTCCGGCCCTGCGCCCTCCAACCAGGTCCTGTCAGAGCTCATACAGACTGTTAAACCTCACATTAAGCAGCTTGTCGAGGATTCCAATTTGCTCAAAATGTGGATCTCATTCCTTATTCCCAAAATTGAGGACGGTAACAACTTCGGTGTCTCCGTACAAGAGGACACACTCGCTGAGATTCAGTCTGTAGAGAGTGAAGCAGCTGCGTTCTTTGACCAAATCTCACGATATTATGCGTCGAGAGCAAAAGTCATCTCAAAAGTAGGTCTTAGCACTCTTATACTCTAGAATATTAGTGATTAATGGATTTAATTTAAAACAAAAATATGTTTCTCATTACTTAGTTAAATTTATGAAATAACCATAAAAGTTATCTCTTTTACGTTTTCATGTTTATGTTCATTAATTAAACCCCATTAGAATGAGACCACACAATATGCAAAACCCAAAACTGCAACTCATTTTCTAGATGTCATCTTATAAATGTGCCATGTCTAAACATAGAGCCTTTTAAAGGTTGTGTAGGAAGAAAATAGTAACTTTAAATTTGATTATATTACAATGATAAAAAGTAAACAATTTTCAGCTGGTTGCTGAATAGCACAATGCGATGCCACTGTCGTGGCTGTTTGATAGTGTCACTGCTTGCTGACACAGTCCACACCTGCCAAAATAGTACCCTCCTTTCGACTTATCCTTCATTCCTGTTGCAGGAATAGTGTCAGGAAAATGTGTGGCAGTGAGTCTTAGAGAGGCTAGGTCCTTTGATACGCACACACCCATAGTCGCAGGCCTCTTAAGAGTAAATTCTTCAGATAGCTGAGTGATCAATTGATCTGAGAATGATTTATTTAATTTCTGCCAGATTTTTGTGGCTATGCATTGAGTCTAATAGAGCAATGTCCGTCGACATGGTGAAATACAATCAACAACACTTGAGTTTTATTATAGGCTCTTTCACTAGATGATGTACTTTGCACGTGTTGAGTAATGGAATAACTGCGAATTCTGATAAATTTATTCACCCCAATGGCTATTTGTAATATAAGCAGTTATGCCTACAATACACATATATACCCACCCACCCATACACGTATATAGTATTGGCCTGCCCACACACGGTACGGTGGTATTTTACACACCTGAATGCTAACCATACATTTTCCTATTGTAAGGGACGTGTCCTTTAGAGCCCTGTGTTCTCCTTTCACCATTTTCGGGGACTGTGGCATCATTTACCTGGAAGGTTTTGCTGTTCCCACAGGCCCATTGTTATGGTCATTCAGTTTTCGGAACAAGGGAGGATTGTATACCAATTATTAACAAAAAGGATGTGCCCAATTCTAAGTGAGGATCCTTAAGTTTTCAAACAACTGCCACTGATATGCCTAAAATGCCTGTGTGGTGGCTCAATGGCTAAGACTTTGGACTGTGGAGGGCAAGGTCCAAGGTTCGAATCCCCACCGAGCCAAGGGTCGGTACTTCACTTGTTGAATAAAGTTCATGGACAGGCCCATGTGAACTAAGGAGTGAAGTTTTTTTTTTAAAGAAAGAAAGAAAAAAGTCTTCCCTTCCACAGGATGACAAGCTCATCAATACTTATCTTTTGGTTGTCTGTGTACAGGACACACACACACACACACACTTACAGTGGTACTTACCCACCCGCTCACTCACACACGTACAGTAGTACTGACCCACCCGCTCACCCACACACGTACAGTGGTACTTACCCACCCGCTCACCCACACACGTACAGTAGTACTGACCCACCCGCCCACCCACACACGTACAGTGGTACTGACCCACCCACACACGTACAGTAGTACTGACCCACCCGCCCACCCACACAAGTACAGTGGTACTGACCGACCCGCTCACCCATACACGTACAGTGGTACTGAACATTGAAATTTTTGCACTGATTAAATTTAGTTCAAGCAGCCTTTCACCCCGAATCTGATCTTCATTGTTTGCCATATGTAAAAATCTCAAAATCAGACTGAATCTATCCTGAGATCACTTCTCAGAAAATAGGAGTTGAAATCAGGGGTCAGTGCTTCAGTAGTCAATAAAAAAAAAACATAAAATTAGTGAGCAGAGTTATAAAACAATTCTGCTCACTATTTTTTTTTCTACTCACAAATGTAAAATGTTTTAGTTTGTTATTATATTATATTTTAATTAATGTCATACCTATTTTTTTCTGATGGAAACAGTTGGAAAACTAAAGAAATATCTTTGACAATCCTAAATTCAAAAAGTAAATAAACATACATAATCTATACTTTCGTATACTTTTATATTCATGTTATTTACATATTAAGAACAGCTAACCAAGCATTTTGATTAAAATGGTATAAAATACAATATGTACATTTATAACAAGTCAATATTGTTAACATTTATAACATTTATTGGAGATGATGTCAATCACCATGGAAACAATATTTGGCATTCACACATTGTTACTGTAATATGATTATTTATTTATTTTTATTTATTTATTTATTCATAAGTCTCCGATCGTCAAGATATGGGCGAATATGGATTTAGAATGAGTGTGATGAGTGTAGATGAGCGAATGTAGTCATTGTTACAAACTAAGGCCGACTATTCCTTAGAAAGTGTCATTAATTAATAGCCCAATGACAAATAAACAGCCGGTTTTAGCATATAAAACAATATATATTCTAAAATTAGATGATATTTTGAAACTTGGATATATTCAAAATCTTAAAAATCTTTTGGCACCATAATATATACTCTTTCAAAGGGCAGTCTACCCCCTATTTTATGTTTGTATAAATAAAAAATTTCAACATAACACATGAATATTTGTGTAGTAGATGATTCACCCCACATTTGTGAGTAAAACAATGTAATATATCCCTAACAATAATATATTAATCTAAATATATAAAAAGACAAGTCCTGATTCACTCACTGACTGATTCAACATCGCCCAGCAAAAACCATATAAGATAGAGACATGAAATTTAGTACATATGTTTATCTTATGCCCTAGAGGCGCACTTAAAAAAGGATTTTTCGAAATTCCATTCCTAAGGAGTACAAACAGCCTCTCAAACTTTCCTCTCTTTCCATAAGAATAACATTGGGTTTATTTTAGTAAATTAACAACAGCTGTTTTGTAAATAAATAAACATGTTAATTTTGTATGTTTGACATTATACTATTGATGCATTAAAAGTTTGATCTTCAGCTGTTAAACAAAAACAAATGAAATGAAACGGGTTTGAAATGGGCTCAGTAATACCATTGGGTATTTATATTAATAAATAAATAGCAAGGCAAGTGAAATACTGTAAATAAATTTAAAATTGTGATTTTACGTTATATAGTTAATCTACTACTATTTTTGTCAAAAGCCACATGCCGAGGCCGAAGGCTGAGGTGAATCGAGCGCAGCTAGAGTCGGGGTTGGCACATGAAGCATGCAAGGGTGTCCCCTAGTATTGTATACAATATGCTTGCAAATAATGTGCAGTCTAGAAATTTATGGTCATAATTTGAGACTCCTCAAGGATATGTTTTTGAGCTAATTCTTTTTAATCATATTCATGAACAATATTTCAGAATTAGTAAAAAGGTTCAGATCCTAGAATAATCCTAGAATAAATCCTAGAATAATCTTGAAATTGATAGCTTAGTACAATAATAATGACTGTACCAAACATCCCCTGCCAGTAAAAGGATTTTGTCTTATTTCTAAAACCTATGATTGCTCAGGGACAAATCTTTATTTTTAGTCATTTCTTTTCATAGAGCTTTTGAATAATTTTCTTGTTCGTATCAGGGACACTGACATGCAGGGTCAGTTTTTACAGAAGTAATGAATGTGCTTTGGACGTCACGGAATTGATGGTTTTTCAGCAGTATGCTGGCAGCACGGTATGAATTAAGATGAATGTTGGGATAAAATATACGTTTAAGTTTATTTTATATTACTTTCTGTTTGGTACAGTACAAATTGATCGATCTGGTATTGATTTTAGTACTTTATTTGCGAAGTAAATTAATTAAATGATTGTTTATTGTTGTTTGAAAGTTATTTATTAGCATTGGATTGTTCATATTGTGTAGATAATATATGGAGATTTCCAATGTATTGAGTGATTAAGAAATCTGATTGTTTATTTTTGTTATTATTTAGAATGTTTTTTATGTATCTTGCTTAGGTTGAAAAGTGCTAGAGAGGACTTAATAGTCCTAACTCCTCATTGGTTTCATATTTGATTGAAGTAGTTTTCTATTTCACCTTAGGTTCAGTAACCATAATGTATTTTCTTTACTCAGATTATTAGGAGAATCTAGTTTCAGAAAATTAAGAATTAATGATATGAAATACATTAATCTAAGCCTAAATTGTTGACATTAGGTTGCCAAGTACCCTCACATCGAGGACTATCGCAGAGCTGTGCGTGAGCTGGATGAGAAGGAGTACCTGAGCTTGTGGTTGATGATGTCCGAGATCCGCAACCGTTACTGCACGCTGCATGATATTGTCCTTAAAAACTTTGAAAAACTTAAAAAGCCTAGGTCTTGTAACTCAGAATCACTGTACTGAATGAAATACATCTGTTTTAATTATTTTCATTTTGTGATTTATATTGTAAGCATTAAAACTAGGATAGTTTCGATAAAATTGTGGTAGTGATTTTCCTTCACATTTGATAATCTCCCTTCAAATCATTAAGACAATTTGTTCAGATTATTAAAAAAAGTTCTAAAGAAGATCTTATTTACCAGGTGAAGTTAGAGCTAAGAAGCTCTCTCTAACACTTAACCTAGGGACCAACGGCTTAATGGTTACTTCTGAACCACCACCAGGATTTTGGCTTAATCGCTGACCTGTTATCCATCCAAGGCAACAGTCGTGCTCGATGTTGTTTGATGTTGTTGTCTTGTGATAACGCTGGAACCCTCTGGTCAAGAACATTTTTGCTATTGGCAATAAAGTGATTCAAATGAAATTGATTTTTGATTGTGAGCCAATTAACTGGCATTTAAAAACCAGTGCAACTCACATTAATGTCACAGATGATTGTGAAACTGCAATTTTTAATAATAATAACTCGCAAATGACAACAAAGAACAGCTGGTACAGATTAAAAGAAAAAAAGTTAAAGGAGGTCTTATTTTACAATGTGACGTGAGAATTTAAAAGCTCTCTTTAAACCACTGATGGCGCATTGCTGTAACCCAGTTACTTGGGGACAAAGTGCTGTGGAGATTGTAGGCGATAGGTTCTATGCTCGGTCCTCTTAATACTGACATGGTGTCCACTCGATCGTTTCCATCAATGTAGACACTACTGGAGAAGTTTGGGGTGTCCATGTTGGGTGGTAATCATTGTGCGGATGTTGTGTGGTGGAGATAACTGACTATCAGGCTTGGTATACAGGGTTGGTAATCAATGTCCAAGTATTGTTAAGGAAAGAGAACTGAGTATCGGGCTTTTCAATTAGCTGAACATCGAACCAACACTAGATGGTTTGGATTACATGTAAAGCTAGTTTCCATAGTTGCCCTGGCTATTGGGCTATTTTCACTCCAGTTATTTTACTACACACTCCGGCGATTTTTACCTACAATACCAGGCATTTTGTGACTGTTTTGCAAGCGTTTAGGACGCTCTATTGGTATATTACTATATATCATTCTTTTCATAAAAACAAGTAGAATCATAATAAATAATTTTGTTTTTGTAAAAAGTATAACAACAAAATTTTAACAGATTTTTTTTCAAATCTAATGTTTACATTCTGCTTCATGTACAATAATTTTAAATTACGTTTCCATGACAATGTTCATATTTTCATAACCACAAAATTTCATGCCATTTGAAATTATATGCAATATATAGAAAATAAAAATACAGCTGTAGTGTTAATAAATGGCCCTTTCTAAGAAACAGTCAAACTCTGCTCAGACTGCACAAGTCATCCACACTCATGTAATCATTCACATTTGCCATAAAATACTCACTAAGTTATGGCATGTCATATCAAAGAATCTTAAAGGTGATACCAGAACATGCTTTAAAAATATAACAAGTCATGTTGACTGGCCTCATTATTATAGGACAATGGAAAAGTTCCCTTTGGTCTAGAAGAGTACTAGTGGCAGGCATTCCTTAAAGAAGACCTGACCAATATCTGTTCTATTTATAGTACTATTAGACTTGTTGCTAATGATCAAACGTACTTGACAAATACGTTGCACTTATGTAAGATAACAATACTACAACTGGATGCCACTGCTGACACTTGGCTTGACATCATGGCTGTTACTGACCTAACCCTAGATGCACAACAAAGAAAACTGCTCCTGGTCTTTCAAAACACAATCTTATCTTTCTTGTTTATAAACTGCACCCACTAAAGCCCAAGCCTAAATTCATTTAATATTGTTACTACGGTTTAATAAACCATCAAGCTTTATTGTCGGACGTGCCATTCCTGCACTGGATTGAGGTCTTTTCATCTACAGTAACAATATTAACTTCATGGTGGATAAATTTAACTCTCTTTTAACCGATCTTTATGATAATCACGGCCCAGTGTTTAAAAAGCTAGTTACTAATAAAAGACCAGCTCCTTGGCTTACTGATTGTATTCGCTGATTACAAAAACAAAGAACCCAGCTTTTCATTTTGCTAAAAGGACAAAATGTTCCCAAAACTGGGTTATTTGTAAACGGCTAAGAAATAGAACCCAGCAGGAAATGAGAAATTCTAAGATCAGATTTTATTACTATTCCTTTTCTTAAAATTTTTCACAAAAATATTATTGTCAAAACTTAATTAAGGAGCTACAAATTAAAAATTCAAGTAGGAAACCACACATTCTTTTGACTTGAACTCTCTCAATGAGTTGGTTATTAATATCACTGTTGATATTACTGGTGCTCGTAGATGTCCCTGAGCTTGAGAGTAACTGAACAGTAGTTCCCCCACCATCGATTAATTTTGCACCTGTAACTGAGGCTGACGTGTTTGAAGCTATCGTAAGGGTGTCAAGCAGTGCGTCAGAGCTTAAAAAACTCCCATCCGATTTATTAAAGATATTCTACCTGTTACTCTGCCCATAATAAATAAAATATTTATTGTACCCTCAAACCCATCTACTTTTCCTGTTCTTTGGAAACATGCAGTAATATGTCATGTCGATTGCAAAAATGCTCCTTACTTGAATCTTGTTCTAATTTTAGGCCTAATCAGTATACTTTCCGCCCTTTCCAAATGTCTTGCCAATTGTACAACAACAATTTATATTGTACCTGGATCAAAACTAAATTTTGTCGAAATATCAGTCTAGCTTTCGTTCCAGTTCCAATCAGCACTACTTACTACTCCACTTGTTAAGATCACTTATGAGGTAAGCTAGTTATGGATAAGAGACTCGTTCCTATTTACACTTTGATTTTGTAAAAGTTTTTGATTATGTGTGTCATCCTTCACTTATTAAATTAAAAATGGCTGGTTTCGCCGATGGTTGTGTTAGCTGGGTTAAGCCATATCTCATGGACTGACAGAAGCAGCTGCACTGCACCTTGTCATCCAGAGTGTTCCTCTTGTCTTTAACAACAAGTTATGATTTACCCCCTAGTAGCCCCGTTCATCGGACTGTCAACCTCATCGACAACTTCATGGCGGAACCCTACAATAAATATGAAGGAGCAGATATGTTGAATGTTGGTGGAATCAACAGGCACCATTACACACATCACACGGCCTTCACCTTCGTGCATCGGGTAAACGAATATAGGCTGGCCTCATATTTGACCGTTTGGAAATGACTGCACCTTATGTAGGAAGATCTACCCAAATAGTCCCCATATCAACCTATCCAACTCAGTCAATTTCTCAGGTACATGAGTCATATGCAGCTGCGGTCTTAAGTTCTAAAACGACATGTTTTACTGAAATATCGCATAAAAATAAATCCACTGAATGTGTTAGTCCAAACGCTTTTTTAGTGCCAGTGACTCCAAGGATCTAGTTTTTTCACTTCAAGCAGAAATAATTTCTGCCACAGTAAATACTTGTGGTGTGTGTAGAAACACAATAGTACAGGTGACAACTCACAGAACGTCACTAATGAAACTGTTCACATAGACAGGGATATAAAGCTGTTAGACATTGATCACAGTCCGCATGAGAATAAACATAATCATCTTAATTTAATAATATTACACTTAAATGTGCAATCAATAAAAAATAAAGTAAATTCTCTAGAATTTTTACTAAATGACACCAATTGTGATGTATTGCGTGTCAATGAACACTGGTGTACACAGGAAGAACTGAACGTATATCGGACTAAAGATTACAAATTAGCTGCGAGTTACTGCAGATCTATGCCTTATGGTGGGACTGCTATTTTTCTCAAGGACTCCTTATCAGTATTAATTATGTTGATATATCGAACACTAGACTCATCTGTAGACATTTTTACTGAGAAATTGGCAGAACTTATGGATTTAGTTGGCAATATAAGAAAATATCTTACTTTTACTGTAGTAATAGCTAGTGACTTAAATTTAGACCCTAGAAGTAGTAACAGACTTGTATAACATTTTTTAAATATGCTAAGATTTTACGATTGTTATTGTTTAAAATTTTTAACCTACTCAGATGTCAGCCTGTCTCGATAATTTTATGTCTAATTTGCATCCATCAATTTATATCATTGAAATAATTCAACCTTTCATTTCTGACCACAGAGTGCACTCCTTTTGAAAGTGAGTTCTCTGAGTGTTAACAGTGTATCAAAACATTTACCATTGGATCATTCTAGTGAACCATCAACAATCACTCATAGGCTGTTAAATGAATCCACCATAAATAGGCTTAAGCATGAACTATGTAAAATTGAATGGCATAATGTTTTCTTATCAGCTAAAAATGTTGATGAAGCTTTTCAGATTTTTATGACTATCTTATCGAGTAGTATCAATAAGCACTGCCCATTAAAAATAAAAGAGCTTAAGCTTAACAGTAAATAGAATGAGAGTAAAAAGTGGTTTACTCCATACCTAGGTAAAATTAGGCTGCTATTAGACATAAGCTATGAAAAATGTAAATCTAACCCTAACTTTCTGCCTATTCACAGGAAACTTAAAAACAATTGTACAGAAAACAAATAGACTTAGCCAAAAAGAGAGCTAATGGTAATTTTATTCTTGAGTCAAACAATCATTGTAAAGCTGTCTGGACCATTATTAATTCACTAACAGATCGGTTGCCAAACAAAGGTATACCGCAGAATATACCTATTACAGCAAATGAGTTTAATCAATTTTTTGTTAATGTTATTAATGTTAATGTTTTTTGTTCACAGTTTTTATAAATAACCTTTCTAACTTTGTGCCTAACAGAACTATTCTATATGCTGACGATACAACTTTACTGACTTCAAACAGCAATTCTGAACTCAATTAGGTTCATAATTATATAAAAGAAAGAGCTGTTCTCCGGTTTGAAGCAAATGGTTTAGACAATAGACAAAATTCTTTATTGGTAATCTTTGAGATCACAATGGTGTCAGTACATTGATTTACAATTGATGTCAAAACAAGGATCATGGATACATGTAGAATATTATTAAGATCTTCTATCATTTATTGGTGTCAATTTTCTTCTGCACTCCTCCAGTTTAAGAACTCATTCAATGAGTAGAATGGTCGATTGGTGAGCCATTTAGTCAAGGCTGATTTCAGCTTTTTTTCCTTGCAGTGCTTTAAGGTCTTCAGGAAGAAGGTTAAAATATTTCCTGCCAGCACAAGATGGTTTCTTCTCAGCAAGTGTGGAGTGTTGTAGAGGAAGTTGGAAGTTTGATGCATGGCGGGTATTGTATGAGTGGATGTCGTGGCCTCTTTGCAGTTGTTCTCTCTCAGCATGAGCTATGACTTTTCTGATGTACAGACCAATGATTGTTAGTACACATTGGCGAGGAAATTCAGCCCTACAGCTTTCTCTTGGACCAAGGTTGGTCATTATTCTGGTTGCTCTTTTCTGTAGTATTAATATTCTTTGAAGGTTTCCTGCTGTTGTGCCCCCCCAGACTACTAGTTCGTATCTTAGGTGGGACTCGAATAACGCGTGATAGGCAGTTTTTGTAGTCACAGCATCACTGACTTGCTTTATTCTCTTAAGGATGTATAAGCAAGAGTTTAATTTCTTGGACAGTTGGTCAATATGATTGTTCCACGATAAGCTGGTATCAATAGTAATTCCAAGGAATGTTGTCTGGCTTTCTATTGATACATCAGGTAATGCTGGAACTTCTTCTTGTCGTCTCCCAAAAGCTAATTGTTTTGATCTTGCTGTATTGACTACTAAGTAATTTTCATGACAGTATTGATAGGCCATATTTAGAGCAGTGTAGGATTTAACGGCCTAGTTTTTGGGTGATACTTCTGACACCAGAAGTGTTGTGTCATCAGCAAACATCAGAGGAGTACAGTGTGTGCTTAAGTACTGTGGCATGTCATGTGTCAGGAGGATAAAAAGGACTGGTCCCAGCACAGATCCCTGGGGTACACCCCTGTTAATAGGCAGAGGGTCTGATCTTGTTGTCTGTGGGAAGTTGTTGCAGATATGTTGAATATCAACCGTCTGACTTCTACCCTCCAGGTAACTTCTAAACCAGTCCTTAGCTTGTCCTTTAACTCCTAAATGCCCAAGTTTCCAGAGGATTAAGTCATGTTCCAGACAGTCAAAGGCTTTGCTAAAATCTAGCATAATTCCTGTGACCATGTTTTTTTCTTCTAGCTTGTCAATTATGAATTCAGCTAGTTGAGTAATGGCTGTTGTTGTAGACCTCCCTTTCATAAACCCATGTTGGTCCTTTGTTAAAAGGTTATGCAGTTCGCAATGGCTCATAAATCTTTTCAAGACTATTTTCTCAATAACTTTAGAAAAGTTCGGAAGCAATGAAATAGGTCTGTAATTTTTAGCTTCTGTATGGTTCCCACTTTTAAATTTAGGATATCCTTTACTTTGTTTCAGACCAGATGGAAAATGTCCTTGAGCAAAGGATTGGTTTGTTATTCTAACTAGAGGTTGAATTAATGCTTTGCTGCAGTGTTTTAACATTTTTGATGAGATTTCATCTAGTCCTGCAGAGGTTTTAGGTTTGAGATTTTTAATTATTTCTTCAATTTCATGCTCATTTGTGGGTTTTAAATGGTTTAGATCATAATTTGTAGTTTTTTTTGAGCTAAAGTCTTTTTTGCTTTTGGTTGGGTGCTAAGGGTATGCTCTGCAATATTTGTGAAGAATTCGTTTAAGTGATTAGATATTGTACTGGGGTTGGTGATGGTTTCTCCTTTTATGTTAATTGTCGGTTGGGGTGATTCCAAGCATTTATTTTTCCTCTCACTATTTATTACTTGCCACAGGGCTTTTGATTTATTTTCAGCATTGGCTATGTGGTTAGCGAATGCTTGACGTCTGTTTGCTTTAAGTCTAATGTCATAGTCTTTTTTAGCTTTATTCATTTTTATCTGCTTGTTGTCCTGAGAGCTCATATCTCTGAAGACATTTCAGATAGGTCCTTTTTAGTTGTTTTGCCTCTTCGTCATATATTGGTGTTTTAGTCTTCCTTGATCTTACAGTCTTTCGTGGACATGCTCTTTCATTGTCAAAACAATAGTCAATAAAAAGTTGTTGTAAGCAGTTTCCGCTGAGACAGCGTGATAGACATTATTCCAATCTTCTTGTTCCAACTGAGTCTTGAGTAGATTTAGGTTTTTCTGGTTTAGTATTCTGCATATTGCTTTCGTCTGAGGTGATGGTTTTAATTTATATTTAATTTCACATAGTTGAGCAGTGTGGTCAGATATTCCAGCATGAATTACAGTAGAAGTTATTTGTTCCTTGTCTTGATTGGTACAGATAAAGTCTATTGATGAGGCAGATGTTGGAGTGACCCGCTTTGGAGGGAGTGGCAGTCTTGTGATGTTGTGACTGCTTAAGATGTCATTTAGCATGTGGTTGCCCTTGTCTGTTTTCAAACTATCGATATTTATGTCTCCCATCACAATAATCATGTGGTTTTCTGCTGTGGTGTCCTCAATTGTTGCTGAGAGGATATTTAGTGCTTCCTCAAGCTGTCCACCAGGAGTTCTATAAACACCAAGAATATATATTTGGCTTTTCCCTGAGATTATTTTTATCATTCCCATCTCACATATTAGTTCTTTATTATTTGTTATATTTACTTGATGTGCAAATGTTTCAAATTCATTTTTGACAAAGATGGCAACGCCTCCTTTTTTATGATTTTCCTGGCTAAAATGGGTTTTAATGCAGTAGTTTGGTAGCCTGGTGTTTTCCATCTGCTCCTTTTTTAGCCCGTGCTCACTGAGGATGATAATATCTGGGTTTGTTTCTTCTAAGAAGTGGTTTAGTATGTCTATTTTATTACTAATTTCTAATAAATTTATTATATATAAATTCTTACAAAGCCACATTTTGTAAGTCTTGAAATACTCACGCTTCCCTGCATTTTTATTTTGCAGTCATTCGTTTTTGTAAAAGAAAACCTTAACATGTTTAATTTAAGAAATCAGATACATTCGCACAATACCAGGATTCAGAAAAACATAGACATAGGGAATTTTAGGCTTAGTAAAACACAACAAACATATATTATGTATAAAGGTGTGCAACTGTTTAATAAGTTACTTACCACAGCTAGAACAGTAAGCATATCCAATTTTAAGCATGTTTTAACTAAATGGTTGAAAAGTAAAGCCTTTTATTCTTTAGATGAAATGTACTTGCACGACCTTAGTGATCTTAACTTCTAGTGATTTAGATTGTAATATTAGGAATGACACACGTTTTTCATATAAGACTTTAGATTATATACAATGACATTGTCAATGCATGTACAACTTGTTGGACGACAATAAAGATATGAATATGAAACTTGTGAGGGCAGAGGATGCTGAGCCAGAATGGAGGCCCATCATACGAGGAGTTCCCAAGGCTCTATCCTCAGCTCTTTGTTATTTTTTCCTGTACATCAACAATTTTACTTAAGTTATTTATCACGCTAAGTTCCACATGTACACCAGTATTTTACAAATATACTTTCACTTTTCTATTAAAGTTAAAAATGCTTCTGTATCTTTTATTAACGAGGACATAGACTTAATAACTTTATGGGCACAGAAACATGGATTAGAACTGAATGTCAAAGACTTAAACCTTGGTGTTAGTGACCCACAGCTTATATCTCAAATTTGTTTCAAGGCATATTCCTGATTTGTTTGTACGATTTTCAATTCAAAAACTAAAACTGAACAACTACGAACTGGAATACTTTGACAAGATAAAAAAAAACCTTGGTTTTATTATAAACAATACACAGACGTGGAATGAAACTGTTACTGCATCTTGCAACAAAGTCTTGCTTGCATCCGTAGTTTAAAGCGTTTTGCTTTATTCCTTCCATTCAACGTTAAAGTCATGCTTCTATCCGTTTCATTTTCAACCTATGACAATACGTTCATAGCAGCAGTTGTTTTGAAACTAAAAAATGTCTGTGAATATCATATATTTACTTTGTTGTATGTTATTATCAGATAAAACTTACCATCTTATCTCTCCGTGACATATTCTTTCTTGTACTAAATTAGTTCTCGTTCTACACGAAGAGGAGCTCTGCCAAATGTTATGTAAGATCTTTTATGTTAGAGTACAAATAATATACAGATCTTAAAAAAAATGTAATAAAACACTATTGGAAGAAAAGACTGGCAGAATGTTAAAATTTATTAAAAACTTCTTTCTTACTTAGGTAGAAGAGAAGAATTTGCCCAGGGAATAGTAATTTTTCTTTAAAAGATAGTTTCAAAATGTTCTCTAAAATTACTATTGTGAATTTGTTTTTTATATAGAATAGTAAATGGTTCAAGAATTTTGCGCTTGTATGATACCATTTTTTTGTGAAAAAAATCTCAGATTGTGCTGGGTTATGTTAATTTCATTTCTGTTACTGGTGTTATATGAATGATAATTTCCACATTAGGTCAAATTTGTAAAACTGGTTTCTCTCACAACTAACACAATCTAGTATGTATTGGTCATATACATCAAACATTTCTAATTTTGAAAAATATTCATTTACTTACTCCAGTAAATTTAAATTAAGCAGTATTCTTATTGCCTTCTTTTGAAATATTAATCTTTTGTCAAGGTTTTTCTTTGGTGTTCCTACATAAATTGCTAAACCGTAAGATGTATGAGAATGAACATGGACATAGTAGGTAGATTTTAATATTTCTATGCTACACTAGAATAGTGTTTGCTTTCTTAATGGAGCTTTGAACTTGAAAGCTGAACATAATTTTGTCATTTACTTTCCAAGGACAAGTAAAATTTTCAAGGCCACACTTCCTTACAGCTGTTTTAACTCAGACAAATATTGTTAATAAAGCAACTTTGTCTTTTTTAAAAATATATTTTATTACAGCCTCTTGGTTCTTTTACAACTTTTTCTGTGTGAGTGATAAACATTTAAGGAGGAAAATTTTAACTCTATACAATATTTGTTTCAACAGAATCTTCAAATAAGATTTTAACTTAATAAAAAATCTGTTTAACGCAATTTAAAACTAAATTATCGTTAATATTGAAATGTAAACTCAATATACTGTGATTGTAATTGAAATGATTTTTATCAAAAAATACTATAAATTATAAAATATTCTCCAATTAACTTTAAATGTGGTTTTAAGGCACTTCACCCGTCCCCCGGCAAACCGGAGAAATAAATACTTGACACAAATTCACCACACTATTGGATGCAACCTCTTGTTCTTTCTTCTCTGTGCCTTAACTGAGAACTAACATTCATTTAGTATTGTTGATTTTGTATCATTGTGTAAAAAATTTGTTGTTATAACCAAGAAAATAACATAGTTTTATCAATTCAAAACATGTAGCAAGATCTGCTACAATGTATCAAAATAATCTTCAACATTCCTACAATAAAAATAAACAGGAAAAATTTGTATTGCATTCACAAATGATTTTGTAAGAAATATTGAAACTAAACTATTTATTTCAATAAAAGTTAAAACTGTTCTAGTTTTACATTAAGATGTTAAATAATATTTTTATTGTATATATATTTCAGTTTTTACTATTGGCTTATTGTAAAAGGTATTTGGTTCTTATTTTAAAAATATTTACAGATTTCATTTTTTATCATATATAGCCGTAATCATTAATTTTTGTCAAATCTCTGATAGTCCATTGGTTTAACTTGCATTCTTATCACTACTCAGATATGAAATCGTATATAAAATTGAAAAACTGCTATCTTTATCTTTATCTTACATTGTAATTATACATCTATATACAAGCATTTATATTGTTGAACACAACATCTAACCTAGGATATTATCACAGAGATTTCTTGTTCCACTATAAACAATAAAATATTGTCATTATCTAAATGTCTAGTTTATTATAGTAGTGGGCACCTTTATTTGGCAGTTTTGTTATTTATGTGTATCTATTTTTAGCACACCAAATACTGCCATTACAACATACCTATTCTAAGAATATTTAGCAACAAATGCAAAATATACTATATTATCTATCGATATTGGTAATAGATCATTTCAAATAATCATTAGATCTATAAAATAAAACATTATCCATTTTGTGATCTTCGTCATGGACAATGCAGGAGAATATGAGCAACATTTTAATGTTTTGTATAATGATTTCTGTTATTAATTTGTTTAATTTTCAATATAATATCTCAAATTATTAAATGACAAAAATCATTATACAATACAATAATCCATCTTATATAATTACTCAGATAAATACTGATCTTTTATGGTTGGGGACAGACTACCTCAATGTTTTTGTCATATATATAATTTATTGTCTTTTGCCATTAATGATTTGTCACGAGTGAGCCATAGGTAGTTTTTGCCAGTTGCGAAGTATTGTTCGATTTGTGTCAGTGGGCGATCTTTGGTTTCTGGAAGGAACAGGTACAAATATATAGTGGTTAGCATGGCAACTATTGCAAAGCAGAAGAAAATTCCACTCGGACCCAGCACCCTTGCAACGTATGGATAAAGTTTTGTAGTCGAAAAGACAAAGAGATTAATAAACATTATCAGTATTCCGGAAATGAATCCACGTACTGTTGATGGAAGAACTTCACCCATCATTAAACATGGTAGACCAAAGATACCGAAAGCATTTAGTGCAACATATATCATTATTAAACTGCCAATAATGACGATGTTAAAACTATCATCCAGTTGAATAACAAGACGATTCTTCAGTTCAAGATATGCCACCAACAAGAAACAAGCGAGTGCAGTCCCAATACCAGAAATTATACCGATTTTTCTCCTGCCAAGTCGATATAGACTAATTGCGGTGACTATAGACATGATGAACCTGACGAGAGCTGACATAACCGCGACAGTCAAGCTGTTTAGATCAGTTTCTTTGCTGCCTGACGCACTTGAAATCAGATTTACAGCATAAAAGATGACGATGTAGGAGCCAGAAAGAATTTGTAGAAGGCAAAATGTGAGGATGATGAAGAATGGTTTGAGCACTTCTGGGCGGTTGAGGCAGGAAAACTGTTGCGGCAGGATGCTGCAAGTAGTTTCTTCTCTAAGAGCTTCTGCAGACTGTCTGTCTTGTTGTGCTTTGTGGTGGACCACCAGCATGTGTAGTTCTTGGTTTACCTATTAACACAATAAACGTTATTTTAGGAAAATAGTTGCAATGTCCGTGTTTATAAATTAGTTCAGTTTTAGGCATAATATAATTCTATAAATGATCCTTTAGTAAGCAAAAGCAGTTGATGTCAACATTACAAACTAAAGCTGTCAAACCTCACAGGAATATATTCACGATATACAATATTTTCACCTGTTTCACCGATACTACAACTCTTCTGGGTGGTAATCTTAGGGTTACCACTGAAAATGCCACCTTAAAGTTAGATTGAAACATCTAGAAGTTGTATATACAGCTTTGACTGTCCCACATTGTAATACGATTTTTTGTTAGATCAATACAAGCAAATAATGCATTACAACATGCATCTATTACTAAAATTCGGCATGAATTTTTATTTTGGAGGAAGAAACGCTGTACTTAAAAAAAGTATACCTTTTATTTTTTTTATTTATTTTTATTTATTCATAAGACGCCGATCGTCAAGATATGGGCGAATATGGATTTCGAATGAGTGTGATGAGTGTAGATGAGCGAATGTAGTCATTGTTACAAACTAAGGCCGACTATTCCTTAGAAAGTGTCATTAATTAATAGCCCAATGACAAATGAACAGCCGGTGGCTATCAGCTGATCCTTCTCAAAATGTATTGACTCTGATTGGGATCGAACTGAGAACCTTTAGCACATGAAGTTGGGATTGAACCAACTACGCTACCGACCAATACCTAACATTATCAGTTTCAAAACGGTGGCTGTCTAAAAATGTGAAAGTAAAATATCTAAATATCTATTTATTGAAAAATATATATATATATATATATATATATATATATATATATATATTTATATTTTTCATAAATTTCATAAATATTTTTCATATATATATAGACAACAGATAATTTTACCAATTTATAAAAAATCCAATATAACAGAGAAAACTACAATTTTGTAACCGAAAGTGCGTCTATCGCAAATGTAATTGCCTGTATAGTTGTTCTTTGAAACTTCTAGAGAGATACATTATATTACAACAGATAATATAAGGTATGTAATCTTTTTGAATACAATGTGTCTTTCTAAGATCAACTTTCTTATAAAATTTCAGTTTTATCTCTAACGGGTTTTTGAGATACTTAGATATTTATAAAAAATCACATATTGTGACAGAAAAGGTATGCTGATAGAACCCTTGTTTTGTTGAATTTTTACTTCTTTTTGTCTGACAAACACTCCCGTAAAATATGAGGCAGTCGAAGCTCAACACCCTTTATATAGTCAAAGTTAAGTCAACGCTCAGCTGACCCAATAACTCTCAAGTAATTTGGTCTATTCATCCATGTGCGTATCCCAAGCGAGTGACACTCCTGTAGTAGAAGTATGTTACAATTTTTGTTTCATTCAGAATGAAATAAAAGTGGGTATGGTATTGGTCACTGTCTCAAAATACTGTTAAATTTGATTTTGATCAGTATTTTGTACTGTAACAGACCACCATAGTGTAAGTTGGTCAATATTTACTCTGTTTTATAGTAAAATGTTATATTGAATTTTTATTGAACTGGAAGTATTTATCAGTGATGTTCAGCCTATACTGAACTGGTTCGCCCCTTCCTCTATCTGAGTAAGTTGCCCACATAAACCAATAGTCTATGGGTGATTAATGCCATGCCCTATGTTCTTATATAATTCAATATTCTCTGATAGTTGAAATACGTATTCGATGTAATTTTTCTTCAATTTTAAATGTAAAATTAATTTTTTGTGAGACTCATTTTTATTTAATAATTGGTTTTATTTTTTCCTTTAGTAGTCATAGTTAAAATATTAGGAATAAAGCCGCGTAGAAATGTACTTTCATTAGCAATTTAGTAATTGTATTACTGTATGTGATTTGTAAAATATGTGATGTGTAAACAAACGTACATGAGGCAATGGTCCTTCCACCCAATATACTTCCTTCAGTGGTATTGGCTCTTTGACCCATCAGGAGCTTATTCCACTTATTCCGGAATTAGAAAACACAAAATATTTGCTGATGAAACAGATGAGAATGAAGTCAAATTTGATGGAAGGTCAGCTTTTAGAATTAAAGTATATCTTAAAATCATTGATTCATTGACATCAAACTTGAGTAGACGAAAAAAAACCATATTATGAAGTGTTGTCCGACCACTTTGAAGTTTTGTCACCTCTGGTGTCGCCGTCGAAGGAGTCTCCAAATGGATTTATTACGAAGGCTGTAACGAAGTTGGTAAAGAGTGTTATTCAGATGATATCATGAAGACCATACATGAGGTTTACAAGTACACAAGAAATAACGACCTGTCTACTACTTTCCCCAATCTCGAAGTAGCGCTAAGGATTTTCTTGACACTTCCAGTCACCAGCTGTTCTGCCGAAAGGGGGGTTTCAGTTTTATCTAGAGTGAAAAATGTGCCAAAAGATGAAATCTTCGAGAGAAAAAACTGAATGCACTGATATTAATATGCTCTGAATTTGATGTTAGTCTGAAGTATAAATTTCTGGAGATTGTTAAAAACTTTGCCCAAACAAAAGTAAGAAACAAATCAGTCATGCGCGGTTTGTTTAGGTTTACTTAACTTTACTCCTTTCCTAAAGTTTATGTGCTTACTATTTGCTAACTTCAATTTTTATTGTTGAATAAACACAACTTTGGTGGCTTTATTAATGAAACTTGCTTTTGCTATTCCATTAGCCCTGGTTGGTGGGAGAGGCGCCAAAACTGTTTGCAGCCCAGGGGGCTATTCACCCTAAACCCAGGCCTGCCACCCATACACTTTCAGTGTTAATAGCCCTTCCACCCACCCCTGCATTTACAGTGATATTGAGTCAGTTTTAGTAACAGTATAACATTGTACTATTTTTATATTGTTTAATAATGTTAATATAAAGAACTGTACAACATTTTAAGTCAGTCGGTTGAACCCTTCTTGAGCTATTAATTTTTTTTAAACTTAAAAAAAATTGTTTAGTGTATTATTTTTTGTTTTTTAAAAAGATAGACACTAAACAGAGCAGAATTCAATAAAACTTTAATCTTCATTTTCTGCTCTAAATTAGAAATAGAATCTAAAAATATTTAGCTAGGACAACTTTTTAGTTTTATCCTGCATATAAATGTTATAATCGCAAGATTAATATTTCCAAAATAATCTTCATAATTTGTAAACTTTAAAGACAACGTATTTTGATTATAATGCCGGTTTGAAAAATTGTGGGAGTCAGGAAAATTTTTGTGAAATGGTCAAGAAAAATCATGTTATTACAAAAATTAAAAGTCAAGTTTTTTTTAACATTTTCTGAAGGAATCGTTTTTTTAAAAGACATTTTCTTATATAACAAGGGCATTAGTGTGTGGGCCTTGTCACTCAATTCTATTGTCACCTCAGCTATGGGCCTCGGTAATGACAGTTTGTAGTAGTTTTACTCACTGCAAACGGGACACAGCAATTACAAATGAAGCTGGGCTTCGATTATTTAATAATTGTTGTTAATAATGGTTTATTATATCTGAGTTGATAAAACTACAAAAACAATGAAACTCCCATCATCCCCATGTTCATAGAGATCATATCTACTCCCTTTGGGTGTAAATAATATCCACCCACATGCTGTCATGTATATAATATCAATCTTCCCCTGACACGGTTCTCACTACAATCTTCCCCCACACAACTCATAAATGTATATTTGTAGAACTTTAGATATCTCAATCAACTCTAAAGATTAAAATGACATCTCAAATTTCTGAATAAATATAAATATCCTGAAATAATTTTTTTATAAACAAAATGCTTTCACCTTGATTACATCGCCTCCCCTGAGCCACATCAACGACTTCCTTGCCTTCTCTACGTCTCCTTGGTTGACAAGCCACACAGGACTCTCGTGTAATGTTGTGAGCAGCAATAGTCCTGCAATAGGCAACACAGTGGATAAGGCAGCCACAACACGCCAGTGGAATACACTTCCAAGTGCATACACTAGTAAGATACCAAGTGAGTACGCCAGGCTAGGTGAACTGGAAAACACCCCTCTCAGTTGTGGTTCTGATACTTCTCCGATAAGAACCTGAAACAAACATTATTTGGGACTCATTTTCATATTTTATTTAAGCTATGGATTATTTTACCAACTTTCCGATCAAAGTTTTAACATAGAAAGTGTCAAAAGCACAAAAATCAATCTTGAAGTAGACCCTCACTTTGCGGCGCTACTACAATTTACAAAACAAACACAAACAAATATCTAATTACATATTCATGTTCAGTGTTTAATCTACTTTATAACAGTACCAAAGATTTTTAATTGTTATTCTACGTGTTAACATTTATGTGAGCTACAACTAAAAAAAAACACAGTTTTTCACGCAACTTTTGGAAACAAGTGACTTCTTTGAATTGTCATTTAAAAAAAATTATTTCAGATTAATTTTTTTCTTGTTCGCCAATTGTAACTAGTAGTATTAGGTTTAGTATACTGAACTTTAATGATGAAATAATTAATCGTTACTTCAATATTTTAATTTTTTTCATAGGGGTTGTTATTGTTGCACTGAAAAAGTATTTCTAATTCTGGTTTGTTTCTAACAATTCTATTTCTCACTAACAAAGCGGAGCTCATGTTGTCAGTACTAATAGATATTCAAAAAATATTCAATGACGAAAATAATTTAAAATGTTTTGGATGTGACATGGCTATATGTTATCAGGCGATGGACAGTCTGTTTCCAACAACAATGGAGCACTGTTGTACTTATTGGTACCTTTGGTACTGTTATAAAGTAGATTAAACACTGAACATGAATATGTGATTAGATATTTTTAAGTGTTTGTTTTGCAAATATTATGGTGCATAATAATAATAATAATGTTTTGCAAAGTGAGGGTCTATAATACAAAATCTGATGGTAGTGAACTATACTCATTATTTTTGTATAACTTAATTGTAAAAAAAATCAACTAGTTTTTAACTGTTCAACAGTACACAATTTTAGGTTAGGTTATTGGTCACTAGGTCAGGAATTAATAGGAGAGCTATTGCTGTGCTGTTAGCTCTGCACCACCCATAAAACTCAGTCTCTCTCCTAGTCTGAAGGTGCCAATTTGTGTCATCTGTTATATCTTTACGTGCTTTCTTCTACTGTGCATAAGTGGACTTGTCTTCTCAGGTAAGTTTGCTGATGCCCGATTTATTTTATCATATTAATATAAGCACACTTGCATAATTACTTAAAACAAAAATTCTCTTCATTTAAAAATTATTATTTATTCCAAACTTATGAAATGAAATATATCTTTATTGTCACATAACGCTTTATGGTCTAGCGCACCTAGAAAACAGGTGATATTGTCAAAATATAGATCTACTACAAATAATTAAAAATAAAGTTAAAACTAGAACAAGTTCGTTGAAAGTTTAAAGTGACAGAGTTTAAAAAAAATAAATAAATAAATAAAAGTTACAATGTTCTTTTTATATTATTATTACATTATTTATTATTATCACTGGACCTCATTATCATTTAAATATTCACTAACTGAGTAATATTTTTTTATTTGTAAAAACTGTTTTATCTCTTTTTAAAATTTGGTCCCATCTTCAATTTCTTTAACTCGTAATTTAATTAGTTTGTATAGATCAGTGAAGGTGCTTCAACCAATCAGTATTGAATCATGTCAACATTGATTTACTGTCATGTCAAACAATTTTAAGGGGGTAGGTGCATAATAAGGTACATATGTTCTTCCGTAATGTTAACATATGTACCTTTTTCTCAGAAAGTAGAAAAGATATTTCATTTCTGTTTTTTTTTACCTGATACATTGGCCTTTGTTACATAAACTACGGGTGTAAAATCTAACTTTGGAATAATTATAAATTTTTCACAAAATTTTAAAAAAACCGTTAAAATTTTTTCAAATTCTTTTTATTTATAATTTTTTTTAAATTTTATTCTTTGTTAATTTTGACTATTTTTTTATTCTGCTTGTGTAACTAAGTTACATATATAACCACAAAAAGTTTCATCTTGTTACCATTAATAGTTTTTGAGAAAAAGGAACATATGTGTCAAAAAACACAACTTTCGGAAAATCGCAATAAACCAAAATAAATACAGTTTTACTAATAAAAACAACACAAAAACTTACATTAATAAAACCCTGGTGCATATGATGGTTCCTTCCCTTTATCTTCTTTAAATGTATTACTACAATTACTATATGCACTAGTATTACTATATAAAGATGATATTAGAGTAATAATTGAATACACAACGTGTGGCACTCAGAGAGATGATTTCAATAGGAAATCAAGTAGGACACTTTTAGAAAACTAATATTGAAGCACATTTAGAAAATAATAAATAATTAGTGTTATATACCGTTGGAAAGAGGACATTTTAAGCTATAAAATGGTGAAAAAAAACATTTTTCGATAAAAATAAAAATTTTCCATGCACCTACCCCCTTAAATTAGCCATAATAATCACGAGCTAGATAATTAACGTTGAATATTGTCTTTATTACATTTTCAACTAATTTATTGTATTATAATAGTGGCATCAAGTTGTATTTCAATCCCTAAGTCACATTTTTATCCTATCACATTAACCATTTGCCCTTGAGTTAATGGAAGAACAGATTTATTGGCTTACAGCTTACCTGACAGGGCCCAGTTCCCATGCCAACAGCGAAGCCGGCAAACATCCTGCCTACAGCAAGCCAAATATGACTCGGAGCAGTGCAAATGAACAGCCATCCAGTAACCATGGGAAGTACTGAGAGTTTCAACATTGTTCTGCGACCCCAGCAGTCCATAAAGTGTCCAGACAACACCGCTCCAACGGGTGTCATCACTGAATGGACACTGGCTAGCACAACATAAAAACTGAATTACAAGTGCTCTGTTGGGGGAATTGCTCATACTAAAATGGTTTGGACTCGTGAGAAGGATGCAAGTCTTAAGAAGATAGAGTTATTGTAGTTGAGGGGATAAGACCCTGAGGAAAACCTAGAAGAAGGTGGCTTGATTGATGGGGTGAGAGTGAGATGGCAGATGGTGGAGGAAGAGGAACTGTGGGGGATAGGACAAGATATAGAGGTCCAGGGAATAACTGGAATGGATGAGGGTATGTATGTTTGTCGAGTTTGTCAATAACTGTTATAGTTTCTTCTCGTATTAACATATATTTTTATAAATAGGAAGCAGAATATGGGTGATATTGTTACTAGGTTTTTACTGAAAAATCTAGATTCTAGCTGTAACACTGCCATACTAAAGAAAAGCAGTACTGAAAATGTTGTGAAAAACAGAATGTGCCTGTTAAGAAAAGAGCACATCCTTGGTTCTATCATCAAGTGCTTAAGGCAGACTTCTTATAGATATTTTGCTGGACCTGTAAATGGCAATGGTACCTCATCGTTGTAGATCTAGTCACCAAATAGCTTAAAATTGTACTGACAATGAATATTTTAATTTTATTTTCTTAAAACTTCACTCAACAATACACATGGGCATTCATGAACTTTATTCAACATGAAGTACCGACTGTTAGCTCAGTGGGGATTCAACACTTGGACTCCACAGTCTAAAGCAGCGGTCGGCAACTGGCGGACCACGGAAGGTCAAAGACTGGACCGCTAAAAATATTTTAATATCTCAATCACATAAATTATAAATATAATTTTAAAAAGCCTTTTTCTAAATTTGATTGTCACCGTCGAGTTGGCAACACCATCGCATCTTAGCTTGCCCAGCCTCATTAGTACTGTACATCAAATTATTTAGTAATTATTGTCGCTGCTCCTGATTTTTATTTTTTATCGATATGGATCATAAAAAGCGTAAAGTTGATAGTGAAAATAAAAATGTTTTGACTGAATGACCTAAACAGTATTGTTTTACGCTTCTTGATATACCTAGCGCTGTTCCAGTTTGCCTAATATGCAACAAAACTATCGCTCTTATTAAAAGTACGAATTTAAAAAGGCGTTAAATGACCCATTAGCAGTTTCATCCAAATTTTTTTTCTGGGAAGTGAAGCTCACCAAGAAAGTGTCAAGTAATATCTAGCTTTTTACAAAAAAAGCACATCTTATACTATTTAATGTTATAAGATGAAACAAAAACTCCAGTAAATAATTTTTTAATTTTGTTAGGCCTTTTTCAGACACACAGACTTTGTTACGTTTGTATGTCTGAAGATGGTAACTTTGTTACCGAAAGGCTTAACAAAATTAAAAAACCTATTTACTGGTGTGTTTGTTACATCTTATAACATTAAATTATATATCCAGCAAGAAACGAGCTTGAAGAATGATACATCCATACTAGTTCGAAGTATAAGCGAGCTAGGAAAATCTGCAGACGCAGCTTTGCATGTATGTTGGACGCTCAATAAACACCAGAAGCCATTTTCTGACTCTGAGATAGTAAAAGAATATATGATAGGAGTGGTTGCAGCACTTTTTGAAGATAAAAAGGACGTTTTGGCGCATTTCAAGGTATTCCATCGTCGGCTAAAAGCAATACAAGAAGAACCGAAATATTGGCTGGAGACAATAAAAGGAGTTTGCTAGAACTCATACAAAAGGTGCCTTGCTACACCACAGCACTTGATGAATCATGTTACATTTTTTACGACGAACAAATGTCTATTTTGTTGAGGTTTTATGATATTGAAAATAAAATATTAATGGAAGAATTGCTTGCAGTCAGGCCAGACTCTTAGAGAAAATTTATTCCAGACTGACTGTTGATGACTTCATGACAAATCAAACATTAGTTACGATAAAATGGTGTCTCTGCCAACTGATGGGGCTCCGGCTATGGCCGGCAAAGAAAGGAGGCTTACAAAGCGAATCAAAGAAAAGAATACGTAACTGCTATCTTAGCAATGCATAATTCACCAGGCAGCCCTATGTGGGAAACTTAGTGACACTCTGAAAGAGATAAATCTAGTAGAGCTGCTTATTTATGTTATGTTAGGTTTTTAGCTCATTTTTGCAATCAGATATTACAATGTTTTGAATATTTTTATTTGTTGTTATTTAATTTTTTACTCTTCTATGAACATTATTATTATTTATCTATGATATTCAAAACCCAAACTTATATATTCAATAATCAATAGTATTGATTTGAGCGTTAATTTGATTTGATTAATTTGATGGAGGCGTATAACGAAGTTTTGCCTAGTTTTTTCCTGGACCTCCCCAAACTTATTTTTAAATATGTCTGGACCCCACCAAAATATAGTTGCCGACCCCTGGTCTAAAGTGTTATGCAACATGCCAGCAACATAGTAACTGAATAAATTGTGTATTAATGACTAGTAAAGAAGAATATTAATTTTGGTTTCCCTTTCCTTTTGGTATCTAATTATGGTAGTCAACTTATGTGAAACAAATTTGAAAATGTTTGGATGTGTATCGAAGTAGCTCATAAGACAATTTCCATCCACCACTTTTAAGTTCTGTTAGAGCGATAAAAGTTCAATCAGAAATTCTGAGTTTAAACTCTACCAGTTGTTGATATAGCTGGGACAATCCACAAAATCAAGGGGAAGAAGATCCTACTAATACTGGGTGCCAACCTGAACACACTTTAGTTTGTGTAAATAGGAGTTTAAACAAAACGGTAACAAATAAAATGCAATAATGTTCAGGGATGAAATGGAGAATGTGCTTTCGTCATTTGGTCCTTGATGGAATTTTGATGGTTTTAAAGCAAACATGTTTAATAATTCCACAAATTTGTTATTTTTTACTACGTACATTTTCACCTGTCACAGCATCAATCTTTCTTATTAAAGAAGTTAAGTGAAAGAAAAGGCCAATAGCACTAACTTTGTTGTATAATTAAAGAAATTTTAATTGCACACGAAAATCCTCACATTTCTTCTTTCATGCACGTCAGAGCCCAGGCTATCCTTGCTTAGTTATACATAATTTTAAAATAAAATTCAATTGGTTTTTGAGTCTGTGACACCGGAACCAGTATGTAGTCATTTATTCTAAAAAAGAATATCTCAATTTGTTTGACATATCCCTGTATTTTCACCTCTAGATATTTCTGGAATGTGCCCTGGATATTCTTTTCTTAAAAAAAACTTTACTCGCCAGTTCACAATGGCTCGCAGTCCTGTGGGTGAACTTAATTCAATAAATGAAGTACTGACAGTTAGCTCAGTTGGCGATTCAAATCCTTGACTCCGCAGTCTGAAACCTTAACCACTGAGCCATCACGTTGGCATTCAAAGGCCTCATACTCTGTATCGGAACATCCTTTGTATAAAGGATAACAATTTCTAAATGTTTACCTACTTTTTTATCATCCTTAATCAGGTTATTTCCAATTTAGCCTCTCAGCAGACCATTTTCCATTACTTAAATAGCTGTTTGGCTATTCATAGCAATAACTGCAAGTCCAGAAGCTTTCTCAAAGTGAGTTATTCCACAAAGAGCCCATATAGTGGAGCCCCCTCCCCCTTATTCCATCAAGATGTAAACTTGGTAGTAAGGAGATTTAATCAAGACGTACAATGTTCAGATTTTCAATTATAAATTATCTATACTAACCAATCCAAGACGCCCAGTCATCATCAGTAGGCATGGAGGAGTCAGGAGCCTGAAGCTGTGGCAGCAGAATAGCTGAAAACCCAATGGGCATTCCACTGCCAGTAGCTAAGATGATGATGGTTAAGTTTATCAGGCACTAGAATAATATTAAGACACAATAATTAATTTTTAAACTAACAAACTTAAAAAAAAATGCTAGTTAAAATATACTTTTATTCCTCGCCATTATGATTTACACTAGATTAACACTTAATCCTTGGAGGTTCAACCAATTTTAGCTTGGGAAGTATGAATCATTGTCTCTCTTAACAATGGTAAAAGTCTCTTTTACTTTATCAGTAAAATACAATGGTGTTAAAAGAATTTAAATATAGAAACACACTTGTTTGCTTCAATCATGGAGACTAATCAATCAATGAATACAGTTTGTAAAGTTATGTGGTTGATTAATATTCAGACCAATTCTACGTTGTTTGGATTCCACGTAAAGCTTTAGATCCTTTAGTTTCCCTGCCTATTGGGCTATTAATAAATGGCTTTTTCTAAGGAACAGTGAACTTTAGTTAGTAACAATGACTACTCTTGTTCACCTACACTCATTTGCATCTCATATTCACCCATATCTCTACGATCATCGTCTTAATAATGAAATTAATAAAAGTTAATAGTCAAACTGTAGTGTTTGGTTTAATGAATTATACTATAATTTGTAGTTTTGTTTGTGAATGTATAGTTACATATTTAAGATATTGTGTTCCACTTCTGCTAATTTAAGTAAAATACTGAAATATTTTAATGTAGTTTTCGAAACTTTGTAAAGTATACAGTAGTAAAAAATGGCTGGTTTTTAAAACCTACAGTTGATGATTGTAATACTACATGGAAGGCTATAGTTTGCAAAAATCCCAGTTAAGCTGATTTATAATAAAAAT
Organism: Stictocephala bisonia; assembly: GCA_035578905.1. Taxonomy (NCBI): domain Eukaryota; kingdom Metazoa; phylum Arthropoda; class Insecta; order Hemiptera; family Membracidae; genus Stictocephala; species Stictocephala bisonia. The sequence goes on along the minus strand of JAQJVL010000088.1, from coordinate 2,171,539 downwards.
GAACCTAAATAAAAACACAACCTCTTGTTTTTTATTTGTAAACACTTGCATTTGCTTATGGCAATTGAAAATCGATTTATGGATTTTATAAAAAGATATTAAATATTTTGAATTAATAAACCTTTAAATATGCTTGTTACCGTACATACTTTGTTATTACTTTTACAATTTCAGGTGAGGCCGTAGTAATTATAACAATATGTTTACTAGTTACATTATATATAACATGGATGTGGATGTTACTGTTATAAGTGCTGTTTACAGTGGATAATGGGAAGTGAAGCTTTTATAAGAGGCAAAATTTACTCTCATAAAAATGGTCTTAAAAGCAAATGCCGCAATTTCCTTGCCTTTACGAGTTACCCGTTAAACTCTCGAGATTCTCAAAGCGGAGTAAAGCTGTTTTGTTTTAATGGTTGAAAAACAGGTCAACACTGTTGTATTCTATTGGATGGGTGTGTGATTAATAACTTTTAATATCCATGCAAGCAAATAGAAAAATAAAATGAAAAAGTGACGTAAAGTCTGTCAATTATTACTGACGAAGAAATTCAAAAAGTAAAATAAAATGTGTCAAAAGTTAAACTAAAGTAGTCACATAAAATTAAACAAGTTAAAGGGTTTAAAGTCAACATTTCGTGCCGTATGTAGTATTAAAATTTTGTATCAAAGTGGTGAGAGGATTTCAAGTTAGTGCTAGTTAAAATGTTGTTTCCATTCATAAAACTCTGCTAATCTGTGGAAGGATATTTCTTGAAGCAAATTTTTCAAGCAGCGTTAAATCTTTTGTATTTCTGTCTTCTTCAAGTCTTCTGTTAGCAAGTTCTACATTTTGGCGCCAATGTAGCTGAGTTGCTTCTCAGTACTACTGAGGTGATGCACAAGGAGTCAGTAGTTTGTCGTTGTTTGCCAAGTGGTGGAGTTTTGCTCCAATTCTTACCGCTTCCAGCAACTTGATGTAGATATAAGATATTACTTTTATAATGTAGAGGTTTATGACTGAGTGGAAAGTCATAAACCTCTTGAAATTATCTCTGATTGTTTCTCTTGGCTGGAGGTTCCCCAGAATTCTAATAGCTCTTTTTTTGTTTTAAAAGAACATGTAGGTTTGTGTTAGTTGTTCCTCATACAGCTATATTGTAACGTAATTGTGACTCAAGGAGTGTGTAGTATGCAGTCTTGGTGGTAGTGGAGTCATTTATACTTCTCATTCTTCTCAACACATATAATTTTGTACTAAGTTTATTACAGAGTAAGTTGATATTGTGTTCACGATAAGTCTTTATCAATTGTAACTCCAAGGTATTTGATGGAACTAACCTCATCAAGTTCTGTTATTCGTGCCACAATTTCTCTGTTTCTTCCCAGTACTGTTTGTTTGTTTATTTTTTTTTAATTGAGGACCAGTTCATTATTGTGGCAGTATTTATGAATCGCCATATTTATGCCTATGTAGGAATCTATTTCTAGCTGTTCGGTGGTTTCTTTGCCAAGTAATAACACTGTGTAGTCTGCGTACATGAGAGAGTTGCATAAGTGTTTAAGGAGTTTAGAGAAGTCATTTTTAGAGAGTATGTTCAGTACAGAGTCTAGAACTGATCCCTGTAGGACTCCTCTTGTGATCTTCTTTGGATATGGTCTTACTTGTTCTACTTTTCCATTGTCATTATGTCTTATCTCCGCCATTTGGTTTTAATCTGTTAAATAGTTCCTAAACCACGTTTTTGTAGTTCCCAGTGATAGCAGCTTTTTGAGGAGATGTTTGTGATCAAGACAATCAAAAGTGTACTATATTCAAGTAAAATAGGAATTGTTATGTTTACTTCTTCTTGTTAGTCAATTATGATTTCTACTACACTAATGAACTAGTGGTTATACAGGGTGTCTCTGAACTCTCTGATTTCAGCTATAATAATTATGTTGTTCCTAGTTCATATGGGATAATAAATATCATATTTAAATTGTCCAAAACTCCTTGTCTATCCGTACAGCCACCATTTTGTTTTTTTTACTAATTAATTTTTATCTCAAGAACTATAAGTTGTATTGAGCTGAAACTTTGCACTGCTCTTTATTGCATAAAGAAGTATTTACGAAAAAATACTGTTTTTCTCTCTTTAACATTTTCAAAATGGCGGCCATGTAACATTTTTAACCTTAAATAAGTCAAAAACCAAAAAATACTAAAAAGATTATACAGAACAATCTTTTTTAGAGGATTTAATTATAAAATTAAAAATAGTACTTTTTTAAAAATCGCATGAAAAATAACAAAGAAAACTTAAATTTTGTAATACTATGTACAGTACTCTGTGCCGAGTCCAGATGTTGTATTACAATAACAGGAAACAGGAAATAGCTTATAACAGTTGATTAACCAAATGTTACAAACCCAAATTTCATTGTTGTATTAATCATATGATTTAAATTTTAGTGTAACATTACATATTAGAATGTTCTTACATAACCCATCACCAGAAGTACCAATATTTTTATTCGTAAATTTTAACTGTGTGCTAATATTATTATTTGTAACTTTAACTCTCTGCTAAAATTGTTATTTGTATGTTTAACTGTGTGCCAAATTGATTTTGATGGCTAATTACAATAATGAAGAATATTGTGATATGCATTTTTTCTACGGTGCTGCTTTTGGAAATAGATACGAAGCAAGAAGATTGTATGCTGAACGTTTCCCAAATAGACAATTGCCGAGTGCGAATACTTTTTATGCAGTACACAACAGGCTGCGTGAAACTGGAAAGTTTGATGTAAATATGGCTGACACTGGTAGAGAAAGAATAATACGTTCTATTGAGTTTGAGGAAAATGTAATTCAAAGGTTTGAGGAAAATCCCTGTACAAGTACACGATCAATAGGTAAAATGTTAAACGCAAGCAAAAATACTGTCTGGCGGGTACTTAAAGAACAACAGCTGTATCCATTTCACTTACAAAGAGTACGAGCACTTGAACCTAGAGACTACCTGAAGTGTTGTCGCTGGTTCATCCATAAGGTAACAGATAACCCAAACTTTCTGAAAAATGTACTTTTTACTGATAAATGTTCCTATAACCAAGAAGGAATGTTTAACTCCAGGAACAGCCATGTGTGGGCCCAAGAAAATCCGAAGGAAGTCGCTTTCAGAGGATTTCAACGTCGGTTTTCAATAAATGTTTGGGCAGGTATTCTAGGGGACAATATTGTAGGCCCTTATATTTTCCCTCAAAGATTGACTGCAGCTACATATCTTGTATTTTTAAGAGATATACTCCCTGACCTGTTGGAAAATATTACTTTGGAACAAAGAATTAACATGTGGTTTCAGCACGATGGTGCACCTGCTCACTTTGGGAAAATTGTACGTAACCATCTAAATGCGACGTGTGGCCAACAATGGATTGGAAGAGGGGGACCAATATCGTGGCCTCCAAGGTCACCCGACTTGACACCACTGGATTTTTATTTTTGGGGAAGAATGAAAGAGTTAGTTTATTCAACACCTGTTGAAAACGCAATGGATTGGGCAGGTAGAATTGTAGAAGCCGCAGCTGTAATACAGGAGAACAATGAATTTGCACAGGTGCGAAGATCACTAACGCAACGTTTCACATTGTGTAATGAAAATGGAGGAGGACATGTTGAGCAACTATTGTAATGTAGAAGTAGTTTGTAAGTTTTTTATTGCTCTTGGTAACTAAATTTGTTGTACAGATATTTTATTATCAGCGTTTTCCTGTTATTGTAATACTCGTACAACATCTGGACTCGGCACAGAGTACTGTACATAGTATTACAAAATTTAAGTTTTCCTTGTTATTTTTCATGCGATTTTTAAAAAAGTACTATTTTTAATTTTACAATTAAATCCTCTAAAAAAGATTGTTCTGTATAATTTTTTTAGTATTTTTTGGTTTTTGACTTATTTAAGGTTAAAAATTTTACATAGCCGCCATTTTGAAAATGTTAAAGAGAGAAAAACAGTATTTTTTTCGTAAATACTTCTTTATGCAATAAAGAGCAGTGCAAAGTTTCAGCTCAATACAACGTATAGTTCTTGAGATAAAAATTAATTAGTAAAAAAAACAAAATGGCGGCTGTACGGATAGACAAGGAGTTTTGGACAGTTTAAATATGATATTTATCCCATATGAACTAGGAACAACATATTATAGCTGAAATCAGAGAGTTCAGAGACACCCTGTATATTTTCCAACCACTCAATTTTTTTAAAGATGAGATAGAACTAATTTAAATACTTTTGCTATTGGTTGGAATTAACGAGATCGGTCTGTAATTAGATGGTTATGTTGTACTTCCTTTATGCTTTTAATATACTTTTGAACATTTTAAAGCTGATGAGAAAGTTATAATAGAGAATGATTTGTTAGCAATGTAAACCAAAGACTCTTTCAGAGCATCTTTACATAATTTTAATAGTTTAGATGAGATTTCATCATATACTGAGGATGTTTTTTGTTTAAGCTCATTGTTAATTTTGGACATTTCTTCTAGATCAGTTGGGCTTAAGACTAGTTGGGAAGATTTCCTTGTATGATTAGTTCTGTCAAATGGTTAATATTTGGATTATCAGTTGATATAGTTTCATTGGCTGCATTGATGAAGTAGTTGTTTAAGTCGTAGTTTACCATTTTTAATGGTTTGGATACTACACTTAGTATTGATATTTATGACTGTTATTTGCTTTTGATTTTATTTCCAAAATAATAACATTCTATGTCTATTTTGTCTTATTATCAGCCATTGTAATTGTTGATATTGTATTATGTTTTCTCAAGATATGTAGTTGCAGATCATACTCCTTAAAAATTATGCCTTTAAAAGTATGGCAGTTTGTGTATGTTCCTTCCTGCCTGTGGCATTGTTGTTGTTTTGAACTTCAATGGAGTTATTTTTCAGCTGCTAGGCAGTAGGGTCAGACTGATCATATTTACTCCTCCTTTTTCCTTGTATTTAATTTCTTTTTCGATATGCTTCTGTTAGAAGGACTCTAGTGAAAGCAACATTAGTTTTATTTACGTTATAGGCCTTTGTCCAATTTTGTTGGCTTGGTATTTCTTTTAGAGTCATGAGATTTTCATTGCTCATATTTCTTCTTTATGTTCTGATATAGTGTGGTTTGAAGGAACAGTGAAGTTTGATTTACAATGCATACTTGTCCTTTGTCTACTATACCTGTTTCAATTACTTGTTATTTTATGCTTTCTTCTGGGATGTTGCTGCATACCCAGTCAATTGATGTCCTTGATGTTGATGTAATTTTGGTATGGGAGATTTAGCCTATATAATTTGTGGCTTTTCAAGGTTTAATTTAAAAGTGTATATTTGTATATTATTCAGATCCAAGATTTGGATAAAATATTTATATTTTTTAAAGTGTAATCCTACCAAGAGTCACTTACTTGAAAATTAATTATTCAAAAGAATAATACCTTAAAATATGAATGAATTACCCCTTTAAAAAATGAAGTAAAATGCTGATACAATATAGAAAATAGTTTAACATATGATTGAGAAATTGTACACGAGTACTCTACCTACAAAGAAATTTGTATTGTGCTCTCTTAATTGGCAATTAAGAGATTAACTTATGTCAAATTATGTTCTCCCACCGTTTTGAGGTATACTGAAAAAAGATTTTTCAACAATGCACAACAATTTGGCAAACAAAATAATACTAGTTTAAAATAATGATCATTATTTCCATCTCCTTTACACCATAAAATTAATCAAAACTATATACCTGATACAAACAGACAATTTTGTTTGTCAAAGATAACGATAGTTGAGTGTCACTATCTATCAACTTACTTGTGAAAACAAGGACTTTTTCCGAGCTACTTGGTCCAATAGTGAAGGCTGTTTTTCTCCTTTGTTACCAGCTGGTGTCGATGAAGGCAAGCCATCTCCCACCATTGGCCTCTCCTTGCTTTCTTCTGGTCTGAAATAATTTAACAATAAATTTTCCATTCCATTAGAAAATATATAAAATGGGACATTTCATCGTAGTTTCATGAGTGTTATGATGATGCAATCATTCCAAACATGACCGTCAGTACATATTTTATTTAATATGAGTTTATTTAGATTTGTCTTAGACTAAATCTAGTTTACTCTAACCAAGATGGTCTTTGACATTTGATTGTGGTTTATGTTGTTAATACTTCTTTAAAATCTAAAAACAAGTGTTCAAACACAGAGAAAACATGTGTTCAAAAACAGAGAAAACATGTATTCAAACACAGAAAACATGTGTTCAAACACAGAGAAAACATGTGTTCAAACACAGAGAAAAAAGTAGTCGCCTTCTTATGGATGCAGTGAATATACCTGAGTGGCTGTTATAAATAGATTACAACGGATGTAAATTTTTTTACATCAATAGTAATAATAACTACGATTATTCTTGACTTTTTGGGGGGAATAAGAGAGGGGCTGACAAGGTGCTGGCCCTGCCATCTCCATGGCGAATTGGAGAAATAACTACTCAGCACACTATTCAATGTGACTTCTGTTTCTTTCTTCTTGTTGGTTCGAAATTTTATTGCTCAAAAATTTAATCATGAAATAGTTAACCCTGGAACGGAAAGCCTAGTAGAATTTACAATTTTTTGTTTGAATGAAAAAAAATATATGTTTAGGTATTTTTAAATACAAAAACCGTTTTATTTTGAATATATGTGCTTTACAGTACATATTAGTAAATGTTTTATTATAATCTACATAATTTTGTCACTTGAAAGTATATTTTTTAATATACATTACTAAATCAAATCGAATTTTTTTTACAATTTTAAAAATATTATTTCTAAGTTACCAAAACTCATAATTAAACTTCTAAACAAACATATCAAGAAAATGTGCAAATTTGATTAGAAAAAGTTTGATATAATAAGGTATATAGCAATTACAAGTACGTTATAAAGTGACTTAGTCCTATTAGCTTATCGATTTCTGAGTTTCGTAAAGCCATGCTGTTACGAAACTGTTAGAACAAATTAAAAGTATATGAGAATAAAAAAATGTATTAAAATACAATAAGGTAATATATTAAAAATATATTAAAATATAATAAAACATTTAATATTTGTGCAAATAAAAAGAAAAACTGTTCAAATATAATAAATATAGTAAATATAAAAAGTTACTTTAATGGAAAGCCGTAGTTAAATTAACTAAAATACATCTTTACATGACACATACAGTAGTAGACCGCTTTCACTGAATTTCTTTGCACGACTGATCTTGACTATTAGATGACAACAGACAGTGAAAAGGGCGGTACAATCTGCGCAAAAACAAATTTGTAATGTTTTTTATACAAAATACAAAACACAGAAACTACAATGCTCTTTCGTTACACAAAAACAAAACTACGCTCGTAAAAACTATGATGGCTTTCCGTTCCAAGGTTAATAACCATAACAATATCATGCGCAATTAGATTTGACGTTGAACTGAGGAGTGATATTGTTCTGGAATATAACAGTTCTAAAAAGCATATTGAAAAATCCCTAGTTCACCTTCCATTTTATTTTGTAGACAATTTTTTAACACATCATTCACACCAACCGGTAATATAATAAGTCAATGCTGCGTCAACCAATCCGTCAATTTTGAGTTTTTGGTTTTTGATTGCCCTTAGTTGTGGATATAAAGCTAAGATTTTTGTATGCTTTTTAACCAGTTGACTTAGAAAAAGCTGACTTTATTACTATTTATTTTATTTTTTAATTTTAAGAGTAACTAAATTTTTCCTTTCTCTTATCCAGTGTTATTACTTTGCTAATGATGATTTTGCCCTTTACAAAAGACTTGACTGAGACTATTTGATAAGACAATTTTCAAAAACATTATTAGTACTTGATCTCTTAAAACAAAATTATTAGACTTTTAAATATTTTTTGCCTTAATTATTTTATCCACAAACTGAGGAACTAAAATTAAAATCCTTGCATTATGTCATAGTTTCCTACTTGAAGTGATTTGTCATAGTCATAGTGATATGTCATACTTGGAAATTGATGTCATAGTTTCCTTTATAATTTGTAGAAATAAAACTCACATATCCCAATAAAAATGAGTAAATTATGCTTCAGGCCTTATGAAAATAAAGTCTTCATTATCAAAAGCAAACAACTAAAAAATAATTTGTAAATCTATATTATATAAAAGCAATTGACCACTAATCACTTTTCCAAAACTATGCGTCCAATTGACTTAAAATTTTGTACATAGGTTTGTCTTGGCCCCTAATAAAAAAAAGCTCACTAAGAATGGATTTTTCTCTCCAACCTCAGGACTCTGTCCTACTAGCCTTTAAATTCTGATGGTATTCATATGGAGCTATATTGATTGATTTATTTGATTAACAGCTGTTAAATAAAAGCAAATTGAATAAAATTGTGGTTGGCTAAATTTTGAAAATTTAAAATAGTTGAGTACAGAAGTAAATTATACATAACATCAGCGGTTCTAAATTGTATACAGTGTTAACTGAAACCTTGCTGCAAATTTTTATGATATAATCAAACTCAATATTATGACGGGCAAAGTGGGCAGGTACAGATAGTATCAAATAAAAATAACAGAATAAAATAAATGAGCTGATGTAAAATAAATATCAATTTTAGAAAGGACAAAATTGTAAATTCCTTGTTCGTTATTCACTTCATAATTTTAAGGAGCAGCCGTAGCTAAGGCGTTGGCTTGCCATGCCGTCAGTCCGGGTTCAATTCCCGACGTTACCACTAACAGTTTTTGCCCTCCCACTCCCGTGGTTAGGAAGTCACGTTAAGCTGTTGGTTGTCAGGTTAAGTATTAGAGAGGGCTCTTAGCTATAACTTCTCGTGTTAACTTTTTTAATTTTTATGTTCGTTTTTGTTGTATGCCATATGCATCAAGATAATTTGGATTTTTGACTTCTTCTAATAAATTTATGTTTGAAAAGTAGTATTACAGTTCCATACAATATTTGGCAAAGGCTGGTTTTTCTGGATGGTTATTTTTAAATTGTCTTATATGTTTCTTTAATCTCATTTTTAAATTTCGTTTAGTTGTCCAGTATATCTTTTATAACAGTCATTGCATTTAATTTTGTATATTCCTGATTAATCCCATTGTCTATTTCATCCTTAATATTTGCAAGAATAATCATACATTTATAATTTTTTGTATATATTTGTATTTTGTGTTTTACAAAGGTCTTCTTGATTAATTTTGATTTATTATTATAATTAATTTTTTTAAGAATAACCTTTTTGTTATCTTTATGATAAAGTGCCTCTATTAGACTTTTGAATTTGTTTTTTTATATTAATAATATTGTCTTTGTGTCCATTGAATAGAGCAATATATTTTATTGTTCTGACTTCTTCATTGAAATTATCTTGAGATAGAGGGAGTGTTAAATAGTCTATGGATTAACATGTGAAAGATTGCTCTGTTGAATTATGGTGGATGAAATAAATCTTTTGGAATGTACGAGTATCTGTAGTCATGAGAAGGTTTTCTGTAGGTTTAAAATTCTATATATTTTGATATGTTGTTTCTTAAAGTTGAAATGTCTAAATAAGGTAAAGAATTGTGTGATTCAATTCCATAAGTAAATTTAATTTTGTAAGATTTAATTAATTTACATCACGAATAAAATAATTAAGTTTTAAGTTTTTATTAAATAATGCAAAAAGTCATCTATATAACATAACAAGATTATAGGAAAATGATTCAAACCGGTTTTAGCTTCAGTTTCCAAATGGCTTGAATACTTGTATATTAGCTATAAAACAAGACAAGGTATTGTCCATAGTTGTGCCTTCTAACTGTGTGTAGAATTAATTATTAAATTGTAATGAATGTTCCATTAGAATATGAAATATATTCATCAGGAATAAACTTTCTCCATTTTAATGACTTTAATCAATCTTCAATGATCTCCACAGTTTTGTCCATGGGTAAATTGGGATGTACAGATTCTACAGCAAAAGACATTAAAAATTCATCATCTTCAATTTTCAAATTTATTGTTTTTGAAATAAATTCATAACTCTCTTTAATTGAAAATGTGCGTGTACAGTATAATCATAACTGTCGTAGTAGGTACTTTTACAATAATCACATTTCTTATTTGTTTAAAAAAATACTATCTCTCCCAACAAATGGTTATCACTATCATACATAATACAATTAGCTCACAAACAAACTCATTCACATTTACTGGCTGAATAAATTGAACAGTTGCTTTGTAACTAATGGGTACAACATTCTATTTTATTAGTTTCATCTCTAGGGCCGTTTTATGAGCACTGTCTGGAGATTTCTCTGGAGATTAATTTAATGCTTTGCTCAGTGTCATCCACATAATTACATTTCTGTCTCTTGTGAATTAAATTGTGGGATAGCCATCCTAGTTATTATATTTGATTATATCTGTAAAATAGAGAGCAGGCTAAATTTACTTTCATGATTTTTAAAACTGGCAAGTCTTGTATAGAACAAATTGTTTATTTGTAATATTTCAAATAACACTGTACGTGTATGGGTGGGTGGGAGCATCAATACCACTGTACATGTATGGGTGGGTGGGAGGGTCAATACCACTGTACGTGTATGTGTGGGTGGGAGGGTCAATACCACTGTATGTGTATGTGTGGGTGGGAGGGTCAATACCACTGTATGTGTATGGGTGGGTGGGATGGTCAATACCACTGAACTTGTATAAGTGAATGGGAGGCTGAAGAGGTATGAGAGGTTATTTCATCAGTTTTGCATAAATTCTGTGCAAAACTGAGAAATATACAGTTGAATATTGTCCAATTGGTGAGATAAGAGATAAGAAAGCCTTGTGAAAGGAGGCCAATATCTGTAATAATGCCGTTAAAAAAAGTGGTGTATATAACAATTGGTTCTTTTAACTACTAAAGTACTTTAAGTGTATTCTTGAATTTTGTTCAAACTCTTATTGGTAACTGTAGATTTCATTTTAGAGCAAAACTCATAAGAAAACCTTCAAATTTGTTTTGAAAACAAACAATGAATAATTGAAGAATAAAACTGGTTAATTTGTTCACCATTTACTACTATTGTTTACATATAAATGTAATGTAGGCCTAAGTTTATGCAGCTAGCTTTTAAAGTACTTAGACAGAAAAATACGTCATGAAAAAACTGTATAGATTCCACAAAGTTCCAGTGAGAAGAGAACAAACGTGTTTATTCTTTTCTAGCTGATTCATGCACTGTTTGAATCCTATACATAATGTAATGTATTTTGTGTTTTTGAGAGAAAAACCAATTTGCTGCCAACAGTGTTTAGTGATATTTAGAGATCTGACTTCTTACAAAATGTCACATCTTACATTATGAAGAGAGAAGCCATACAGGCTTAATATATACATTATTGTGTATATCACTAACTATAGTTCGTTTGCTGAATCTCTTGACGAGTTCAGAGAACTCCAACCGCTGGAACTACGAGGAGGTTAGGAATGCTACGAGTCATCGCGTGACGATATTGGCCAGTAGAAACCATATCAACCGCTTGACTCGTTGCTTGGTTATCACGTTTCGATTATTTATCCACGTGTCTAATAACTTGCTTGTTTGAATATGTGACTTTTTGTGAGAATAAACGATTTATGATTCGGGACTTTCTCATTGTTTATAATGTCGTATACATTGTTGTTTCTTGTTGTATACATATTTTTAAGGGTTAACTGTAAGAGAGGACTTTTAGTCCTAAGTTCGCCAATTGTACAAAACACTTTTGTACAATAAAGCCATTATTATTATTTTTGTTATAGATTGGTAGCCGCTCTGTGCTCTTCACAACACCGCACGTCAGAGGTTCGTCCATACGCCACCAAGCGCGCTACTGTCAAGTCGAGAAATTCATTAAAGTCGAGTATATTATGTCATTTGTATTCACGTCCACAGAGTATAAAGAAGGAACTGGGACGTCCTTAAGCGTCTTTGTTCTTGATAGCGGCTAATGACATCGAGAGTGATGCACTTTATGTGGACGATACTACTATAATGCGTTATAATAGCAGTTCTACAAAAACTAGCAAGAATATATTTAAAATTGGTTCAGCTACAGACAAATTCGTATGAATTAATAAGAACAAAACAGGTTTGGTGGTTCGATTACAATTAACTTATTCGCTGGAGTAGAGTGTTCAACTGTCAGAACCCGTTTCTATCAGTTCTATTTGTTGGGGGATTATCCGCTGCAAGGCGCTGATGTCGAGGAAAACATATTGTCTTTGGTAAAGTGTTTCCAATGTTAGAAACAAATAGGATGTCTGTAGGCCTACTCGTATGAAATATGAGTCTACCACCTATTTTTTGACCACCTATGAAATGACCTTAAAAATTTCACAATGAAAACCAAATTATCCAAGCTTTTGTGTTTAAATTTATGCCAGTGATACTCTTATGTGAAAATAGAAACGTCGAGGGCTGTTTTTACCCCTTAGGAATGGAAATTCAAGAACTCCTTTCTTAGTGGGTCTCTATGATACAAAAGCTAACTTCCCACCAAATTTCATAAATATCTGTTCTGTGGTTCCGGAGATTTCGTTGGTGACTTTGATGATGGTGATTTAGTTTATATTTTTGGATTATATATGTTAAGATAATATTGGAAGTTTATATAAATATATAAAACGTCGACTTAATGAGTATTGTACTCATACACCTCATTAAGCCTCATTGCTATTAACTGGATAAAAGATTAGAGTCATTACAGTACATAAAGCAATGTATAATATAATTAAAAAATATGCACCTAGTATTCTAGTGGTAGTGATTAAATTGTATTGTATAAGACCTCAGTAGGCTCTACCATTCCATATCGATATAGGAAAATAACGTAATTTTCAGAAAATTCTCATTTTTCAAGACCATGCAAATTTTAAATATATTTATTTTACATGTTTAATACGGGGATCAAGAGTTTAAAATGACATACTAACTTTTTAAAGCTTTAATTCTCCAACATTATGGATTTAGTGCCATTTTGCTTTCCTAATTGCCCCTAGCTTATTTCCATATATATTATATAAATACTATTTGAATATCATAAACAGTGTTATCAATTATTAGAATATATTTAAATATTCAGGGTGTCCAGCTTCGACTGTCACATATTTTAGAGGATTGTTATCTGAGTACTACTAGATAACAATGCTTTCAGTCACAAAAAATAGGTTTATCTGTTATTTAACAACTAATCTTTTTAATTGACATACCGTTAAATTTGGCATAACATAGTCTACAAATATTGTGACCTAACATTTTTGGGTACAATGTGTAGTTTTTTTACATTTGACTTTGAAACATTTAGACATCCGCCATTTTGAAACTGATAACCTTATACATTCAGACTTTTTACACGAAATGTATCTATGTAAAATGAACATTCATATGAAAATTCAAACAGTGAATGTTCATACAATATGTTGAAAATTCAAACGTATTGTGTGTCAAACAGTTTTTGAGATATTGAAATTTTGGTAAAAAACACGTACAGACAGAAAATGGATCGAGATAGTACACTTGTTATATGGCATTATTTGCTTGTATTGACCTGAAAAACAATGCTTTAAAACAGCGGTCGGCAACTGGCGGACCGCGGTCCATGTCCGGACCGCGGAAGGTCAAAGGCTGGACCGCCAAAAATATTTTAATATCTCAATCACATAAATTATAAATATAATTTTAAAAAGCCTTTTCCTAAGTTTGATTGTCACCGTCGAGTTGACAATACCACCGTATCTTAGCTTGCCCAGCCTCATTAGTACTGTACATCAAATTATTTAGTAATTATTGTCGCTGCTCCTGATTTTTATTTTTTATCGATATGGATCACAAAAAGCGTAAAGTTGATAGTGAAAATATAAATTTTTGACCGAATGATCAGTATTGTTTTACGCTTCCTGATAGACCTGACGCTGTTCCAGTTTGTTTATTATGCAATAAAACTATCGCTCATATTATAATAAAAGTACGAATTTAAAGAGGCGTGAAACGACCCATTAGCAGTTTCATCAAAATTTTCCTATGGGAAGTGAAGCTCGCCAAGAAAGTTTCAAGTAATATTTAGCTTTTTACAAAAAAATAAACTACAAACACACTTTGTGTGTATGAAGATGGTAAATTTGTTACCGAAAGGCCTAACGAAATTAAAAAAATTATTTACTGGAGAGTTTGTTTCATCTTATAACATTATCTTATAATTATATATCCAGTAAGAAACGAGCTTGAAGAATGATACATCCGTACTAGTTCGAAGTTTGAGCGAGCAAGGAAAATCTACATTCTCAGCTTTGCATGTATGTTGGACGCTCAATAAACATCAGAAGCCATTTTAAAACTCTGAGATAGTAAAATAATGTATGCTAGGAGAGACCGTATGAAGATAAAAAGGATGTTGTTGGCACATTTCAAGGTCATCGTCGGCTAAAAGCAATACAAGAAGAACCGAAATATTGGCTGCAGGCGATAAAAGGAGTTTGCTAGAACATCTATGAAAGGCGCCTTGCTACGCCACAGCACTAAATGAATCATGTGATATTGTTGACGAACAAATGTCTATTTTGTTGAGATTTTATGAATTGCTTGCAGTCTTGCCATTTAAAGGCCAGACTCGTAGAGAAAATGTATTCCAGACTGTTGATGACTTCATGCCATTCTGGTTCTGGAATCAAACATTAGTTACGATAAAATGGTGTCTCTGCCAACTGATGGGGCCACGGCTATGGTCGGCAAAGAAAGGAGGCTTGCAAAGTAAATCAAAGAAAAGAATGCGTAACTACTATCTTAGCAATGCATAATTCACCATTGAAAGTGCATTGCAAGTGGGAAACTTAGTAACTCTCTGCAAGAGGTAAATCTAGTAGACCTTCTTATTTAGGTTATGTTAGGGTTTTAGCTCATTTTTGAAATCAGATATTACAATGTTTTGAATATTTTGGTTTGTTGTTATTTAAGTTGTTACTCTTCTATGAACATTAATATTATTTATGTATGATAGTCAAAACCCAAACTTGTATATTCAATAATCAGTAATATTGATTTTAGCGTTAATCGATTCCCTCGACGGGAGCGTATAAGGCGTATCGCTTAGTTTTTCCCTGGACCTCCCCAAACTTATTTTTTGATATATCTGGACCCCACCAAAATATAGTTGCCGACCCCTGCTTTAAAACATGCGACGGTCGAAGCTGGACACCCTGTATATATAATCCAATAACGATCAACTCAGTCATCTCGAAATATCCGGTATCACTGAATAACTTTTGATGACATTTGGAGGGAAGTTAGCTAGCTTTTTTATCATACAGAACCATTAAGAAAGGGTTTCTTGAAATCCCATTCCTAACGGGTAGAAACTGTCTCTCAATGTTTTCTTTTTTTCCATAAGAGTAGCAATGGCATTAACTTCATAATTTATTTCAAAGAAGTAATAAAAAAGAGCTAAGCTAATTAAATTATCATTGTAAAATGTTTCAGGAAAATGCTATCACTATTTTTTTATTTATTCTTAAGACGCCGATCGTCAATAAATGGGGAATATGGATTTCGAATGAGTTTGATCAGTGTAGATGAACGAGTGTAGTCACTGTTATTATCTGAGTTCGAATTAGCTCAGAAAGGACTATTTATTAATAGCCCAACAGCCAGGGCAACTATGGGACCTACAGCTTTAAGAGGAATCCGAACCACGTAGTGTTGGTCTGATTTTCAGCTAATTGGTAAGTTTGACTCTTGACACTCAGTTCCCTTCCCTAAACAACATCCGAACCTTGACTATCATCCAACATGGACACCCTAGACATGTCTAGTAGTGTCCACGTCGATGGAAACCATTGAGCGGACGCCAAACTAGTTAACATGAAACTAGTTAACATCTTGATTTACGGTGTTTTCAGAGGCCATGTATATATGAAAGGATTTTGGAATCATTGCACTCCTTTAAGTGTGCCTTGCTTATATGTAATTAGCCCGCGTACTTTTTGGAATTCCCTTTCCTTAGATTATTAACACAGACAAACATCGCCGTTCCAATGTAATAAGGTTAATTGAATGTAATATTGTACTAATAGGTAATTAAAAATTATCTGAAATCCGCGTTGGTACGCTATTATTTTTGAGTGATTTAAACCTAGCACATGCTCTTTTTGAAGCTCCAATTAGATAGAATCTATGAGACTATGGATTCGGTTTCAATTTAGTTATCTAAGTATTCTAAGCTTATATCTAATTATTTGCCCTTTTTTGGATCACGTCCATAATTATTGTTGGCACACATATTAGCGATTTAATTTAGTTGGACTCCTTATTTTAATATAGGCTAACTGAGAGTTTTTTGCTTTCTTTCGTCCGATTTTATATTAAAAAAGCAATCAATGGTGATCATAAGCAGGATATACATTTTTTGTTCCTTAAACAATAGAGTGACAAAAACCCTTCCTTGGGGAAAACTGTATTAAATATTTAAAAATTGTTTTTATAGAGTTTGTAATTGTAATGACATGATAATGATCGATTTATTTATAATTAAGATTGATATTATTGACGATGGTGTTATGTACAGTAAAATGAATATATTTTAACAACAAACCTGGAGTGCAGGCTCACGTTTGATCGTGAACGATAGGTGCTGAATCCCAGACAGGCTTTGTGGCCACTGAGTCCACTATGAATCACGCCCATTTCAAGGCCGATAATGAACCAGATATCTTTAGATATGACAGTGTAATTTGTTTAGTTTGATGAGACAAATTCGTACTATCAAACAGATGAAAGAAGTTTCGTAATTGGGTTAATAATGTGCGCAAAGGAGTTTGGAATTGCAAACAATTAATAATAAGACGGAAAACGTTATAATAATAATGTTTACGTTAAAAATATAAACTCCATTTCCAATTGTTTAAATTAAATCATGTATAAATATTTTTTAAAATGTATAGTGTATTAGAAAAACTACAACAAATATTTTAATAGGAATAACAAAGTTTCTTCCGAGTCATGAGGATTAAACGACATGACAAATGTCATGTTTTAGCGTTAAAAAAATGTATTTAATAAAGAATTACTTTTATTTTACGTTAAATTTTATGTTATAAGAGATAACTAGAATGGATACACTATAATTTGAATACTATTAATTTGAATATTGTTGGTTTTTAAATTCCTCCAACATGATTTTTAGATGTTATTGTAGTTCATTTACATATTATGGCAACTTAAGTTCGTAGGCCCTATAATAAATATAATTTAGCTTCTTTTAGGACAAAATTATTACTTTAGATCTCGCTTATTGAATTCGTTTACAGAAAATGTTTCCTATCTACAACATCTAAAACAGAAATTATTTAATATAAATTTATTAGAAACGAAGTGGTTTTTATACACTAATCCATTAGTTCACTTTTAATTAATTTATCAATTTCTATAGATCCTGATCTTTTGGTTGGATTAAAATAGATTATTATAAACGCTTTCGAATTTCGGACATCAACAAACGTAACAAAATTCAGAAAAGTGTTTACAAAAAAATGAAATAGGCCAGAAAACATTTAAATAAATTAAATAAAAGTAGTAATTTTTATTTATCTGGAATAGTGTTATCACACGAATTGAAATAATAATAACAATGAGGAAGAAACATTTTAACACACATAACAAAATATGACTAAAAAAATTACAAACTTCACATTCTGGAGGGAAATGTTACTCACAGTTAAGTTTAGGGACCGTTACGCTTCACGGAATTCGTCAAAAACATGGGTTCCTATTTCAACGATTCTGTCCGTAATAATGGCCTATCATAACACATGACGTGTCATTTGATATGTAAAGAATTGTGCTAGTGTATCATTAGTTGGTTTTTGTAAAAAAATTGTAAATAATAATTGAGGATACTTTTTTTTTATTTCAGGCCCATTATAAAATGAAAAAACAAACAACTTTTAATTTGGCCTATATTAAAAACAATAAATGCAACTAAACTAAAATGCTAATATTTGTGCCAACGATTTCGGACGTGATTCATAACAGTGCATATACTTAAGTAAATTGAAACCTCAACTATGGTCTATAATTGTATAGATCCAAACAAAGTGTATCTTCAAACTCAAGTAATTGTGGTAGATTTAATTCCTCGAAAACAATAGCGTACCAAAACCACTTTCAGATCTCTCTTAGCGACCTGTTAGTACAATATTACATTCAATTAAACCCACTATAATAAAACACCAATGTTTGCATGTGTTAACAGTCTTGGGAAAGATAATTACAAAAAGTGCGTGGGCTTGCTACTATTAAAATCTAAAATCTTCTAAAAATCATCTTCGGTATAAACATAATGACACCATAAATAATAGATTTTAAATAGTTCCATGCTTTTGATACCCACTAACGTTTCAGTGAAGAGGAACTCGCATCATATTGAAATAGCTGTTATTTTTATTAGTTCACTCGTTTAACTTAACATAATTTTCAAAACAAATACTTTGAAATATAGTTAAATTATCTGACAGCTCTTGCTTCGGTACGGGGTGGTTCTTTACGCTTGCCTACCCTCCCCTCCGTGGTTCCTACTATCACATCAATATAAAAGCTCATCATCCTACTATTCTCCAGGATAACAAAGTTTTAGAGTGTATAAAACCCTGTCAGTTTACATGAGGGGGATGCAAAGTAGTGATATCATGTCAGAGTTAGTAGAAATGACCTTAAACATTTCACATTGAAAACTTATTAGCAAAGCTTTATGTATAATAGATGTATTTTTTTTATTAGCAGTTTGAAATAAATTGAATTAATGCCAATGATACTTTTATTGAGAAAAGGAAACTATTGGGGAATTGTTCCTACTGTCAGGAGATGTAGGCTAGATAACATTTTAAATCAGTGTTCCCCACTAGGATTTCATGACGAGCCTTATTACTCTTCTCAAAATAATCTAAGGGCCACAAGTACATAGTTTACAGTTTGTTCGTATGTTCTCTAGCTTGTATTTCGTCTGTCTCTCTGCTATTAATTTAGTATTTAGCGCATTATAACAAAGACAAAGCATTCTGAGAATTTTTGTAGCTTATAAAAATACCAAAGCGGATGCCACTTTAATAAATTATAATAGTTCTAAACAAGCTTATGGGCTGCATGCGGCCGAGGGCCACATAGTCAGTATCCCTGTGTTAAATAGATACATATAGGAAAATTGTTTATTATATTAGTGTCATTATGTTATGTATCAATTATTAATATAAAATTTGTTAATGCACTTTACAGTGAATAGTATAGAACATTGGTAAAGGAGATGTGTTGAGTTTGTCAGAATTCGGGTCATGGTGCTGGTGATTTATATGAGGGAGCGAGACTTTCGGGGAAGTCGAGGAGACGTTAGTCTCTGGTGTATTTGGGGGAGGCCATGGATTTAGATAGCGACCTAGAAAGTTTTCTTTTGAGACTCGAGTAGGAGTAATAAGTTTGGGGTTAATTATTGTAGGCCAGTTCGAGATCGGAACTACAAGTAAGTAATTCGAGCTGTTCATGTATATTTAACTTTTCACAGGTTCAGTGCCAGTAGCATCATCGCCCGAGCATTTGATTGATTTATGTACTTAGTGTTATATTGATTTGTGTACTTTGTGTTATATAGACTCTGTATACTGTTTTGGGTTTAAATATTTTGAAGCATTTGGTTATTTTCTATAATATTAGTTTGATAATTAATTTGAATACTTATTGTTCTGTTTATATTAAGTCTGCCTCATTGATAATTACATTAATTAGTATTTCACAGCCAAGCGAGTACCTTATTTTACGCCCAGTTAGCGATCCCGGTCGTGCGCGATTTCTATTCAAAGGTTCTGGAGTCTAGAGAGGGCTAGAGTCTAGACACGGCCCCTTAGGAATGTAATATAAGAAATCCTTTCTTTAAGATACAAAAGTTAATGTTCCTCCATATTTAAACAACATCTGGTCAATGGTTCCGGAAATTTCGCGTTGATTGAGTAGATCGTTTTTGGATTTTTACGATATGTCATTAATTGATGATTCTGTTATAATATAAGAAGAATTAATACAATATATTATATATTAGCTTGGGGTGTTCAGAAAAGCAAAATGACACCAACTTTTTAATTTGAATTCAAATTGAATTTAAATTTCATACACTCTCGATCACTAATTTTAAACACACAAACTTAATGTTTTTTAAAATGAAATTTGCATCTCATAAATGAGAGTTTCCTGAAAACTAAATGTTTTTCCTGTATTGATATGGAATGGTAGACCTTGTCTTATATAACACAAGGTCATCACCAGTAATCAGTAGGACATTACATGCTTACTTTTTAATTATATTATATATTAATACATGCAATGACTGTAAACCATTATCCAGTTAATGAGAGTATGAGTAAATACTCGTTAAATCGACGTTTCCATTTTACAGGATGTATGTCATGTTTGGAAACACCTGAATATATTTTGTATTAGTAAAAATATGTATAAAATCGAAACCTTTTATAGTTGTGATAGGGATTGGACAGCTAATTTTTGGAACAATGTTTTGTCAATTCACAATAATGGGGGGCGTTCTGTCGAGAGTATCGTCAATATTCTTAAATGAAGCCTATAACTTGTGATACATCACTTTAAAGGTTACAGTGAACTGAATTCAATATCACAAACCGCTTCTCTAAGGAATTCCTCTATCAGAAAATAGAGCACTTTGAGTATTGAAAACTAGCTGATGATCAAAAATTTTATTTTAACTTCATTGTAAAGCTGAAGAAAGATGACTGTAAAACGTTTTATTTTACGCCAAATAGTGCTAAAATGTTAGTTTTAAGCCTTTTATAGCATCATAAATTAATTGATCAAATAAACCAATCTTTACACAATTCTATTGTAATGACAACTAGCACATTTGTACTAATAAAACCAGCTTAATATTATATTTTGTTTTATTTCAATTAAACGTTCTAAAAATATAAAAAAAGTTTAACACATTATGTAGCACGAGCCAAGTTAAAATTAAATTGTTGATCAACGGCAGATTTTCAATACTCAAAATGTTCTATTTTCTGATACATTGATTCATTAGAGATGCGATTTGTGGCATTAAATTCAGTAAACTATCAACTTAAAAAATATGTATCGCAAGTTCCATTAAGGCTTCCATTAAGAATATTGACGACACTCTCAACAGGACGTCCTCCGTTAGTGTGAAACGGCAATCCAGTGTTCCAAAATGTAGGTGCTAAATCTCTATCACGACTGTAAAAAGTTTCGACTTTATATTTTGATTAATAAATAATAGAGTATATTCGGGTGTTTCCAGACATAATATACACCCTGAATAATCCCAAAACGACGTACTCATTCATCACGAAACATCTGGAACTACTGAGCAGATTTTGATTTTGATAATATTTGGAGGGAAGTTAGCTTTTGTATCATGGAGACCCTCTAAGAATAATTTCTCGAAATTCCACTCCTAATAGGTAGAAACAGCCATTGTAATAATGTTATTTAATTATGTACTAAACAGCTGATACAAAAACTTAAACGTGCCACAAAAGCTTGGCTAATTTGGTTTTCATTGTGATGTGTTTAAGGTAATTTCTATTCTTACATGATTAAACTTCTCTGCATGTCATTTTAGAGGGTGGGTTTTACTATCAATAACATCCCCAATGTTATGTAAATCCCTTGGCGCGCTGACAAGGTAGATAGTGCTCCGCCTCCAGTTAGCTGAGTCAGAAGTGTACCTTGCAAGGATGGTTTGGAAGTTTTCTCAACCCTCCAGTGATCATTACAACCAGAAAGATTGTAACTATAAATTCACCATAAGGGTGCTGGGGGGGACTACTTAGTGACCGTCTCAAACTGCCAAGCCACCATTAGACATTCTACAACCTATTAGTAGTTACAGGCTGCCAGTCTTATCGTCGGCGGCCTGAAACTTGATGTTCTATTTCAACTTTACAGTTATTGTTTATAATTAAAATTAATTAAACGGATCATTATATAAGAACTAAAGGTCTATTTTAGTGGACCATAAATTGATATTGTGAGTTTTTTTAGTTCAAAATCGTTAAGTTACAAAAATGAAAAAAATCGTGTTTAGTTCTTAAATCGTTAATGACATTTAAAGTTTCATTTTTTAATGTAAATAAAAAATTTAAAAAAAATAATAATACAACCATAACTTGTGTAATTTAACTTTTTAAATAAATGGATTTACTATTGAATATCGTATTTTGAATATGTATTTCATATAGGCACTTAAAAACGTGAGCTAGCGAAATTATTCAAATTTTCCCCCTTTGGTTGTTTGTTAGGTATTAATTTTTATCTTGATCATATCATAACTTACAGATATATATATATATATATATATATATATATATATATATATATATATATATATATCTATCATGTGTATATTTTGCCAGTCATTTGGTTAGTTAGTGAGGTCTGCCACTACAGCTGGTTTAAACTGCATTACATTTACATGGGGCTACACTAGCGCTCCACTACTGGACCCCTAAACAGCTTATAATTTTAGACACGAAACTTAACACTGGACGAGAAATATATACAGTACAACTAAACGTCACACAACACAAATTTATTACAATATAAGCACAAAATGTACAAATATATTACAATACAAGTACAAAATGCACAAATATTATGGTGATCGATTTCAGTGAACCACGTTCACCTTCTTCAGACCAGAGGGATTCACAAAAGAAATCGATCACCATAATATTCGTGCATTTTGTACTTGTATTGTAATATATTTGTACATTTTGTGCTTATATTGTAATAAATTTGTGTTGTGTGACGCTTAGTTGTACTGTATATATACATACCAACACGTATTATGCTAATTAAAAAACTATTTGAGAAATACATGCGTGTTTATAATATCAGTGGTATTAGCTTCCAGATTATACGCATATATGAATTGACGTTGATTTGATAACGTGTGTTTTTTTCGTTTTTTATCTGATCGTGCTGAGTTGCAATTCGTAATTGCAATCATATCGTCTACAATTACGAACTTGGACGACTGAATGTGAAGGAAATGTGTTCAGTAATAATAATAATAATAATTTCTTTATTGTAATAAAACAATACACAAAAGTCATCTTGTGTTACAAACGTCATCTATAAAAGGTTACAGTGATAAAAATAGTAATATATATCAAGAAACTGAATAATTAATGAAAATGGAAACTGTAACATAAAATAATGTGACTACCTGGGTCGAAGCCAGTGTGATGAAAAGAAAAAGATTTTGGTTATTGCAGCCCATCCGTAAAACGGTGGCCCCCACCGAATAGAACGATCTCGAGATCAATAGCTGCTTGAGTTTTCTCTTAAACGTGGCTTTATCGGCCACAACTACTAAGCTGTTTGGGAGTCGGTTTAACACCCTGACGCCAACCTGTGACGGCAGGTTATTGAAGGCGGATGTTCTATGTTGTTGCTGGCGATATGTGTCCCTACCCCTAGTATTGTAGTCGTGGATATCTACACCTTGGGTGAGATTGCCACTGAAACGACAGTAAACTGCCACCTCAAGTAAGTAGAGGCAGGGTAAAGTTAAAAGACCGAGCTCCCTAAACGCATCCCTACACGACTCTCTGTGCCTCGAACTCGCGAGAACTCTGACCGCTCTCTTTTGCAGTCGAAACACTCTTGAAAATCTAGAATCTGCACAGCTCCCCCACAGACGTATTCCGTAGGACAGATGTGGGTAAATTATACCAAAGTAAGTCATTTTTAGAATTCCCAATGAGCAGAACTGAGCAAGGGATCGCAGGACATAGATACCCGTCGACACCCTGGAGCAGACACTGTTGACATGATTGTCCCAGGTCAAACCTCTATCAACTTGCATCCCTAAGAAACTAGTACAATCCACATTTTTCAAAAGAGTGTCATCTGCCATAACGGACAGTGGCGTGTCAGCACCAAGTTGTCTTATACAGAAGTAGACAAAATTTGACTTAGTGCTGTTCGTTTGTAGATTTAATTGTTCAAAAAATTGAATGCACGAATTTAACTAGATATATGTGTTGATTTCAAGTTCCTTTACTGATTTATTTTTTATACAGATTGTCGTATCATCAGCGTACTGAATAATGTTATGTGCTTGCAGTGAGAAACAAATTATTTACGTAGATTATAAACAATGCTGGGCCAAGGATAGAGCCCTGTGGGACCCCTCGGCCCACACTGATAGGTCGCGAGAGGCTGTTTGCAATCTGAACACGCTGACTGCGACCGTATATGTAAGTTGAACAAAACAGACGTAAGAGTGTAGCAGTCTCTTGTTGAGTTACCTAAAAGGACTTACTTTTGGCCCCAAGTTTAAGTAACCAATTACTAAGACCATAATTGAGAAGTTGCAACAGGGTGGTGTGAACTTTTGCCAAACAGGCTATTTCTCCAGGCAGAATAGTTAGTTGCTGATTTAGGCTATAAATAAGTACTGTAAAAGTTTTCTTTTACAATCAAATCCACTTTCAGTTAAAATCTAGACAATATTATTATGTATGGTCCAGAAACGATGTATCACTCATGACGAACCCTCCGGAACCACTGAACAGATTTTAGTACAATTTGGAGGGAAGTTAGCTTTTTATCATAGAGACCCACTAAGTAAGGCTCAACATTCTATTCCTAAGAGTTAGAAACAGCCCTTCAACCTTTACTTTTTCCATAAAAGTAACTTTGGGAATAATTTAATAATCCATACAAAAACGTAAACATGATCCAAAATTTTGGCTAATTTGATTGTCATTGCGAAATTTTTAAGGTCATTTCTACCATCTCTGATTTGCACTACTTAAGTTCATTGCACTACTTTGCACCCCCCCTTATAGGGTTTTCTTAACTGTAAAAAGTTCTTATCTAGAAGAGTGGCAGCAGGCTGAGCTTTTATATTGATATGATGGTAAGAACCACGGAGGGATGGCTAAGTAAGCGAAGAGAACCACCCTGTAGCGATTCAAGGGTGTCAGAGTTTTATCAATGAATCATTAATGAGACGGATACCAAGCCAAAGAGCAAAATAAAACGGCTTGTTTACATCAAAATCAGGATATTTCAGTAATTATTTATTTAAATTGTCTAGCAAAGTTCATAAAACTTCTGAGTTAATTTTGCACCAATCTTCTTCAATGCATTTTTTACCAAAAATGTTTATGGAACTTTCAAATCAATAATCGAACATTTCTGATTTAATTTATGTAAATCTCCTCCTCACTGTACCATTTCAATTCAATTAATAGCTGGTCAGTGTATGACGTTACTCTAGATATTTACAATGAAAACCATAATTAAATGAACTTCTGAGCTAATTTATGACATTTGTTTTAATATTTTTGGATCTCTCAATTGGCCCTTCTCGTTTTTTATATTCAGAAAATTCTGAAAGACAAATAAAAGTACTGATTTGTTTTACTATTGCAACTAAAAACATTAAGTTTTGAACAAATCTTCGATTAAAAGAAAAATTGACTAACTCACATGAATTACAATATGTTGTTTTTCATCATTGAAAAAAGGAACCTACGTCATACCCACCATATTAAGAAATAAAATATAAGGTCGTTTATTTTCTTGAGGCAGTAATTCCCTCGAATATATCATATTGACGTTGTTGAACCATCAACACCAAGCGCTGATTGTTTTGGGTCCTTCAGAAGGTCGACTAGCTAATTTCTGTCTATTACCAGACAATATCTAATCAATAACTTACAGCCATCCTCGGTTAAACCTTTAATACATCGAATATGTGGAGTATTATCTTCCACTGAACGAAATGTAGACTTTGAATAGGTTTAGCCGTATAATCCTCATTTATCGCACAGATCTCATTCACCGTGATTTTTTAAATGGACTTCCTATACGTATGCGGAGTTGAGGAGAGTTGAGAGTGAGGCTCCGCCTAGACTGTCCCAGGTTTAAGGGCGCTGGACAGTAAAAAAAGGGTGTCCACGTAGACGCTTGATTTACAACAAGACAAATTCATTGGCATCCCCATTCCTAAGTCAGTCCGTCATACTCTGCCAGTCAGTTTTCTCATACATTTTGCTTTGCGTTGTGAACATATGAACGCCTGTGAATCGGTCTAGCACCTACGTCACACCAGCAGTGGGTGGAGCTTAACTCTCAACTCTCCCCGAATAGTGTATAGATATATATCCCCTAAGTAGATATACCTTCCAATCCGACAAACGTAAATCCTGATAGCCAACGTACCCTCACAATGTACACTAATCGAGGTCTCCAACCCCCCCCTCCAAGTGAAGAAAATTCCTAATAACTAACATAACCTAAAAATAATCACAATTAAATGTGGTTGGTTCTTTAAAGACCGCCTCTTACAAACACTCATAACTCCTGATGCCTGTTGAAGTACTTATAACCATTGTTATTACAGTTAATATACACAGTTATGCTATTGTCAAAGAAGAGTCTCCTTTTTTTACATGCCTAAAGCCATTATTTGCATATCGACAGCTAGCTAAAATTATGTAAAGTTGTTTTTGCCAATTTAGAAGCAAAGATAAACACTCTGGAAACCATTATTATAAATTAAAGTGCTGGTGTTAAGTTGTTTGTAAATTTAGATAAACATGGTGTTCTTTTCCTGGTTTTGTAGGCCTTCTAGATTTGTTATGTTCATTGAAGAAACTGGCTGTGCATAGTTTGAAAATAGGATATTGTATACGCAGTCAAAATTAAAAGTGTTGAAAGAGATCAGCTGATAACCGACGGTTAATTTGTCTTTGGGCTATTAATTACTTACACTTTCTCAGTAATAGTCGGCCTTAGTTTGTAACAATGACTACATTCGCTCATCTACACTCATTCGAAAACCATAACTATTATGGTTAGGGCCCACAGTTTTATGTTTAGGTAATGTAAGGTCTGAATAGGTTATTTCATTATTCATCTGTTATGTCTGTTATGGTTAGGTTATGTTTTCGTGGTAGTGAATTTACGGAAAAGATCCAAATTATTTGATAAAGAGGCATAGAAGAGGACCAAGAAAACCATATAATTAATTGCTCATAATATTTAAAATTTGCTTTCATAAAAACACGCAATAGAACGAATGTTTAGGCTTATAAATCTTTAAAACTTATCTCGTTCAAAAAACGAGATAAAAAGTGAACGTCATTCAACAGAAATGTATCACAACATAAAAAAGTAATAATATTATTTACTATTGTATGTGTGGTTATAATTAACATAATATTTGTATACTTATATTCCAGTGGATCGGGAGTAAAGTTAAGCCGTTGGTCCAACGAGCCTACAACACAAAAATAGGCTCATCTAAGCAGGGGAGGGAAACATCTTAAATGAAAAATCTTAATTGGGGGTCTCTCCCCATTAAAAGCCATACGAAATTTCATTAATTATTTACACTTGTGTTGCATTACATTTGTTTTGTGTGACGTTCACTAATTATTTTCTTCCATATGCGTTAGCATAGAGAAAGTGGGGTTTTCGACAAAAATGTTAGTGTCTGCCCGTATGCGTGTGTGTATGTGCAGTTCGCTGGAGACCTGTCTCTAACTAGACTAGTTTATGAGTTATGGAAAAAAAAAAAAAAAAAAAAAAAAAAAAAAAACATATTTGGGAATCAAACTGGTAATTTCCAAAGTTTTGATTGTTTAGTGTTTAATATGGGGGAAAGTTTGTAACTATTCTTTGGAACCAATAGTATAGTATGTTATGGCCAATAAAACGAACTCGATTTAAATCATATTAAATATTTCACAGCAAGGTGGTTTATATTTCAATCGAAGGTAGACAAATTACGATAGTACAAACTCCTACCTGAGTCCTGGAGAGCGCTCCTGTATCCCCCTGGAACCTCGGCCACCGTCAGGACACTACACCAGTCCTCGCGGCGTATCAGTCGTGAGCTCCTGTCACGGCCAAGGCCGCGAACTACGTCCCGGAAATTATTGCGTGACACTAACGGCGTCTTTAGTTTCTTAGATAATCTTAAGGAGAGGGGGGGGGCTGGAGCGATCAGAAATTCTGGTGTCTTCCGGTCTGGTGTACAGGTAGGAGGAATCCAGTCTTCTTAAAGAGCAATGTTAAATTTTAGCGTTTGTTCATTAAACGGTTTTAACGATTAAAGTTTCTATAAAATGGTAAAAATTGATCGACACGTACCGGTGTTTTCGTTCAAACTATTAAAAAAAAATTAAAATAACCATATTTAGTTGGGTCATAAACATTAAATTTATATCCTCTAAGCAACAACAAATTTTCATTACAATACGTACAAAATGGCATCATACATAAATTACTAAAAGAAAAAAACCTAAAATATTGGCTTATCCGTTTAGCATTGGTAATATAGACAGTAGATCTAAGATGAACGATGAATGAAATCTAAGTTATGTTCATCAGCTTGGTGGTGGAATGTCGTGTTTTTTAGACCGTATCAAATAATAATTGAGCAGGACTAAGCACATATAAGAGTTTCAGCAGCAGAGGGGATTCGTTCCACCGCTCAGCTGCCGTAACTCACGGGCGTGACTAACTTCCGCCTTCAAGTGTTTAGTTTCTACAACAGTGTTTAGTTGAAAAAAAATCTATTAAAGACTGTACAAGTTTTTAAAATTGCTATTTACTTTTTACAACGTTTAAATTTTCTAGTTCTAAGCTTGATTCATCAGCGCTAATCAAACCAACTGATTGTCACTGCTGCTAATGACGTAGTGGGCGTAGCTTGCTACTGTGCTGTCAACACGTGGCCTACCATCTTCCTATTTGCCATGACACCACAACTGCTGAAATGAAACAGTGGGGAAAGAGTAGTTATATCTCTCACTTCCACCACTCAATGCATCTCTCTCGCACCAATGCTTTCAGTAGGTCAGTTTGGGGGACCTTGCCCTCGATCCACCACACAACGGCGTAAACTTAAATTAACTTATCCTGACGTAACCTAACCTAAATTTAGGTTACCTATGCTAATACATAACCTACATAAACTAACATATGCTAATATAACCTAAATGTAGTCAGCTTCTTTCTAAAACTAGCATTGAAAACATTTAAATAGTTTTGGCCCTTTACTAAATTAGAATCTATTTAAATTTCTTATCTACATATTGTGTTAAGGATAAACATTTTCTAAAAATGTAACAATCTTGAAAATAGAGGCAATTTTACAATTTCGTAAGAAATAACGTAAAGCCATTCGTACCAAGATTTTAATACATTTTAGACGTCACACAATGTGTTTCGTATATCTTTAGTTTTTAACACCCCTGGAGATGACCAATATTAACGTATGAAGCTTGTAAAACTATTATTCCTTTATTTTCTGGAATAAAGGATCGCCTAATTTGAAAGTAAACTGCACCCTCGTAAGACTGCTGACTCGGTTTGAGTGGTACTTACCCCGTAGAAGACTCTTGCCCGTTCAAGTGTTTAACGTCCACTCCACTCTTCCCCCGATTAATGCATTCACGAATGTTCCATAATTAATTAAGCATTATATTATCTTCAAGAATGTGAATCTTGTAGAAATTTCCATTTTAGAAAACTCAGATAATATGTTAATAAATTAATTATAAATCTATTAGTAACTAAATACGTTGAAATTATATTTAACATACTATTGAATTAAAAACTGGTTTAAAAATGTATTCCTTTAAAAATTAAAGCGTAATTAAAAACATTACCATAGAAATTTATATTCCCTCCCTTCAGACGAACCTTAGACACTATCTGATCATCTCTTTGAGTTCCATAAAATAGTATGTTTGTTTTCGTGATATTTCATTTATATTTTCTTTATTATTAAAATATGAGATGCCGAACCACCCGCCCATAAACAGAAATTAAGGTATACACGTACGGTGGTATTAAACCACCCGCCCACCCATACACGTACGGTGGTACTAAAATACACGTACAGTGGTACTAACCCAACCACCCACCCATACACGTACGGTGGTACGGACAAATTCCCATGTAATCAAATATGACATTTGCTCGACATGGGAATAATAAGGCATACTTAACGTGTATGGGTGGGTGTGTGGGACGCTCGGTTCGGTAGTGTGTGACGGGTTTAAAAGCAATAATATTAATATTTACTGTATAATTTAATAAACTGTTAGGCAGTATACATTTGTGAATAGATTACGCCTGATATTCAGTTCTCTTGTCTTCACAACATCGCGCATAAAAAACGCATTCAAAAGTGCGCTAAATGTGTGTTGAGTAGTTTGGCTGGCACATATTCTCTCTTTTCAGAGCAAATTGATTTGTTTTGTTTTACAATGTATTTAACCCCAAAACAGGGTTTTCCTTCGGGGTGTCGAACTTTTTTTCACAACAATTATTTTAGTATATTTAGTATATATAAAGTAGGCAATTTAATTTATAGTTGATTAAATTAGGTTTATTTTTGTACTATTGTACATTTTTGTTTGTTTGTAAAATAAATATACTTTGAATTGAAAATTGATTTCAATTGAATTTTCGACGAGCATGTGGAAGGACCAGCACCTTGTCAGTAACTCCATATATTCCTCTCACATCCTCAAGGTTAACTTATTATTACTACAAATGTATAAAAATGTACATTAGTTCTAATTTATTTATAACTGCCACTGACGGGATCACTGTGGCAATAAGAAAGTTACCTCTGTTTTTTTTTTCTGTGTACATAAAAAAGAAAAATTATTCAAAAAAGTACAACTAATTAAATTTCAAATAAGTGCTACAACTTTATCAATATATTTGATTTAAGTTAATTGTATTAATTTATATTCAGTACAATTTTAATCCAAACACTTAATTCAAAATAATCTCAGAAATAAAACAGGAACTATAACTTGCTGAAGCATGTTTTTTAATACAGTTTTTATTAGATCAAAACAGCATTTTCAAACGGTGCTAAAGGAGCTTGATCTTTTTCTTAGACAGTGTTTTATATGTTTAGAACTTAGAATATTGTATATCCTTATATATAATACGTGAATCCATTTTTTGTCATCGCAACTCCTCCCGTATTCCTTGAACAATTTAAACGGTTGAGGTGCCAACAAATTTGCCTCTATTCGTAGTTGTGCAATAAGGTCTTAATTCTTCAACATTTTTACCCTGAAGGATATGGGAAGCCCTCAAAGTACGACTTTCGGCCATTAGAATGACATGGAGAGAGATGAAATAAATCGAAAATCAATAGCTGTTCAAATATAAATTATGATTTCGAAAAAGTTTTAACAGCTGTTGGAATGTAAACAGTGATGTTTGTAATATTGATGAGGTTAGATATTTCATAATATTAAAACAGAGAAGGTTGTGAGTAAATTAAAAATAAATAAATAAATAAATAAAATAAAAAAAAAAATTAAAAACAAGAAATGGACACGTTTGAAATAGGCTGAGTAATATCATTGGGTGTTTATATTAATAAATAGGTAGCAACTCAATTAGTGTGAGTGAGATACTGTAAAATAAATATAATATTGTTATTTTACGTTATACAGATAACCTAATATTATTTTTAGTCAAAAGTAACCGGCCGAGGTGTATCGAGTGCAGTGAGTGATGGGGTTAGCACGCGAAGCGTACGGGGTGTCTCTTGTTATTTTGAGATTTTAGGTCTGGTTAGAATATACTTTAAATTAGTTATATACGGCTCAAACTACTGTATATTTAAATTATTTAGGCCTGTTTACATTTTAAAATATATTTTACGTACAGTTTATTTACCTGGATAAGTCTAAGTTACGTGGTTTTAGACGTCGAAATGTGATAATGATCCTGTCACGGCCAAGGACATAGTTGTGTAATCAAATATTAATTTCCTGCAAATCCTCCGGAAATTTCACTTTTACTCAGCTAAGGATATCGCACTATTACTAGCGAACTGTCGCTAAAACCACGCTACCGGAAGTCCATCAGCCTAGTATTTAATCCCAGGTTTTAGATAGTTTCCGATCCGGTATTTTGTTAACTCTCACTCAGAATACCAGTGTAGTTTATCTCTTCCGCCAATGCTTTTAAGGAGAGATAAAGTACACTGCTTTCAATGCTTTCGTTTCACGAAAAATGAAAAAAACGTGGGTTTCATTCTCAACACTTAAAATGCCATTTGATAGGTGAAGAACTGTTGTAGTGGACCATAAGTTGATTTTTGTAAAATATCGAGTATATTCATATTTTTTAAATTTAAATATGCGACACTTTAAATCTTATTATTGACGATTTAAATAATAAAACTTATAATATATACTTATTTTCCACAAGAACGGACCTTTAACAATCACAGAGTGTTCATTATAGCAACACAAGTAATTATGATAACAAACACGAGCCGTTCAAGAACAGCGTGTTTTGCCCGCTGTCTGTGAGATTGTATGTCTACTAAAGGGCATTGTCATGGGCTGTCGACTTCCTAAAGGTGGCTTAGGTAGTAGCTTCTATATTCTGTGGTAGTTGTGAAATGAAATAAAAAAATGCCTTCGTTAAGGGACGAAGTTAGAACTTTAAATTTCTCTCTAACACTTAACCCTATAAACAAAGTAAGTTCATACCAGGGGACACCCATGCACGCTTCGCGTGCCAACCCCGTCAATCGCCACGCTCGTGATGCCTCGGCCATCGGCCTCGGCATGTAACTTATGACTTCAAATATTAGTAATTGAACTGTATTAAGTAAAATCATCAAAAATTCATCAAGTACAGTAGCTCACTCACTGCACTTGATTTGTACTCTATTTATAGTATAATAATTATAAACAACCAATGTTATTAGTAAGCTTATTTCAAATGTTTCATTTTTGTCTAATGATAACATACACATATAATGATGTCATGTATTCGCTCTTTTATAATTAATTAACTTGATATTTTATTGTGCTGCTCTCTATGTTGAACCTAACAAATTAAACATAAAACATTTGTTTATCCGGCTAGCTGGTCAATTAAAATTAATCTCCATAAGAATAACATTGCAACTTTGACGCCGTGTAGGACAAAAACCTATAGAAATTTAAAAATCTAACTCCATTACGACTTAGAAATCAAAATTAAGTCTTAAAAAAAAAAAATGAAAAATGAGTAAACTAAATAACTTGATTGTTTTAATAATAGGATACAACACATATACAAACAAACGTTTAAGAAAAACAAGAACAACTTAAATTAATTTACATATTCGCTTACCAAATAATGATAATAATTAAACACGTAGATTTGAAACAAATAAAATTAACTATATATACTTAACGTAAATTATAATTAAAATGAGTTCATTACTCAAACTGCCAAGACACCGCTGGCAAGACGACGGCCCCATAGTAGCAATGCAATTTCATCTTGGCAGGGGAAAAAGTAAAAAATATGCCTTTCTTTTTCTACCTCACGGTTCGTGTTTATTATTATAATGAGTACCTCATCATAGTGAACACTGTATGATTACTAGAGGTCCATTACAGTGGAACATAAGTTGATATTATGAGTTTTTTAAAGTGAAATAGTGTCTTTACCTTTCAAGTGTCACCTCAAGCGTTACGGTAAGGTTATCATTAACAACCAAATCATTTAGATAGAGGAACCCCCTTTTTTTCTTTTCTTTTCTTTTTTTTTTTTTTGGGAAGGGAAACGGTCGACCTTAGTAACAATGACTACACTCGTTCATCTTCACTCATCACACATTTTCGCCCCTCATATCTTGATGATCGGCGTCTTAATAATGATTAATAATTAGCATATATAATATTGTTTTACTACTGCAACCGATAAAAAAACGCACATAATGTTTCAATAAACTCAACTTTGTTTAAAATGGCTGAACCTAATAAATGAATAAAATAAATAAATGAAGTTATTTTCCCAAAGTAAAACACTCTGTACCTTATGTAACAGGATTTGAAGAAATATATTCTTTAAAGTTGTAACAATTGTTAATTGTTTCATTATAATTAAATTAGCGAATTGTATTTAGAAAATATTAAATATTGTAAGAACTGAGATGTTTAGGAGTTTGGTTTATTTACCAAAAGTTTTCGATATAAATTCTCCAAGTTTTGAGAAAAATTCAGAATCTTCCCCTTTCAAATAAAAAAGTAGTTTTTTCCCATATAAATTAGCTAAATAACCAGTATATTCACGTTTGTTAATTTCCTGCCAATTTCATGCGACATGTTTTCTGAAGGCAACATGTTTGGTGAGCCTTACCTGTTCAGATGTCCTGGTTTAGAGGGTTCTA
The DNA here is from genome assembly GCA_035578905.1 of Stictocephala bisonia. Lineage (NCBI taxonomy): Eukaryota > Metazoa > Arthropoda > Insecta > Hemiptera > Membracidae > Stictocephala > Stictocephala bisonia. The sequence goes on along the minus strand of JAQJVL010000088.1, from coordinate 2,137,214 downwards.
ATTGGTTGGTTTAGCTTCTAGAGTCAAGAGGGGGTAAGTCCGTTGGTGGAAGGGTTGCGAGCGTTCCGGCAGTTGGACAATATCTTTGAGTTAGTGACCACGTTCGATCTACACGGCGACTTAACCGTTAGGTGTTCTTTTACCGGTACGGCAATTTTCATTGTTCGCGTGTGAGTGAGAGGGTGTATGCCGGTCGAGCTTTGTTGTGGTCACGTTTGGGATTTAAACCTCCAGGACAGCTACGTAAATAATTTTTACAAGTTTTCTTTAGTTAGGTTTTCCAGTAGGGTGTTAGTAGATAGGGTAAGATCCACCAAGCATGCGCGGTTAAACTTGTTTCTTGTTTGAAGTCACTCTTCTAGTGACAGTTTTTAGAGTGTTTTGATTTCTGTTTAAAATTTTGTAAGTAAAAAAGGTAAATGTTTCAAGTCACTAAAAGCTGGTTATTTCTTTTGATTCCAGATCTCCCGGAGGCAATTTCAATTAAAAGAATTTTAAGCAATTTTTAAAAATTAAAGAATTTAAAGCAATTAATTAAAATTTTGAATTTTGAATTTTTTTGATTTAATAGTTCAAAGAAATTTATTGACAAAGTTAAATTAATAAAAAAAGGTTCTGGTCTGAAGATATTTAATTTATTATTTTGAAAGAGTTGTTTTTAATTTATTTATGTTCCATTGAGTCAATAAAAGAAGAGATTTTTATTTTCGTTTTTATTATTATTTTAAGAAGAAACCAGCTAATTTGTTTTGAAGTAATTTATAAGAAGATAAATAAAGAAACATTTTTATCATTGAAGAAGTTTTATTTTAATCTCTCATTTAAGTTGTTCAACATATCAAAAATAAACTGTAGCTTTAATTAAGGCTACAAAGTGAAACCGTCCATTTTATATTTTTCAACTATACTGTCATACAAAATTTTATTCTAGCTCTTTATGGGCCTCTAACCCAACGATGCGATGAAAATTTTACCATTATTTTAAACTAAATTAGTAGATTTTATTTATAGTATCGATATTTTGAGTTCCACCGCTTAATTTCCATTGGTTAAAATATACAACGCCATCCGCCATTTTTGATAATGTACATTAGTGATTAATAAATAAAAATCATCTTCATTCTAACAACAGTTAACGAAAAAGGCACAGTTGAAACCGGAAACAAAGCTGTGCAGTTTGTACTAAGAAAACGAAGTTGAAACTTGGAGATATATTCCGTCTTTAAATTACGTTCTATCTTGACCACGTTCCACTTTCCCTCCCCCCTTCATAAAGTCAAATCCATCAAAACTTTTTTAATGACAAAGTCCATGCAAACTTTTAATTGTATAAGAGTTTTAAAACGTATCAACTGTGGCGTTTAAACTTATTTACATTAAATTCATTTCACATCCACGTTAGTAAGTGGATTCCATGATAATAACAAGTCCAAAAAAGCACAAAATTGTTTATTAATTTCTTAATTACATATCCATTCTACATAGAGATGTGATAGTCGTAAGTTTCCTGTAAAATCAAAGAGTCTCAATAAAATATAACGTTAGCCCATTATTCTTACTTACTTAAGTTCAAATTACTATGATTTGAACATTTGAAAACTGGTATATATTTTAGTAGAAGGTCGCGTTAACAGGTTTTAGAATATATTATTCTAGGGGGCACCCCTGCACGCTTCGCGTGCCAACCCCGTCGTCACTCGCTACGCTCGTGAGGTATGCTCGGCCTGCGGCCTCACCAAGACACTCTGCTACAGTCCCATTTTTGGATCTTGGCATGTCGCCTCGTGAGGAAGATCGATCTACGACCTTACCAGGACTCTTAAGCAATATTCTGTGAACTATAAATAAAAAATAAAAAAATACCTTTTTAGGAGGCATGTCATAAAAAGTAAACTGCAAAACAAATAATTATTTAGTTTTTATTTTCACGCTTCACCACATGTTTTAATTACCTAGGAAAAAAGGTTAACACCAAATACAGATCACCTGATCAAGTAAAAGTAGTGTGTGCTACACTCTCAAGGTGAAATGTAGAACTACAATAAATCAAAACATATACAGTACTGTTGTTGTGAGAACTTCAATCTGCTTATGGCATGTGAAACTACATTAAACCACACAGTCATATGTTTTTTGTAAACAATTCAGATTCTCCATTTGAATAACATGGGATCTTTAGGAGCCCGTGGGGCGGGACCCTGTGGACGGATCTGCATCAAACTTCACAGAAACCATCTCGGGAGTATAAAGGACAACATCCTAAAGTTTCATGGCGATCGGTTGGATGGTTTGGCAGCGCATAAACTTCAAACATATATATATATACATATATACAAACATCCTCTTTTATAAATTTAGATTTCCTGAAGGTGAACATTTTAAGAATTTATATTTTCTACGTATCAGCGTATCTTGGGGGTTTTAATGGTCCACCCCATCTCCCAGTGGTTTTTCATAAGACCCTTTCAAAATGGTTATCATATTTCGTATGGATTTCCAATACCAGCTACTAAAATAAAAAGAGGGTTAAGAATAATTGAAAACCACATTGAACATTTCGAATCTATAGAACGAAGTACTTGTGTCTTAGTGTTTAAATATTGATCTCCCGTCACACAGTCAAGCCCAGGTTTCTTAACCATTCGCCTCCATCTGCGACCAGTCAATCTCCACTGAAAAGTGTGAAATGGTCAATTATTAACAGCGTGATCCATAGTTTGAAATTCGGCACTACTCACACGTATGATCATTTGCCATTAACGTCCTTATATTGTCATTAGTTGCATTTTCCCACACCAGTGCAAAACCGACCCAACTTAGTCTATTCCTTACGAGGAACGTTCGTTCACCCGATTCGATGACATCTACTAGTAGGGTCTGATACCAGAAACTTGTTTTGACAAATAAATGAACGATTTCAGTAAACCATATTTACCCTCCTCAGACCAGAGGGATTCAAAAAGGAATCAGTCACTATTTGTACATTTTGTAATTACATTTTAGTATATTTTTTGGGTAACGTTTACCTGTTTTTTAATTCAACCAACACGTAATATGCCAACTAAGAAACTTTAGTTATAGAATAACTACTATACTATAGTATACTAGTTATAGTATAACTACAACATTTATTTTTATTTGGAAATTTAGATTTTGAATATTATTATTGTCTATGCAAAGCACCTTTTTTACAGTTAAATATAATTAATGTTTTTATATAAAATAACAAGCAAAGATAACCTTAAAGTTAAAAATAACTTATCAAGGAAAGAAGTGAAATTCTGTGACCTTTCAATGTTAGTGCTAACCTTGATTATATCACTTGTAAACAAATCGTCTTATAGGAATGAGTATCAATATTCCTATTCGTTGGTAGTTGGTTAAAGCCCGGATTCAACAGATGTAGGTAGTCAGTTCGATTCTAGTAAGAATCATAACAAATTATGGATCTTTTCCATTAATTCACTATCACTACTTTTTTTTGTTTCCGTTAATTCACTACCGCTTGATAAACATACTATTGCTCTGAAAACTGTTCCCCAATAGATTTTACATCCACTATGGTATTCCTTATCCGCTAAGAATCCGATATCACTGGCCTTATCTTATCGCCTTCCAAGAACTTACACACGGAGAGCGCATTCGGTGGTAAGCCAATCATTGGATTTACCAGTTTGTGTTAATCCACCTAGTCTATCCTAATCGTAATTGCGACAAAAAAGTAGTGGTAATGAAGTAACGGAAAAAGTAGTGGTAGTGAATTAACAGAAACGGTTTCATATTATGAAAGGGATCCGCTGATAACCACTGGCTGGTTATTTGTCAGAGGGTTATTAATTAAATGATAGCCTACTTTCTAAGTAGTAGGCTATCATTTAACAGTGACTATTCGCTCATTTACACTCATCACACTCATTCGAAAACCATATTCGCCCATTTCTTGATAAATTAGCGTCTTAAGAATAAATCCTTATACATCATCGTGAAGCAATTTTTACCCACGAAACTCATCCCTTATTTCTTGATCTAAACGGTCTATGTGACAAAATATTTGCCTAACGTCTTAATTGTCGTAGTTGTGCAATAACCTCTTAATTCTTCAATATTCTCACCCTTAATGGTGTGGGAAGCCATCAGAGTACGTTTTTGGCCATAAGAATAACATGGAGAGAAATTTAAATGAATAATTAAAACAGCTGTTCAGATGTAAATAACGATATCCAATAAGTTTTAACCGCTGTTGGAATGTAAACAGTGGTGTTTCTAATGTTTAGGAGGTTTAAAATTTCATAATGTTAAATCAGGGAAGGTTGTAAGCATGGTTTTCTTGACATTCGATCGTAGGGTTCCACTCTACTCGACTTGAAGTGTTTAATTGTAAGTTAATGCAGTTATTTTATTTATTTAATTAATCTTCAGCTGTTAAACAAAACCAAACGAAATGAATACGTTTAAATAGGCTAAGTAATATCATTGGGTGTTTATACTAATAAATAGGTAGCAATGCGCAAGTACAGTAAGTGAGATATTGTAAAAAAACTGATTTTATGTGATACAGTTTATCTACTGACATTTATAGTCAAACCGATGCCGAAGTCCGAGGTTTCACGGGCGCAGCGAGAGACGGGGTTGGCACGCGAAGCGTGCAGGGGTGTCCCCTAGTAAACAAAACTTGATTAGTTAGTGAGATCTGCCACAACTGTTGGTTTACACTGAACTGCATTTATATGGGAGTACACCGGACCAAAAACAGCTGATAATTTACTTTTTCGCATATGCGTTTGCATAGAGAAAGTATTGTGTTCGTCCAAAAAGAAGTGTTCGTACAAGTCGGTCTAAAAATCCATTACAGAATGCCTTGAATCCAAAAAAGTGGTTTTTCGAAAGCAAAATGTTGATGTCTCTTCGTATGTGTGTATGTGCAGTTCGCTGGAGACCAAACGAATGGATCAATTTTATGAAATTTGGTATGTAGGTGTATTTAGCCAATATTTCCAGACAATTTTTAATTTTTTTTTAAATTTTAGGTTGTTTTTATTTTTATGGGCAAAAACCATACAAAAATGGAATCTTCTCAAAAACGGCTCTAACGATTCTTGATTAAATTTTCAGAAAATATGTAAATTACAATTAAAAATATTATAGTAAAAACCGAATGTCTCTAACTTGACCAGATTTTGATTTATGGCAAAAAACATATTTGGGAATCAAACTGGTAATTTTCAAAGTGTTTAATATGGGAGAAAGTTTGTGCAAATTCTTTGGAATAATTTATTTTATTAAGTTTCTTACAGTAATTAATGTCAACACGTGCTCACACAGTTGCGTGCAGCAATCAAGACGATCTGTGGTGACGCAAGACAGCGTGTAATCGTGTACTATTGGCCCTGACTTTATAATCACACTCGTGTATGGCCCGTTTGTTACGGACATTTGGCCAAAGGCCTGGCACTATTCATCGTTAGTACCAGATGGAGAAAAAAGTTAATTGTGAGTTCTCCCACATACAAAAGATCATCCACAGCAAAGCGTCTGAGATTTAAATGATTCCAGTCGTTTTTTATAAAGAGGTTGTTTGCCTCATATAAATGACAATCAGATTTCCTCAAGAAGTACTCGATGATTCTTTGATTGCTTTTGAGTCGCATTTAGGTTTTTTTTAGGATGTATAGAGTAAAATTTCCATTTTTAATAGAATGGCTGTTTCTCAAAACAGTATACAATGACAATGGATGGCATTCTATAAATTAATTGTAAACAAAAATAAATAACATTAACACCAATCTGACTTTGCATGGATATATACGGTTTGTTTTGAGAAATAACATATTACATACATATTATGTATTTAATGGTCAATGCGTGACTTGAGATGGACAGAAACTGAGTATACAAAAATAACTAACAAATAGTTAACAAATAAATAATACCAATACGGCGTCCGCTCAATGGTTGCCATCGACGTGGGGACTACTAGAGAAGTCTGGGGTGTCCATGTTGGATGGTAGTCAAAGTTCAAATGTTGTGTAGGGAAGAGAACTGAGTGTTAAGCTTGTCAGTTAACTGAAAATCAGACCAACACTACGTGATTTGGATTCCACGTAAAGCTGTAGGTCCCTTAGTTGCCCTGAGTAGTATAAAAGCCCGTGAACAAGGCTCACTTTGACCTTTGGACCCAAGATGGCGGCGCAGTGGTACCAACCCTCCCCCTCCCCCCTCAAATTTCCCTCAAATTCCCAAATTTCCCCCAAAATTACCCTCAAATTCCCAAATTTCCCTCACATTTCCCCCAAATTACCCTCAAATTTCCCTCAAATTCCCAAATTTCCCTCACATTTCCGCCAAAATTACCCTCAAATTCCCAAATTTCCCTCACATTTCCCCCAAAATTACCCTCAAATTCCCATATTACCCTCAAATTTCCCTCAAATTCCCAAATTTCCCTCACATTTCCCTCAAATTCCCACACATTTCCCCCAAAATTTCCCTCACATTTCCCCCAAAATTACCCTCAAATTCCCAAATTACCCTCAAATTTCCCTCAAATTCCCAAATTTCCCTCACATTTCCCCCAAATTACCCTCACATTTCCCCCAAATTACCCAATTTCCCTCACATTACCCACATTTCCCCCCAAATTCCCTTGTTATACTATATAAAATTCATTGTTAACCTAACTTTTTCCATGTTATACTATATAAAATACACTTTTTTTGTCCAATATGGCGTCTTTTTCCATGTTAGACTATATAAAATGAACTTTTTTTGTCCAATATGGCGTCTTTCCCTCCCGCGCCAACTCACACTCCGTGGGAAAATTCCCTCCCCAAAATTCCCTTATCCAAGATGGCGGTCTTTATACTATAATAAATGTTAAAATATGACAACCGGATCCAATATGGCATCTTTCCCTCCAAAAATTCCTTATCCAAGATGGCGGTCTTTATACTATAATAAATGTAAAAATATGACAACCGGATCCAATATGGCGGTCTTTCCCTTCGGGTACTTCCGGCGACTGTTGGCTACCTTCGTACACGTCGTCTGCTGGTCGGGCGCGCATGCGCGTTGTTACTCTACTCATATATACACCATAACAAAATTAATATTTCATACACTATAATAAAATTAATACTCTATGTGCTCGACCCGATCGTAGCGCCCCTAGCGGCAAAACTTAGCACATCCTTTCGGAAACATGACGCCTTCGGAAGGGAAGTCCCCGTGGGAAAATTCCCTCCCTCAAATTCCCTCGTTATACTATACAAAATGCACTCTTAACCTTTCCCATCTCATACTATATAAAATGCAAAAGATAGTGACCATTTACATATGTACTATATAAAATGCTTTCGTGTACTTCCGGCGACCGTCGGCTACCTTCGTACACGTCGTCTGCTGGTCTGACGCACACCAAAATGCCACGCTCTGATTGGTTACCTCCCTACTTTACAAATAATATTTCTCACACGTACTGTTAGACTACTTATTTAATTTAATTTTTCTCAAATTTTAACAAATACACAGTTAACATACGCTCTTAGCTTTGGGTACTCATCCACGGCTTCCTACACTGTCACCTACCTATACTTATCTATCGAATCACAGATCATCCTCAAGCCCCTACTTAACACTCTAGGCAACCCGCAATACACGTTTTTAATTAATTATTTATTCAAAAATGAAGGGACAATTCTTTTTATTTAATCTGTTTATAATTTGTAATACACTGTTATCCTATCCATTTTAATTAATTTTTTATTTTATATTAAATACACAGTTAACATACGCTCTTACCTTCAACTACCATCTACTTCTGGATACCTTCGTATTAACCCGACATCCTCTAAACCTAATACGCTAGCTTAACGCTCTTACACTAGAGCCCTCATGCCTAACCGAACTATCCAACTGTACTTACAAAGTCTACTCGGGCTTTATCGGTCCGTTATTGGTCACAAGCTTCAAATTTTCTTTCATTAACTATAACAATTTCCTATTTTCACTCACCTTTGCATGCATGTACATCTTACCTAGGTTACATTACTTACTTTCGGCTACTTTTATTATCAATTCTGTGGACTCAAATACCCCACTTCCCATTCACGTATTTATCCAGAACCCATCAGCCCCCCTACATAACGAAACAAGCACACCTACCTTCACTTCCTCTCCACAAACATTCCTTCCTTTGTACCGACACTCAAGGACTAATTCACTAACATTTCACAACCTATATACTAGTTATTGGACTGCCAGTAGTGCCAATGCACCGACAGTACATTCGGTTCTCACACAAAACATGGCTGACCTCAATATTTTTTGCTATTTTAATTGGCACCAGACGGACTGCATATCAACCACATGCTAACCCTAGAGGTCAAGTTAGTGATATCAAACAACGTTGCATTTCCTCGAGATTGTAAAATCCGACCATATCTGGTCTATTATTGAACAAAACGAAAGAATTATTGGTATTATAGTCCCGTACTTTTAAAAAAAGAGAGCAATAATAATTTATTTACACACTACGTTTTATTCAGTAAAATCAATTGATATTCTTGTTATTACCAATTATCATACGTAATACATAGAACCTTTTACAATAATTTGTGCTTTATATTTAAATTATTACGAGTAAACTTAATTTTAACAAAGTTTTATCAATTTGTTTTGTTGTAAATTCCATAATTTATAAAAATGCTAACACATTACATCGATCTTATGTGTAATAATGAGAGATCGTACATCAAAATTATACCGTATTTTCTAAAGTTTTTATAGTTTAGGTAGGATTTTAAACAATATGTATAACATTTATAGCTTAATACCATATCAAATTACATTCATACACATTGAAGTCACAAAGTAAAGTTAACAACCTACATTCCCATCAACACATTACCTCCAAGTAGAGGGCTAACAACACTACACCCAATACATGTTTTCATTCACACTGAAATAGTATACTTTTACCAAGTTAAAGCATTCAGTCCCCCTTTACATACGTCCATTGACTTTAAACGAAGTATTTTAACCAACAATACCTTTAAAACCTATACATGTCAAGAGACACCCTAACCTTAGTCTACCGAATTATTGTATGTTAACCAACCTAAACTTACAAATAACAATTATTATATCCACAAACACATGATAAATGAAGTGTAATAACCTCAAACACAAGGTTATTCCTCACACTTTATATACACCATAGCAATACACTATTTACTGTATTTGAGACGTTAATCGTAGAGGTATGGGTCTTGAATGAGTGTAGATGAATGAGTGTAGTCTTTGTTACTAACTAAGGCTGCTGGACCCTTTGATATATCATCTATTAAAACACAATATTAAGGAAAACTATGACATGGAACCCAAACCACATAGTATTGATTTTATTTCAAACAAACTGTCAGTTTAAAAACATTCTAACAGAAGAGTAAATTCCATCCAAAAGTAAGAAAAAATCAAAGATACATACAAATTTCAGAAAAAGAGTCATTTTACACAAAAATGTGTTGAAACATTGTTCAAATCAAGGAAGAACTACCAACATAGTACTCTCCAAACCCCTTAAAGTTGAGTTAAAATGCACATAAATAGGGATATTTGTGTACAAAATATGTTATAATTCCCTAAAAGCATTAAAATGCAGTGTCATAACAATGATATTCACCCTAAACATTAAAAAACCCTTTAAAATACTCTTATAGAAACCTTTATAAACTTAATTTGAGCTCAAAAAAACGTACAAAACTGATTTAACACTTGTAAATTAATTGTTTAACCTACATAGCTATTTAGTTGACTCCAAACATTTGACAAAGTGTAAGTACCCAATAGGAATAAATTCTCTATAATGTTCACATTTTAAGCTTGATTTTAACAAAACCTGGTGCTATTGATTCTTTGCACATTAAACAAATAAACAAATAGTTAGTTGAAACGTCTCTGTTGTAGAAACCGTGGTATTAACAGTAAGAAAGTTTGGTTTCTTTTGACTATAATATACTCGATCAGAAAATGTATATACACCACTCCCAAAGACCCAAACACATGGAGAACCTACTTACTGAACATACTGCACCCTTGACAGATCACCTACATAAAATAATAAATGTACGTACATACATACATACATACATATCCATTATATAAAACCTTTGTTTGTCCACCCACAAACTAATCAAACAAGACTCATGTAAATTCACCTTATAAAGTAACAATAAAGTAGTTTTCATTTAATTTCCATCCATAAGCACATGTACAAACTACCTACCAAACACTAATACCCTTCTATCCAGTAGTAAGACTCATGATTTACCCTACACACAGGCATCTTTACAGACCACATACCATACCGACACATAATACATTTGACAGACTCTACCTACTTAACATAAAAGACTTACCATACACTCTACATAGAAGACGTTTGATTATCCACCCGCCTACTCAAAGTAAGTCAAGGTAGTGGGTGGGTAATAGAAAATGTTTTACGACTCAATCTGTTTATTGTAGAATTTCAACCTTTGTACGCCTCTTCTTTCATACCCACCCCGAAAAAAATTTCAAACGCTATGCATGGAATTGTAAAACATTTTCTATTACCTACCCACTACCTTGACTTACTTTGAGTAGGCGGGTGGATAATCAAACGTCTTCTATGTAGAGTGTATGGTAAGTCTTTTATGTTAAGTAGGTAGAGTCTGTCAAATGTATTATGTGTCGGTATGGTATGTGGTCTGTAAAGATGCCTGTGTGTAGGGTAAATCATGAGTCTTACTACTGGATAGAAGGGTATTAGTGTTTGGTAGGTAGTTTGTACATGTGCTTATGGATGGAAATTAAATGAAAACTACTTTATTGTTACTTTATAAGGTGAATTTACATGAGTCTTGTTTGATTAGTTTGTGGGTGGACAAACAAAGGTTTTATATAATGGATATGTATGTATGTATGTATGTACGTACATTTATTATTTTATGTAGGTGATCTGTCAAGGGTGCAGTATGTTCAGTAAGTAGGTTCTCCATGTGTTTGGGTCTTTGGGAGTGGTGTATATACATTTTCTGATCGAGTATATTATAGTCAAAAGAAACCAAACTTTCTTACTGTTAATACCACGGTTTCTACAACAGAGACGTTTCAACTAACTATTTGTTTATTTGTTTAATGTGCAAAGAATCAATAGCACCAGGTTTTGTTAAAATCAAGCTTAAAATGTGAACATTATAGAGAATTTATTCCTATTGGGTACTTACACTTTGTCAAATGTTTGGAGTCAACTAAATAGCTATGTAGGTTAAACAATTAATTTACAAGTGTTACATCAGTTTTGTACGTTTTTTTGAGCTCAAATTAAGTTTATAAAGGTTTCTATAAGAGTATTTTAAAGGGTTTTTTAATGTTTAGGGTGAATATCATTGTTATGACACTGCATTTTAATGCTTTTAGGGAATTATAACATATTTTGTACACAAATATCCCTATTTATGTGCATTTTAACTCAATTTTAAGGGGTTTCAAGAGTACTATGTTGGTAGTTCTTCCTTGATTTGAACAATGTTTCAACACATTTTTGTGTAAAATGACTCTTTTTCTGAAATTTGTATGTATCTTTGATTTTTTCTTACTTTTGGATGGAATTTACTCTTCTGTTAGAATGTTTTTAAACTGACAGTTTGTTTGAAATAAAATCAATACTATGTGGTTTGGGTTCCATGTCATAGTTTTCCTTAATATTGTGTTTTAATAGATGATATATCAAAGGGTCCAGCAGCCTTAGTTAGTAACAAAGACTACACTCATTCATCTACACTCATTCAAGACCCATACCTCTACGATTAACGTCTCAAATACAGTAAATAGTGTATTGCTATGGTGTATATAAAGTGTGAGGAATTACCTTGTGTTTGAGGTTATTACACTTCATTTATCATGTGTTTGTGGATATAATAATTGTTATTTGTAAGTTTAGGTTGGTTAACATACAATAATTCGGTAGACTAAGGTTAGGGTGTCTCTTGACATGTATAGGTTTTAAAGGTATTGTTGGTTAAAATACTTCGTTTAAAGTCAATGGACGTATGTAAAGGGGGACTGAATGCTTTAACTTGGTAAAAGTATACTATTTCAGTGTGAATGAAAACATGTATTGGGTGTAGTGTTGTTAGCCCTCTACTTGGAGGTAATGTGTTGATGGGAATGTAGGTTGTTAACTTTACTTTGTGACTTCAATGTGTATGAATGTAATTTGATATGGTATTAAGCTATAAATGTTATACATATTGTTTAAAATCCTACCTAAACTATAAAAACTTTAGAAAATACGGTATAATTTTGATGTACGATCTCTCATTATTACACATAAGATCGATGTAATGTGTTAGCATTTTTATAAATTATGGAATTTACAACAAAACAAATTGATAAAACTTTGTTAAAATTAAGTTTACTCGTAATAATTTAAATATAAAGCACAAATTATTGTAAAAGGTTCTATGTATTACGTATGATAATTGGTAATAACAAGAATATCAATTGATTTTACTGAATAAAACGTAGTGTGTAAATAAATTATTATTGCTCTCTTTTTTTAAAAGTACGGGACTATAATACCAATAATTCTTTCGTTTTGTTCAATAATAGACCAGATATGGTCGGATTTTACAATCTCGAGGAAATGCAACGTTGTTTGATATCACTAACTTGACCTCTAGGGTTAGCATGTGGTTGATATGCAGTCCGTCTGGTGCCAATTAAATAGCAAAAAATATTGAGGTCAGCCATGTTTTGTGTGAGAACCGAATGTACTGTCGGTGCATTGGCACTACTGGCAGTCCAATAACTAGTATATAGGTTGTGAAATGTTAGTGAATTAGTCCTTGAGTGTCGGTACAAAGGAAGGAATGTTTGTGGAGAGGAAGTGAAGGTAGGTGTGCTTGTTTCGTTATGTAGGGGGGCTGATGGGTTCTGGATAAGTACGTGAATGGGAAGTGGGGTATTTGAGTCCACAGAATTGATAATAAAAGTAGCCGAAAGTAAGTAATGTAACCTAGGTAAGATGTACATGCATGCAAAGGTGAGTGAAAATAGGAAATTGTTATAGTTAATGAAAGAAAATTTGAAGCTTGTGACCAATAACGGACCGATAAAGCCCGAGTAGACTTTGTAAGTACAGTTGGATAGTTCGGTTAGGCATGAGGGCTCTAGTGTAAGAGCGTTAAGCTAGCGTATTAGGTTTAGAGGATGTCGGGTTAATACGAAGGTATCCAGAAGTAGATGGTAGTTGAAGGTAAGAGCGTATGTTAACTGTGTATTTAATATAAAATAAAAAATTAATTAAAATGGATAGGATAACAGTGTATTACAAATTATAAACAGATTAAATAAAAAGAATTGTCCCTTCATTTTTGAATAAATAATTAATTAAAAACGTGTATTGCGGGTTGCCTAGAGTGTTAAGTAGGGGCTTGAGGATGATCTGTGATTCGATAGATAAGTATAGGTAGGTGACAGTGTAGGAAGCCGTGGATGAGTACCCAAAGCTAAGAGCGTATGTTAACTGTGTATTTGTTAAAATTTGAGAAAAATTAAATTAAATAAGTAGTCTAACAGTACGTGTGAGAAATATTATTTGTAAAGTAGGGAGGTAACCAATCAGAGCGTGGCATTTTGGTGTGCGTCAGACCAGCAGACGACGTGTACGAAGGTAGCCGACGGTCGCCGGAAGTACACGAAAGCATTTTATATAGTACATATGTAAATGGTCACTATCTTTTGCATTTTATATAGTATGAGATGGGAAAGGTTAAGAGTGCATTTTGTATAGTATAACGAGGGAATTTGAGGGAGGGAATTTTCCCACGGGGACTTCCCTTCCGAAGGCGTCATGTTTCCGAAAGGATGTGCTAAGTTTTGCCGCTAGGGGCGCTACGATCGGGTCGAGCACATAGAGTATTAATTTTATTATAGTGTATGAAATATTAATTTTGTTATGGTGTATATATGAGTAGAGTAACAACGCGCAAGCGCGCCCGACCAGCAGACGACGTGTACGAAGGTAGCCAACAGTCGCCGGAAGTACCCGAAGGGAAAGACCGCCATATTGGATCCGGTTGTCATATTTTTACATTTATTATAGTATAAAGACCGCCATCTTGGATAAGGAATTTTTGGAGGGAAAGATGCCATATTGGATCCGGTTGTCATATTTTAACATTTATTATAGTATAAAGACCGCCATCTTGGATAAGGGAATTTTGGGGAGGGAATTTTCCCACGGAGTGTGAGTTGGCGCGGGAGGGAAAGACGCCATATTGGACAAAAAAAGTTCATTTTATATAGTCTAACATGGAAAAAGACGCCATATTGGACAAAAAAAGTGTATTTTATATAGTATAACATGTAAACATGGAAAAAGTTAGGTTAACAATGAATTTTATATAGTATAACAAGGGAATTTGGGGGGAAATGTGGGTAATGTGAGGGAAATTGGGTAATTTGGGGGAAATGTGAGGGTAATTTGGGGGAAATGTGAGGGAAATTTGGGAATTTGAGGGAAATTTGGGAATTTGAGGGTAATTTTGGAGGAAATGTGAGGGAAATTTTGGGGGAAATGTGTGGGAATTTGAGGGAAATGTGAGGGAAATTTGGGAATTTGAGGGTAATTTTGGGGGAAATGTGAGGGAAATTTGGGAATTTGAGGTTAATTTGGGGGAAATGTGAGGGAATTTTGGGAATTTGAAGGTAATTTTGGGGGAAATTTGGGAATTTGAGGGAAATTTGAGGGGGGAGGGTTTGGTACCAACTGCGCCGCCATCTTGGGTCCAAAGGTCAAAGTGAGCCTTGTTCACGGGCTTTTATACTACTGCCCTGGCTGTTTATATATAGCTCTTTTTGAGGAACAGAAAGTTACCTTAGTTAGTAACAATGACTACACTCACTTACATCTAAAATAATCACACTCATTCGTCTCTCATATACGCCCATATTTCTACGATATGCGTCTTATGAATGAATAACGAATACATAAATAGAACATATATACTAAAAAGTTTCAGAACTCTAGGACTTGATTTTAAAATTAAAAAGAAAAAATAGTTAACACACTAAGTGAAGCTTAACAGCAATTTAATTACCGTTATAAAGTAGGTGGCTATAATATATGTTCTGAGATTTTATTGGCCTCAGTTCGTTTGTATAATAACAATATATTAATAGTATTACAATAATAAGTCTTAATTATAAACAACAGTTTCATTGCACACGCAATCACCACTTTGAAAACACATAGTATTGCGCACGCACACACACACACACACACACACACACACACACACACACACTCACACACACACACACACACACACACACACACACACACACACGCACGCACGCACACACGCCAACACGCACACGCACACGCACACGCACACGCACACGCACACGCACACGAACACGCACACGAACACGCACACGAACACGCCACACGCACACGCACACGCACACGCACACGCACAACGCACACGCACGACAACACGAACACGCACACGAACACGCACACGCACACGCATACGCACACGCACACGCACACGCGCGCACACGCGCAAACACGCGCGGCGCGCGCACACACACACTTACGCGTGCGCGCTGACAACATTAGATTTTTATATAATAGCAAGATAAATAATAACATTTCACATTGTAAACCATACCAACTAAGCTTTGTGTCGTGTTTACATTGTTGTATCAGCCGTTTGAAATAAATTATAAAATTAAATTAATGCCATGCCATGCCACGCATAGAAAATAGGAGATGTTGACGGGCTGTTTATTAAATTAATTAGAAGTGAAATTTCGATAAATCCTTTCTTTGTACAAAAGCTAACTTCCCTCAAAATTTTATCAGAATCTGTTCAATGGTTCCAGAGATTTCGTGATAAGTGAGTACATCAGTACATGGTTTTTGGGTGATATATATTAGCACTAAATTTATGTTACAGCCCACAAGTTAGGGTTACTAATATTGTAAACTAACATTTTTGTTATCTTCGAAAGTGAATATCGGTTGGGAATGAGTTTGAAATCCATTGGAGAAAATGTAAGTTGCTTATGCAACATCGTTCTAGAGCACACAACTAGATCTGGAATTATATATTGCATTATGTTATTTATTAAATAATATAATTTATCTCCGGGTACATAAAGGTTGAAGTAATTATAAACAGGACACTTAGCATTTATGGGTTTCCCGGCTTGGAGGTCCAACTTCGAGCTACCTTGACCGTGACGCATCGCCGTCTCCATGTCACGATATTTTCTGTAGTTTATGTCCTTAGTATTTATGGACTGAGCGTTGTTGCCATTCGTACCAGTACACAAATAAACACCAGAGTTGAGAGAATTATGTTCTATCAGTTTGCCGTTCCAAGGTAGTAGCACAGTACTGTAATCCAGCTACTTTGGACAAAGTGCTGTGAAGATTGTAGGCGATATTTCTATGTTCGGTCCTCTTTAATACCGAAATAGCGTCCGCTAAATGGTTGCTATCGGTGTGGACACTACTAGAGAAGTCTGGAGTGTCCATTTTAGTGTGGTAGTACGTGTAGTACATCCGGATGCTGTGTAGTACAAAAGAACTGAGTATTTAGCTTGATAATTAGCTGAAAATCAGACCCATATTATATTGTTCGGATTCCACGTAGGTCTACAAGTGTACGTCCCATAGTTGCCGTGGATATTGGGCTATTAATAATTGAACATTTCTGATCACAGTTAGTAACCAGACTACGCAGGTCATCAACACTTACCCACATTATCTCATATAATTAGTCATACTTGTCTTAAGTATCTACAGACTGTCGGCTATGTTGGTTTTAATCTCATAAGAACAATGTTATTTTCGAACTGGATATTTGGATAGCGTATACAAACTAAACAGATATTTTTAAACAGATTTTTTCCAAACAAATTGCATTTGATCAAGAATGAAACTGCGCTTTGAAATTGCTTTGCAAATTTCTAATTAGTTTAATAAAAAAAAAAAAAAAACGTAACACACATTTAGTTGAAAGTTTTTATTTTCACCTATTTTTCAAATGTAGGCGTATGCATTCAAAATATCAAAAGCAGCCCCAATGCGCAATATGATTACGTTTAAAATGAGACCTCATATACAACATTTGGTCAATAAATAACGAAAAATATGAATTCGCAAATAACATCGTTCTTATGGATTAAAACCAACATGGCCGATAGACTCTTAAAATACACACAAGTTGCGTGGCGTCTCATGTCTAAAAATAATCTAAGAACAATGAGTAGTTTCCTCTATACCAAGAGCAGTCTTTGTATATTTAGTTTATCTGAGTTTTGAGTTTCTTTTTGCCGGGAAATATATAAGAGATTTTATTGCCAGTTGTACGGCTGTAAATTTATAACATAGATGTTTCAATGATTATAATAACAGTAAATTTATTTGCCAGTGACTTAATAAGGGGTTCCGACGTGATAGCAAGATAACGGTATCAAGCAACAACAAGCGTGGTTGTCCTTGGAAGGGTGACCGATGGGAAATCCCAGTCCTTGCACACAGCCCGCTCGCTCGGTCCACTGGTAGTTGATCGGAAGTCACCTTAGAGTTAGAAAGGGCTCTTTTTAGTTCTAACTTCACCTGGTAAAATAAGATATCTTTTAAAATGTTCAAAACATTGATTCATTTCCATTGGTCTAATTGTTTCACATAGTCTTGTGGTGGTTATAGGAAATAAAAATAAGTTATGAACACTATGTTTAAAGTATCAATTAATTATAAGATTTTCAGATTTAGCGCATTTTATAAAGGCAGTTTCGTTAAATGAAAAACACAAAATATGGGTTTATATTTCCCATATTGGGGGGATCGTATTGCAACATTTGATGTGTAATTTGATAGGCGAGGAACTGTTCTAGTGAATCGTTACTAAATTTTGTGAAAATTAGTAACCTTATTTTTATATTTTTTTTATATTTAAGATGTGAAACTTTATAGTAATTCTTGACAATTTTAAACCAAACAACTAATTTATAGTATGAACTTATGTTCCAATAAATTGGGACCTTTCATGATCATACGGCGTTGACCTTTATAATAATTAATACGACTCGTACAGATGAATTAGAATAGCATGATTTGACCCGCTGTGGGTAAGATTGTATGTGTACTATAGGGCTGTCGGCTTCCCAGCTTGGCAGTTTCGGAAATGACCACATTTATGTTGGAAAGTCGCATATGAGGAAGTTCAGATAAAGTGTGATCAAAGTGGCTGATGATATCTTTTTACAAATTCCGTTGGCTGATTTTCAGAAATCTTATTCATAATCTTATACATTTATCGGACAAAAGCTTAACTATTGTTCTTTCCTCGGATATATAGATTAATAACGGTTAAATTTAATTATTTTATTAACAAATAAATTTGTTTAAAACATGTACAATTTAATGATACATTTCATCCAAATTACTCAGCTTATATCAGCTTATACTTAGTTAAACATTCACCTCAATATCGAGTAAACACAATATATGCATGCCACCAAATTATGTATGGCAATAATGTAAATTTTTTAAATCTCGTAAAAATTATTCTTTTAATTATAACTTTAAACCCGATGCACCGATTTCTAAAGGTTTGCCTGTCTAAAGATTGGTCACACACTTTATCGTCCCAGAAAAAATAAAAACAATCACAATAGGGGGTGCTGTTTTTTATTTAAATGATTCGTATTTCAATAAAATATTTAGTTAGGTAGGTTGTGTATTACCATTGATTATGTAAACTATTACTTTAACAAAGTTTTGTACTTTAACTTTAACACGTATTAAACATGTTTTATAAAACACTTTAAAACGGAAGTTTTGTACAAAGTCACTGACTGAACAGTTGATGCAATTTCAAACATTTGTTTCCCATAAATCTAAATTTTAAATGGGTTTTTATTAGAAGTGCTACAAGGTTTATTCTGCGATTAGAACATTTTGAGTGAAGGTGTGTAGGGGTGGGGCTATGAGAAACCAAATCATTTTTGAAAATAATTTACTTTATGGTTCCCCACTGTGTCATTAAGATAAAACAGGTCTTTGTCGAGTTGTTCGATATTGAAGCATTAAATGTGGCCCAAATTTTTCAAATGAACGCTCTTTACTTAGCAGTTCTGGAGATTAGAATGGGTAGTTTTGGGTGTCAAAAAATTTTGTGTGTGGGTTGG